>CM067077.1:34442249-34944749 GCA_033980235.1 Diadema setosum | reverse complement strand
TCTCATTTCACCGTATACCACCCATGGTGTAATGATCCTAGCAAGACGTTGAGGGCGCCGAAACATTAAAGATACTTCAACTATCCTTTTCTGCCACAATGTGTTTGACTCTTATTTGTATCGTCAGCACAGTTTAATCCGAGGCACCATGTCTGTTCGCTCAGAAACCTTATCCGTCTAATTCATTGGTCTTCCTTGTTCGTACTCTGCCTGCAGTTTTCCTATAGCCTTGATGCGTAGAACTGAACGAGAAATACTTCCTCCATAAAATGTGATCACATGACCACGTTTACTAGTTTTAAACGCTGATGATAATGACATCATAGTAAATACTGGAGATGAGTTGATATCAGATGGTTTTGAATTTGGGTTGATTTCGATCATATAATTATTTTCGCAGATGTTTAGTTAACTTCTGTCTGAGGCTTGGCAAGTAAAATGATTTATCCGTGTTTCAATCCTCACTCTTTCAGGACCAATGAGACTGACCGACAAATTATTATTTTCATTATGTAAGATCTCAAAAGATTTTCAACAAAATCATATATTATGCTTAATCTTATAGCTCACTTCAAAATCTGACGCGACCTCGTAACAGCTACAATCTGAACATAGCCCTATGTACCACATAACAACAATGAACGAAGGATGCCTTGATGAAGGATGTCTTGATGTCAGGATTACTATTCCTTGGAGATGTATAATATTAGTGATTATTATTAACATTGTGAGCTGTTTGTACAATGCCACCTCAAAATAATGAGAAACGCGCCTTCTATACGCGGAAGTTTTTAGCCTTCGCCTTTACTAGCGAGTTTGGATCGTTATGTTTCCCCTGGTATTTCGAAACAATGGATACAAACTACAATTCACTGAGCTCTATGTAAAATACGAGTGGCCAAACCTAGCTGTTGGTCGTCAGATGGCGCCAGACTGATATTGTTGACAGACTCCGGGCTACTGTTGCACAAAAATGACGACTGACATACGACAAAATGGGACTTTGTGATTCAGGACAATGGGTTCAACACGCTCCGTACAAAATGCTCAGCATATGGCCGGCGGAACCGGGGAGCCAGGGGCTCGCCCCCCCCCCCACTTTTTTGCACCCGTACATAGGAAAACATAGGGTGTCACCACTTTGGCCCCCCCCCCCCCCATTTTTTTGTTTTGTTTTTGTTTTTACCCCGGAAGTGGCAGTAGAAAAAAGAAAAAGAAAATAGAATGAATCCTTAAGCTTAGAGCCAGGTAATGAAGATTTTTTGTTTGTTTGTTTGTTTGTAAGTTGAAGTAACCCGGAAGTGGAATGAGAGAAAGATGAGCTGAAGACCCCCTTTTTTTTTTTTGCTTGTTAGCTCATGAAACCCGCAAGTGCCCCCCCCCCCCCCCCCACACACACACACACTTTTGAAAACGTGGCGCCGGTGTGCTCCATACAAAATGTGTCGTTACCGTAAATAGAAATTTGAAGACGATACCTAAGATTAAGAATAAAAGACATCAAGTTTATTACTGCTTGTTTTTGTTTTTTCTAATTGGATATAAAAGGAGGGGGAGGGCGAACCAAAATGTTTCACACAGTCCACTGTACAATGATCTTTTAGGGCCTCTATTGCAAATGTAATGCCCAAACGTAATGCCCACTATTACTATCATTGATGTCATCATTGATTGCTGCCTTTCTCGTCGTCGTCATTTATAACGTAATAATGGAAGACCGTTTGAATGTTTATGATTCATTTTATAACATAAAAATAAGTTAACCGAGGAGGCAAACTTAGCATATGCAGAGTAGTGAGTAAAACGCTGTCCCATGACCGGCGGAACCCGCGGGGGGGGGGGGGGGGCGTTGGGGCTCAGGCCCCTCCCCCCTCCCATTTTATGTGCACCATACAAAGGAATACATAAGATGTCATCACCTTGGGCCCCCCACTTTTTTTTTTTAACCCGGAAGTACGTAAGTGGCACTAAAAAGAAATAGATAGAGATCTTGAAGTGAGAACGCGGTAAGGTTATGTTTTTCCGCTGAAGACCCTTTTTTTTTTTTTTTACTTGTCAGCCGAAGAAACCCGGATGTGGAAGGGGGAGAGATGAACTGAGGACTTTTTTTTTTTTTTTTTTTGCTTGTTAGCTCATCAAACCCGGAAGTGGGCCCCGTCATTTTTTAAAACGCTCCGCCGGCCCTGTGTCCAACAAACGTTTCGCACTATCAGCAATAGATACTTGCAAAGTTAGTGCAAGGAGTGTTTGTAATCGAAGTGCAAGAATGAAAAAAGTAAAGAGTAAAAAATTTAATGTCATAACACATTCTGAGTTTTGATGACAGACGCAATTAAAATCTGTGCTTCATTCAACTTACAAGATGATTTGAAAATCATTACTCTCTGGCGAAAAAAAAAAAATCGGCTGTTCAGTTCCGACACTAGCGGATATCTGCTACCCAGTAATGTGAAACTGTGTGTTACTGGTATAAATGGATGACTGACTTATCTGTGGATCATAACTAGTGGTATCATGGTATGATACAGAGAGTCCCTTCTCAATGGACTCTAGCTACAGCCAGAGCCTTCTATTTCAGGGCTCTGGCTATAGCTGGTGAAAAGCGCCACCTTGCGTCGCAAAGGCAGATGCAGCGACCACTGAACTAGAAGTAGAGGTCACATTTTTCAATCGATTTTGTAAAATCATAAATGTGTTTTATGGCCCCCTACATCATATGAGAAATTGCACATTGAAGGGTTGTTAAGCTTCTCAAAGGGACACTTTTGAAAATGATGCACATTGAGTTTTTCAAAAATAAATCTTGCAGATTTGATTAGTTCTACATTAGATGAATATGTATAGAAACATGCAGTTTTCCTTGCATAAGGGGTATTATCATCACCTTATTGTTTACAAAGTACTGTAAAAGACTTTGATTTATCAAGCAGATTAACTTTATGTATTTTGAACTGTTTCAGTGGTAGCCGAAACAGAGAAATACATTAAAATGCCACAGTCATTCAAAGTTGTGTGATAATGACTACTACTTTATTATTTATTAATTTCAACTACTTTGTACTAAGATATAGCACCACAAGAACATCATAAGAAAACAAAGTGTAGTTAAGCAGAGTTGGGGGTGGGGGGGGGGGGAGGTAGAAGGGGGGGGGGGTTAGGGATTTGACAGAACAGATCAACATGAACCAGTAGAGCTTGTATGGGATAAATACTTCCGATTGACTTGTGTGCATCATAATGCATACTCTGTGTAGATAGGGTCACACGGGTAAATATTTTAAATTCAAATACAAATGAATCTATTTTCTGCATAGAATATATATTACAAAAGAAATACAGTCATTTCTTTTTGTTTACAAGACAATAGAACATACAGTGTGTACATCCGAATATAAAACTGAGATATATACGTGTGCAGATTAAAGAAAAGAATAAGAGAACACGTCAATTTGGAACCACTCGGGATAAAGTGAATCAAATGATCATACAGAATTACGGCACATGTATTAGGAGTGTAAATACAGAAGACTGTCGTCAAATAAGCATATAGCTTGAAGACACGACAGCCTTGAAAGAGAAGAAAAAAAAAGGGAAAATGGGCAAAACATACATTTTGCATACTTACCGAAAAGGAAAGAAAAAGCAAGGAAAAAAAAAACCGTGACATTTCCCCATAGAGACGTGTGTTAAAATTCAAAATTCAAAAAATTCTGTAAAATAGCTGGGAGAAATGAGGTGTTTTATCTTCACTAAACTTGATAAGTGAGATATACCCTTTCATACATCAAATTTCCAAGGGAGGTTCTTCAGCTCAAACTCTGTCCAAGGGTTCGCAAAGCCAGACTACGAGTTCTTTTCACTAAAAAAAAAAAAAAAATTAAATCACCTATTTTCTGTACATGCACCCAACCAAATATAGTCCCTTCATATTCCATGAGAAAAGCTTTCATCCTCCAACCAAAATGTAGTTTGTAAAGGAATACATACTAAATATCTGCAGCTATTCATTTTTTTTTTTTTTTGCCAAACTGCATTTCTGATTTTTATTTTTTTTTAAATTTATTTTGGTACGCTTTTGTGAAGCAGTCAGGGACATTCCATTTTATTTATAGGTGTGAGCCCTAGAAAGACGACTCCGATGATCGAATGCACACGGCGTAACTTCCTTTCAAGGCTCTCCCGCGTTTGCTTCCGACAGGGCGCTGATGCTAAAAAAGGGATCGTCATTTCAGCCGCAGTCCTGCTTGAGAGTCTCGAAGTACTACCGCCGTGTACGAGTGTGTGCGAGTGACAAAAATAATGTGAGCAGGATCAGAGGAGGCGAGTATAGTCATAATATCATGACTAATGGCTGTCTGCGACTTTGTTCCGACCACTGTGGGGAGAAAATCTGAAGCAAAATGAAGGTGGATGGTTGCCCGGGCTGTCGTGCAAGAATATGCGCAGTTTTCATTCTAGCGTCGCTTTTATGTGCTGCTTACTGGGTGAGTTAAATTGAAGGTCGGTTCTAACTAGCGTTACAGAGAACACGACTGAATTTGTTGAATTTCTAAGCTTCTTTTATTCAATCCGTTCTTCAGGAGTCAAGTGATATTTAAGGGCGCCTATTCATGGCTTTCATTCGCAATGTCGCCTAATGTTGAACAGCAGCGGGTTTAAGACAATCGAGGTTATCACGAAGAACCAGCGTGACTGTATTTTGTTGCACTACAGGGTCGTTTCCTTCGTCGAATAACATCCAGAAAGCGAATGAGCCTGAAAATCACCTCCAAGGAGGAGAAAAGAGAAACAAATTGATTTATTTTGTGATCAATGTTGTGCTGTTATTATTTTTACTTTTTTAAAACTTTACGGAGTATGAAAACTTCTCGCTATACATGCACGTGTTACTTTTAAAAAGTTCACACCTTGTCATGTTTTTCCTATCTTTGGGTAAAAAAGGAACCGATCACTGTATTTTTCGAGATAAGCGCCCTATGACAGCTTGTGCGTTTGGGGTTCTTCATTGCCCTATTTATTTCGTCTTCGAAAAATGGCCGGACGGTGTGAGTCCATGTTTGTTTCCCGATCAAAGAGAACTAACAAATGTCTAATAAAAGTTGTCTTTTCTATTCTCAGTGATAATATCATGACGTAATTATGAACAGATGCAATCCCGATCAAGCAGATCAAGCTCATAAAAAGTCGACACCAAACGATACATGATAGAATTCAACTTAATAAATTTTATCGATATCATCTTCATTATCTATATATACGCTACAAATAGAGTACCAATCGAAGTTATACGGTACTTTGAGACCGACGTAATTCCAATCTGTCCTAGGGGAGTCGTGGCCTAATCTATAACCAAATCTCCATCAGAGGATATTTTTCATCAGTCTTTTAAAAAACTAAGCTTGAACAAAAACAAATTAAAACAAATAAAAAAGAAGTTTGTGTATCACAGAGCACTCATTTCTCCCGCCCGTAACAAAATTTTATCTATATACACCATCATAATCTAATTTTAACCGGCAAAGACGTTTCCTAAAATGAAAAGGAAAAGGAACACGTACTTTGGCAGACCAAAAAATCGCACATCCACAAATCCATGTCAACTCTGAGTCACTGTACTGGGGTGGCTTAACTTGACTTCCGGCCAATTAGATGAAGTCAGGAAAGAACCCTCGCATCACCTCAAATCACCTCAAAAAGCGTCAAATCTACACCCCCCCCCCAAAAAAAAGGAAACAAAATATACAAAAATGACTGGAGAAAGCCTTATAGTGCAGACGTGTTATTAGTTATTATTGATACGTGAGAGGACCATAATTCCTTTTTTTACGGTTTCTCATAATTTGAGGAGCTGTAAACTGTGAGTGTGAAACTTTGTCTGTTTGTCCATTTGTTCGTCTGTTTCTTTAGCATTGATTGATTGATTTGAATTCATTTCCACCTTGTGTTCACAGAAACAAACACAACTGAATTACGATGATTTTTACGATGCAATGACATTAATGTGCTTTATGTGACGTAAAATATAATCGAAGCGTATACTTAAGCATCAAAATATAGTAATACGAGATAGTAGTAAGAACAAAAGTGTGTGCCGGGGGAGCGCATTTACATGTTTATATATTAGTCTTTGTAGCTAGTCAGTCATTCACCTATATTGATCTATTTATCGATCTATTTAGCTGTTATTTGAAAATATACGAATTGTTGGTTGTACTCTTTTATGTGCTGAGACTTACAAGTAATAATTGTAGGTGACGTAGGAAGTGTGTTGAATGTGCCGTAAAGACTGGCATTCAACGCTCAACACAGGAAATCGACAATGCAGCGTGAAAATGATCACAAAAAGTCTTTCACTCTGACGGATATTACTCGTATCCTGCCCCCTTCACCAGCCCGCCCCGCCCCACCGGTACACCGTTCTGAATGGGTCTTTTGGCGGTGGGTGTGTCCTTTATTGATGATGGGCATGGCCCTGAATCCGCCCGCTGGTATCAAAATAATACAATGTGTTTAGCTCTGATTTTAATCGTATCCATGTTCAGTACATCTTTAAAGAAAAACAACAACATGACCAAGTATACTGGCAGATTGTGTGCTAAAAATAACTTGGAAGTATAACATATAACATTTTTTTTTTTTAAATTTGGAATCTTTTTTGTTGTTGTTGTTGAGCTGTTGGACCAACATTTTGTAGAAATAGTGAAGTATACAATGACCCCATAATTACCTTTATTCCACTTCCGGATTCTGGGGGGGTGGGAAGGTTTCCAACCCCTTAAACAATAAAAACCTTCCCGCACCCCCTGCGTTTACTGTCATTAATGTCACCAGTACCACGTGACAAACAGAACGTGTCGGTGATAGCCTGTATTATTTCAATGTGCGCGCACACACGTGCACACACACACACACATACAGAAAACAGACACACACATACACACACCATCACCCCTACCAAAAAACAAACAAACCCAAAACACAGAAAATTGAAATATTTTGTGAACTATATTTGACAGATAGCTTCTGTTTTCACTCATTGCCCGCTGTAATTGACAGTTATAGGGGTATTTACGAAGATGCGAGGAGAACCATAGAAGCTTATTGGAAATAATATACTACCAGCATCTTTAATCTTTAGAATTAAAAGGACACATATCCTGCTATTGCTGGTATTACTACTGCATATTATACATACACTAAAAATTCTAGAAGTAAGAGTCATTGCGTAATGACTGTCTGTCTGTTTTTGTCTGAGAAGATTACTGGATAGCCCGTATTCAGCTGCACTAGCTTATAGTTTTCCATAGGTTGCAATCATGAATTGCTTGTGAGGCGGGACGCGGGACAAATCCACCGGGTTTGAATTGCACCTTGCTCTTTGCAATAAATGAAAGAAGAGGGATCTTTTAGGTGCATGAGTTGTGACTCTCACACAGTGTTTATGTCCTATCCGAGGGACAAAGTGTTTTGCCTCTTGCATAGACGGGACGGTATATGATTACACACAACATTAATCAGCTATATAGACTCGGTTATCGAACCCGGTTTGGGGGGATCCGGAAGCGGACCCGTTAGCGACTGAGCCAAATCACCGTCTACCATTACTGATGACGATAATGATAACTAGGATAATAAAGCTTTCAGTTTGACCACGTATGTCCTACATTGTACAAACCTACACCAGATGGTACCAAACAAATATTTTCATTAATTTATTGTACCGTGCAGGGGCGGCGCAGCCGTGGGGGCCGTGGGGGCTCGGGCCCCCACACTTTTTGTGCACCATACAAAGGAATACATAAGGTGTCATCACTTTGGGCCCCCACACTTTTTTCAACCCGGAAGTACGTAAGGGGCACTACAATTTGCTTGTTAGCTCATGAAACGCGGAAGTGGGCCCCCACACTTTTGAAAACAGTGCGCCGGCCCTGCCGTGTATACACCTTTGTTATACAACATTGTAAATCCAACGCAGACAAAATTACTTTGCAAACAACGTATGTACCAGCGTACTTATTTTTCTATCGACAATGTGTGTGCATTAATGCAGCAATAACCAATAAATTTTGTTTGATTTGATTCAAATCAAATCAAATCAAACCCAATAAAATATGATGGACAGTTTGTAGGATGTGTAGGACTATTTTCCTTCAAGGTATTGTTTACCATTGGGAGCAGTGATTTAAAAAATGTTATCACATATTTTGATGCATATGTGTAGGTCAGTTGGATCATAGAACATCCTCCCATATAAAGATTTTGCAATAAAGCCTAAAGTTTAAGGAAATATTGTAAATTGTAATTTGTAAATGGTTTAGAATAGAAACAATTTTATTATAACTAATGCTCACATTTTTTGTATATTTAACAAGAGTTAATATTGATTGTAATGATTAAACTTTTTACATTGGTTGTTACTATCCGTAACTTACATTTTAGAACTATTTGAAGCACTAAAGCTGTTTTTTTTTATTTCATCTACAAATGGGAAATAATGCCTTTAAAAACCAAAAAGTAAACTGTCAATGGGATTATCAATATTTTTTGTCTTCTATTTGTCAATATAATTATATATGTACAGTATATATATATATATATACATATATATATATATATATATACATATATATATATATATATATATATATATATATATATGTGTGTGTGTGTGTGTGTCAGTAGTCTGTGTGTGTGTATGTGTGTGTGTAATTATACTCTTCTACACATGACAATATTGTGTTATAACATTAATCAACTTTATGCTGAAAAGGCAGTCTTAGGAACGTAAGGAAAGCCAAATGGCAAACAAATGATTCCGCGTTAAAGAGCTAGTTTGTAGCTCCACTCCGACATCCACACTCGGCTTTCCATAATTATTATTATTAATATTAACATTAACATTAATATTGATATTTATACTAATATTAATATTAATATTAATATCATTTATTCGGCAATTGAACATACAATACCTGCGGACATAGAATACAAACAGAATAGTGTTCAGAGCGAATTCATAGCGCCTTACGAGATCACTCATCAAACACAAAGAAGCAAACTGATAATACTGTAATTGATAATAATTCACTCGGTGGCAGTGATATGTTGAATCATCAGGTTCAAATCAGGTTCAAATGGATTCCTTTTTTATTCTTAAATTCTAATCTACATGTACATACATTGTACAATATGACAAAGGTTCATTATAGCGGAGCCACATAGAATTTTTTGTTATACACTCAGCAAAAAAGTAAACACTTTTTCCAGTTGATATTTTCCATAGAAGATGTTGATAAAAATCATTGTATCATAATTATTATACCATATTAAAGATTATTTAATTGGATATCAACCTGGTAGGTTTATACAAAGGGAAACTTTACGCAGGAACACATTTGGTTTTGTCCTTAAAGGCGGAAAAGTAAAAATTGCAAAAATTGACATATTAAAATTCATTTGAAAATGCCCTCTAAGATAACTGATAACAAAAGACCAATTTAACGCAATGAGAGACTTGAATGAAATAGCAGAAATAAATTTCCGTTCCCTCTTTTCTCTTTATATTCTGAAACAAATCCATAGTGGAAAAACTGAAGGTGGAACATAAGAATTTTCAATCAATTCAAACTTTATATGACATTATAAGGAGTAGCCGCAAAGGTGATAAGATCAACAGAATTTCTTCATTTCACCTTTTAATTAAGGAATTTAAGAATGCGTGAGACAAAATCAAGAACCAAATATTATTTCATATTTTCTTTATTTGGAATAAAGTTTCAAATGTAACCTTCTTTGTTACCATTACTTTTTCTCTTATGTCTTTTGACTATGGATTTGACAGGATATTCTTTAATTTGCTCCATTATTTTTGCCTTTCTTTATCTCTGGAGGGTTACAGAGACATTAAAGAGATATGTTGAATTTCGGAAAACACTTTGCATTTTTATTGAGTTGAATTTGTCTTTTGTTCTCATTGTTATATGGAAGAGCATACACGCTTGAATAACAACTTGTTCATTTTTGCAATTTTTCACTTTTGAGCCTTGGAAGAGAAAAACAAATGTGTTCACGCATGCGTAAATCTTTCCTTTTCATTGGCCTACTAGGTTGACAGCCATTTGAATTACCTTTAACATGGTATATAAAACATCATTATTAGCCAAATAGTCTATGAGAAAGATGAACTTGAAAAAGTGTTCATTTTCTTTTTTTTTCTTTTTTTTTGCTGAGTGTATTTTGTCAGGTATTGCTTATATCTTAGGATGATTTAATCTTACATTAATTGCAGATCACCTTCAAACAAAGGATTACGGAGAGCCGTAAATTGACGGTCATCGAGCCGAAAGCATATGGTTCATCAAATTCTCCTGTCTATTGGCACAAAGATGTTTGGAATCAAAGCTTGGTCCTGGACACTCTCTTCTCAGTCACGGTCAAGAACACAACGGCCGAATTTGCCCAGGTCGATCCAAATTCGCTTACGTCAGCCCAAACATCTGTGTACTACCCCGTGCATACGGCCTACCAGGTTGGGGACACGGTAGAAATACGTATCGACGCCTTCGATGAGATGGGTCTCCCAAGAAGTACGGGTGGAGATTTTTGGTATGTTCGCGCCATTTCTGCCGCCACAAAGTTTCGGAGCATCGGAAGAATAGCAGACCACCAGAACGGAAGTTATTCAGCCTTTTTCCTCGCAGCGGTTCCTGGCCAAGTAGATATTGAAGTTATTCTGGTTCACCCGGCCCAAGCTGTAGAGTGGCTGACTGATGTCTACATGACGGCAGAGGGTTGTTTCACCTGGGCGGCGACATATGTCCAACCAGGCTTGCCCAACGGGCAGGGCCGATGCGTGGTGAAGCGAGGGCTGAATCACCTCAGGCACGACAACGTGTGTTTCTACGGCGCAAATGAGACTGGAATGGGAGCCAGTGCATTTGTCTGCACCAAGCCCAGTAACTACGCCTGTAGTGACATCAAGATCATAGCGGCCTTCCATCAGGCAGAGAGCATTGAGCTACCTGTAAAACAGCTTATAGCGGGCAAGCAGTTCCTGTTCAACAAGTAAGTGAAATATCTCGTTATAAAGAGGTCATACAGTGCACTCCCGTTGTAACGAACGGATGCTGTTCGTTATTCCGAAGGTTCATTATGCCGAAGGTTCTTTAATTTGAAACACACAAATTTCCTATACCTAGGGGTTCTTTAATCCGAATATGAAAAAGGGTTCGTTAATCCGAACATTTGTGGCGTTATTCCGAAGGTTCATTATTCCGAAGGTTCGTTAATCCGAAAATGAACAAGGGGTCGCTATTCCAAAGGTTCGTTTATCCGAAAATGAAATAGGGTTCGTCATTCCGGTGGTTCGTTAAGCCAAAAATAAAATAGGATTCGTTATTCCGAAGGTTCGTTAGTGATCCAACAATGAAACAGTATCCGTAACGAATCTTCGGAATAACGAGCGTTGTTTCATTTTCGGATTAACGAACCTTCGGAATAACAAACCTTATCACATTTTCGGATTAACGAACCTTCGGAATAACGAACCTTCGGACTAAAGAACCTTCTGAATAATGAATCTTTGGAATAGCGAACTGTAACCATAACGAACACGGTTATAACGAAATTCCGGTTACAACGAAGTAAAAATTCAGGCCGTAACATTTTCCACTCATGTTTTTTATTTTTTGTTTGTTTGGTTATAACGAAATTTCGACATAACGAAAACAACCTGCCAGTAACGAGGACTTCGTTATAATGGGAGTCCACTGTAGGGCCTATATGTAACTGTGCATCAGAATACCAAAAAAAAAAAAGTCGCAAGCCCTAATTTAATACGTGGACTCAAAGCAAGTGAAATGGGAGAACGTGGTCAATTTTAGTTTCTTATAGTTCTCAAAGAGCAATTCTTCTTCTCTATAATTTTAAAGTTTGATATAATGAACTGATTGGAAATCAAGTATTGTGAATTTTGCAGTTTTTTCTACAATATTCTTTTGTAGAGTTGTGTGATTGTGCAACATTTACTGGCCCCTTCAATATTTCTCAAAATGCCCTTACACACTCTTAATTTTTAACTGAAATAACTTTTGAAAAGATGCAGTAGTCATGAATACAATGTACTTATACAGTGAGCAAAATTTTAAGGTTAATCCGATAATTCGTTCGTTGTAGTTTCTATTGAGTTTTACATCCCTTTTTTACCCCATTATTTGCATAAGGCGCGGCTTGTATAAGGATTAAGCGCTTGAACGGACCTTAAATTTAGAAGGCTCTTCTCAGTAAACACTTTTCCTGAATGTGCACATTATTTCAAGGCTACGGTCACAACCCAGAGCGGCGACCGACCGATTTGTAGCCCGCTCGGTCGCTGCTGAAATGTTGGCACCGCTCAGCAGTTTTTGGAGATGCTGAGCAGGCTGTAAAATCCTAGCGATGACCGAGCAGCGCCCTGTCGATTTCCCGTCGGTCACCGATCGATTTCAGAAAAATTTTGGCAAAATGTGGGGATCTGCAACGAGCAGAGTCCGAGCAGTCACCGAGCGATGCCCCATCGGCAACTGGACGATCTCCCACCGGCCACCTGCCGATTTTTACGAAATTGCTCAGCGACCGACGGGTGATCGATAGGTCATCTACCGGTGATCCGTAGGCGTACCGGCGGCCACCCGCCGGTCTCTGCCGGAAATTTCTCACGAGCTACCTGTGTTTATTAATGTTCCTATGCGATTTGTGATGTGTTAATTAATTAATTAATTAATTAATTAATTAATTAATTAATTAATTAATTAAGAGAAAACTTGAGGCAAAACATCTAATAGTTAAATTATCAACTAACAAAACTCCGCCATGTGATACCACAGATAACTAGAAATTAGGAAATAAAACAAAAGGGAGGAACACCCAAGATGGGACAAAGATTAGAATAGATTAGAATTTTCCAAAATATCTTTTTTTGCTTCTATATTTTACAGTATTTTCTATTCCTATTTGATTTCATATTTTAAATTTCCCCATCTCTTGTTATTCATTTCTTCTTCGATCAATAGGCATTTAATGAATGACAAGGTAACCAAATCATATTTTACTACGTCAACATATCGACACTATAAACTTTTAGCTTTCATCTCTTTTGCCCCGAAGTGGTTGCCTCTGACTTCAATGTCCCTCATGTTGGTTGCCGAGATGTTGAGATGCTGATATGTTGGTGGGGTTTCCTTGCCTCTTATCCCTCCCCCTGCTTCTTCCACATTGCGCTAGATTATCTTCTCCATTTAGGCCCTGATTTCCTTCAGTGCCTCTGTCATTTTTCTCTTCACATTTTTAGTCCCTAAATCGCTCGACGGCGACCGCTCGATCTATTCTCTTGGTTTTCTTCTGTGATCTTGTCATTTTTGTCTCTATTTTTTTTGTTCCCTAAATCGCTCGGCAGCGACCGCTCTATTAGGTCAGTACCTGGGCGGTTCCTGCTCGGACACCGAGCGTATTTTGGGCAGCGAGTGAAAACTGGTCGGTCGCCGCTGAATTTTAACTCCGCGTTAAAACTTCAGCGGCGACCAACCGATGCCCTAAAAATCAGCGGCGCCTGGTCGGTCACTGGTCGGTCACCGGTCGTGCTCCGACCGGTTTTAGCTAAAAACTCGCCGACCGGTCGCCGAGCAGGCTGATTTTGGGGGTTGTGACCATAGCCAAGTTAGGTTAGGAAGCCTCTACTTGTTTTGAGGTATGTATCATTTTAAAGCTTAAAGTATGCTCTTTCTTTATCTGTCCTTGCCTAAAAACTCATGTCTGGCGACTATTTTTTTGTGTGTTTGTGTTTTTGTTTTGATACAGGATCACATAATAAGTATACAATAAAACCTCTTATAAACAATGTGATTTTGCAGTAATACAGTGGGGTTTTTTAATGTTAACTCTCCATATTTCTATCCCACACACCTCTGATTATCCTATGTGTATTACTTTACTCACTGCCTCTGAGATAAATGTCAAAAGCTTTTGTTCTGCGATCGACTTCCTTTGTTATCATCTTCTTTCACAACTTTAATACGCACCCAAGATTACAAAAGACTACAGTTTAATCAGCGTTATACCATTTCACTGCCAGTGTATGTCACAATATTGCCACTCCGTTGCAGTGAAGTCATGTTGCTGTCTATATTCCCTTTGATTTTCTTTTGATTTTCTCTTGGCGTTTTTATTTTGCCTCGTTTTGCCTTATTCTGTTCAAATATATTCAGTAAGTAAGCATTCCGTCACACACACACACACACACACACACATATATATATATATATATATATATATATATATATAAGTCAGTCTACCTCAGTTTGTTGGTTCACGTGTGAATGACTCTTCTTGATCTCTCTCCCTCTCAATCTCTCCCTTCCCGCTTTTCCAGCATGCACTTTAAAGCTCGTTTGACGTCACCAGCCTCTACCAGTCATGTGATCATCAAAAAGAAAGGACCAGAAATCCCGAGTTACCGCGAAGGTAAGGCCGCCGTATGCTACTGATTAGTGCATATAGCACTGTGACGATAACATGAATGAATTTCATTATCATATGGTGTCAAATTCACAATACAAGAACGATTCCAATAAGCTAGAATCAGTGATTCTTGCGTCAAGTTGTTTACATTGTAACTGATTAACAACAAATTACGCGTAATGGACATGAATGAACACCGACTATTCCGTGTTTGCAAGAAAACAACAAAAATCACTGATTGTAATGAATATGCAGTACCAGCTGCCATAAGGGATAAGACCATCACTGGCTATCAGACAAAAGTTAGTCTAGAGGATACGGCGCCTGTCTGATAATCAGGAGGTCTTGGGTTCAGGTTCCATCCTAGTATTTATGACTACGATTTTTTTTTTCAATCCGTTGCAATAAAAACGATTCTATCATTGATAATTCCAACAACAGTAGTGACTTTATGATTACATTCCTGTTGCAAATTTGCAATAATAATTATCTCCCGTTACCAAAATGTTGAATTCATATAATCATTTAGATAATCATTACATTTAGATAATCATACATAATCAACGACTTGCATGCCAAATGTATCATATTGTTTTTTTTGTACATTCAGTTGGAAAAAGAGTGAAAAAATAAAGTTTTGAAACAAGTTTTGAAACAATGCTATGACCGATACATTTCTTGTCGTTGCCTTCACTATTACCCCCTCACCCTCCCCCCCCCCCCCCCCCACCAAGTGCAGGTAATTGCACCTGTGTAAAAAAAAAACACAAAACAAAACAAAACAAAACAAAAAAACAAACCAAAAAATAACAAAAACAAAACTAAACTAAAAACGTTCGCATGCCATGTACAGAGCGGAAAGAACATAATGCGAAACGATATATAGGAATTGTCGGAAGGACATTGACATTTGAGACAAATGCACGGCTGAAATTTCAGTAAGACAAGCCATAAAACAACAGCAAAAACAACAGCAACAACCGATATTTTGTTGAACTGGTGTAAGGTTTTTAGGAGAATGATAACCCAGGAAAGAAAATAGGTCTATTGGGTGACATGGAGATTTTTTTTTTTCTTAATGATAATATTCGAAATGGGACAAACAGGAGAAAGCGTGTTAATGAAATAGAATCTAATTCATGAAACATTGGTGCAAGTTAAACACTCAGTTATGTAATTTTGTTTTAATTTGTTCTACAGTTGTGATGTCACTGATTTACGAGGACCTACGAGAGCGCCCCCACACGGCGTGTGGGGAAGGTGACGAGAGAGGCTCCCGACCGCTTCCCGAGGGTTACTGGCTCGGCAACCAATGGTTCTCGTTGATTTGTGCCAACAAGGCATGGGTGGATCACGCTCACGTTAAAACCTGTCTTGCAGATTATAAGATCATCATGTTCGGGGACTCCATAGCGTGCCAGTGGTTCCGAGTTCTCCAGAGAAAATTGGACAACAAGGTGGTGCCAAACTCGTATTACGCGTGTTCTGAAGACGAAACTCACACAGTGAAGTACAACAGGCATGTTCTCTCTGCAGCGCTTTCCTCCCCGTTTAATTTCTTCGGCATTGAGCGCGTCTTCGAGCCCGAACATATGGACATGCTCCCGTTGATTGATAGAAAATACATCATATTTATCAGTATGTCGGCTCATTATGGCTCCTGGACTATGGACAGCTACCGCGACAGAATGAAAGAAATTCGAACTGCCATAGTGCGCTTACGCGCTCGGCTGGGCGCTGACCGCGTGGTGACAGTAGTGAAAAAATCTCAGGCGAGGGACCATGGGAATCTCGAATCACGTATCCATAGCAACGATTACGTTTTCAGACAGCACAGCAAAATAATGGACGAAGAGTTTACAGGTATCGACGCCATAATGTTAGATTACTGGGATCTCGTTTTATCGTATAGCAAGGAGACACAGGTACACATGCCATGGCCGTGTATAAACGAAGAAGTTGACCTATTTTTATCTTATATATGTCCTAGGTAAAATATATGTTCGGACAAGTGTTATCAATTTGAAAGTTAGAATGTCGACTGAGTCGATGACTTATTTCCATACACGATGTGAGCATTCGTTCGTCATCACAGGACCGTGGATCCTGCGACTTTGCCATGACGTGTTACTGATACAGCAAAATTTTTCAGCAAGTCTAGGGTAGGACAGCTATTAAAGACAAACGAATCAAGGAAGGGCGATTATTTGGAAACTGTAACAGTTGTTTCATGACAGCATGAATACTGTACTTGTGTTATCGAAAGTCATTATTCAAGTCTGATTTATAAAAACAAAACCTGTAGCTACAAATCAAGGTCAACCTCAACCACTTGGCCTTGCGATCATGGCGATAGACGAATAAGCCAGTTCGGAGATAGCTCTGTGCACAATGGAAAAAAAAAAGTGAACCTGTGTAGGTATTAGACCAGAATGGTTCATAACACTTGGGGAAGCATTCATTTCATTGTTTTGCATTGAATGCAAACTTTTTCTAATAAAATTGTTAAGGTTTGCTCTTGGTGGATGTGCAGGCAATCACCATTTGTAAAGATTACATTAATAGTCATTACATCACAGATGCTTATCATTCCAAAAGCCAACATGTCTGCCAGTACAAATGACCTTTTTCTGCTCATGCGCAAACTGGAACCTTGAACTGGTTTACTGACAAATCGTCGATGTTAGTGGGTCAGGTCTGACGAGGACGACCTAATCTTTCGTCTTCATGTAAACCAGTATGCTCTATTGCATTCAAGTTTATGAGAGAAACTAGTTTCATGATGTTTTCATACTCATGAATGTTCCTGGCATATTTTCATACGGACAAGATAACAAACGAAATAATCATTTATTGATCTTCATACAAGACTCGGGGAAACCTTGAACAAAGTTTCAATTTCAATTCAATTTCAATTTTATTTCCATTTCCATTGAATAAACAGGGAAAATTATATACAATACATTTACAGAACATATTTGTAACAATTTCAAAGAAAACGTACAAGTGGTTACGAGTAACAGCAGTAATTCCTTTCTAAGGTATATACATATACATAATACAAAGATTAGAATGGAAATGGAGGGTCCCACTAAAAAGCAAAGCTTGTAGGGTATGGGACCCTCGGAAAATACGTACACAAAATCAAAGAAACCAATGTCAACTGACATGAAATTAACTTAGGAAGGAAAAAAGAAAGAAAAAAAAAGGAAAAAGAAGAAAAAAGGGGAAATGAGACTATGGTACAACACACGCCATCGTGGACACAAGCATACTGTACTTCATGATGTAAATGCAATGATAAAACGATAAAACGCTCCCTGGTTTGATATTGCGATTGATTGGGTGCATATACCGGTATGAATGCATAGGAACGGATATAAAAAGAGAAAGAGAATAGACTCACTGTTGTCTGGTACAATAAAAGAAATATCTGTGGAAAACTTATGTTAAACAGATTATTTTCTTAAAAGATGATTTCTGTGTGATATCTTAATACTTGAAAAAAGATGACTTGATTGAGACAATAAAACCGAACCTAATTTGGTTGTATATCATAAGATTCCAATAGAAAGAATTTTGATTTGTTCTTAAAAGAATTCAGAGTTTGTGCTGTTACTATGTCGTTGGGAAGTGAGTTCCAATACTTTGGCCCCTCGTAGATGAAGGTTTGCTGAGCCAGCAAAGTCCTAAAAAATGGCAAATGAAATTCATTGGATTGCCTTGTAGGATAATTATGAACGGATTGATTTTTTGAAAACATTAATTCAATTATTACTAGTTTATTATTTGTCACATGATTTTTTTGTGATATTCATCTTTTCTTCTATGAATCTTATAAAGACAATTTTATAAAAAAGCTTGAACTTCGGGCTTTTCTTATCGATTAAGAGTTGGCATCTTCATTTACGTGATGAGTATCATTTCTGAATAATCGATTGATGGTGATGATTGATAATCGATTGATGGTGATGATTGATAATCGTTTGATGGTGATGATTGATAATCGATTACTTAATTGTCCGCACTGGATAGTCTTCATTATATTGGATATTACAACAAATATACATAAAATGCACTACAAGTACACTCAAAGACAGAGTGCAACTGAAATTGACACAGAAACATATTAACATACTAGATTCCTATATCACATACACATTACAACTTGCTGCCGAACAAAAGTGCCGGAAACAGCAAGCACACGACCGATCCAGCAACACACTGATTGGTGGAATTCCCGTACGTACTGGCCAATAGGATACGTCAATGCTATGCAAATTTGCTAGGACCCTTTCTATTATTTCCTTATTACTCATGATCATCATTATTTTTAGACTGTCACTCGTCCTTGCTTATATGGACTACTTCCTTAATTATGCTGTCCAAAACACTGAAAGAGCGGACATTCAAAATAGGTGCACAGCATACTTCGTACGTTTACTTAGTGCGTGCATGGAGCTACAAACGAATCTCCATGGTGCGTGTGAAGGTGATTACAAGTGTGTTATTATTAACTTATGTGTGGCTGTTTGTGGGCGTGTCAGTTTCGAGCGCATCAGAACATGAAGAAATACCATAACGTTTCGTCATTTCCGTTTCAGGTCTCACACCTGTAAATTCAGCTCGACCCCCATCACTTCTCTTTTTGGTACCAAAGATGTTAACATGAAGCTGGAAAAGAATAACCGTAAAAGAAAAGAAACCATTTGTGACAGTGCACCTCAAAACAAACAAAAAGTCGCCAGACATGAATTTTTAGTTAAGACCATATTCTGAAAGAGCAGACTTTAAGCTTTAAAATGATGTATAACTCAAATAAAATGGACTCTCCTAACCTATCTAAATATTGGAAAGAAAGCACAACCTCAGGAAAAGTGTGAACTGAGAAAAGAGGCTCTGAAGTACAGTGTCTATTCAAGCGCTTAATCTTTACCAAACCGTGCTGGCTGTGCGATGAATGGGACAAAAAACAGGAAGTAAACCACTGGAGTAACAACAATGAAGGGATTATCAGATTAAACTGAAATTAAGCATGCCTCATTAACACATTCTGTCCATAATTAATGCCAACTTTCAAAGCAGTAGCACTATTCTTTCAAAAGTTATTAGAGTTGAAAGTGAAGAGTGTGGACAAGGTTTTTCAGAAATGAAAAAGGGATTCTGAAGACACACCTAATCACACTATTCTATCAAAAATGTTCAAGATAAACTGCTAAAAAACACACTTTCCTGCCCGTTTTATGATACCAAATTTTAGCATAATGTAAAAGAAGACCTGCTCTTTCAGAAAATATGAAAAAGTCAAGTTCGGCTAGGTTGACCCATTTCACTTATTTTCAGTCCTCACGCAAGATCAGTGTGTGCGACTTTATGTTCGTTTTGAGGTGCACTGTCACATTTACAAACCTTTTAAATCTAATCCCCTTGCAAATATCAACAGGACTGTGGAGTGAAATATGTTGGTCTACGTAGATAAGTAACACGAAAATACACTGATTTTACGTTCAGTTGATGTACTTTATTTCCTATGTTTGTCGATAGAGAATAGATTTTAAGACACCGAGACCTTCATAGCAGAACTTGTTGTAGCGCCACCATTTGGCTGACTTTGCAAAAGCTGCCGATGGATGCAGCGTAATCTAGATTCTAGACTATTTAGTACACTTAGTACACTTATATATTGTATGTATGGTATGTATATGTATATATATATGTATATATATATATATATATATATATATATATATATATATATATATATATATATGTATATATAATTATTTTCTCTTTTTTTTTTCTGGACACTTACTTTATTGTTGGGTCAAGTCAGAGTAATTGCATGATACCGAGAATCTGAAGAGGAAAATGGAAAACAGTACAGATATAAGATTGTAGACTAGGGTTAGGACTGCGAGACCAAAGTATTTCCCGAGCTCCAGACGCACTGAGAGCTGTAGGGCCTAATTAGTAAATGAATCCCCTGAGCAATTAAAAAAAAAAATCTTAATGACTGCTTATGAAGTTTGAAACCCCCCCCCCCCCACAATATAGTTCAAGTTCCATTAAAATGTGAAAGAAGTAAAGCGGTATGGAATACTTTAAAGGTCCTGTTTACTTTGGGAGAAGTGATTTAAAAAATTGTTCAAGATATCACTTTTGATGCATATAAAGAGTATAAGTTGTATCAACATCTTGCCATGTAAAATTTTTGCAATAAAGCCTAAAATGTAAGGATATGACCATAACTGTAGACGGTTTAGTCTGGAAACATTTTTATTATAATTATTGTTCACATTTTGTGTATTTAACAATACTTAACATTTATTATAATGATTACATATTTTACAGTTGGTTGTTTCTATCACTAACATTTTAGAACTATTTTGAAGCACTATTGCTGGGTTTTTGCCTCATCTGCAAATGACAAATTATGCCTTAAACGTGTTTTCCCAAATCAAATAATCTCTCATAAGATAATCCAAGCCATCGTACTGTCGTGGCTGTGCGGTTAAGACTATGTGCGTGAATAAGACAGTGTCTTTCCTATACGGTATGAAATTCGAGTCTCAACTCGGAAGTAGTGGCCTTTGGCAAGGCACGTTATATTCTTTGCCAAGTCTTTAAAAGGAGACTTTAAGCAGTCAGTCCCATGTGTAGAAGTTTATCGCACTCTGTGCACTTAAAACTGTGCACCCAAAGCACTTCACTATTCTCGTAAAGAAAGGATATCATCCCACTGAAGTGGTCAGACAATGAAGTTTATAATTCGTCCATTGTTTGTTTTGTTTTTGCGATTGTCTTTGTCTGTACATGTTTGAACATTGTCTGTTATTATGTTGGCACGCGTCAAATCATTAAAAAAGATAAAATCACAGACCGACAGAGTCTGCGGAGGCACCCACCCCCAGAGACCCACAGCTCACACACACACTCACACACACACACACACACACACACACACACCAGGGGCGGATCCAGACATTCCGTAAAGGGGGGGGGGGGGGCGGCGCAAAGAATATTTCTGGTTCTACTTCCGGGTTTCATTTCTTTTTTTCTTTTGCTTTAACAAAAAATAAATAAAATAAAGAGGGGGCGCGAGCCCCCACAGCGCCCAGCTCTGGATCCGCCACTGCACACACACACACACGCCCACCCACCGTACTCACACACACACACACACAAGCACACACCCTGTGGGGAATGGGTAATCTATTATGTGATTTTGTTTGCACTACATTTATATATTAATATTTTGCTTTCGAGGTTATTTTGTTCATATTATGTCCCTGATTTCTAGACTTTTGTATTTGTTGTGTCATTCTTTCATGAGGGGTTCATTACTTGCAAGCCTCTCCAAGCTTTCTAGAGGATCTCTCCGTTTCCAAAGTAATTATCAGTTTGTATTACAATTTATTGCCCCATTTTCTGTTCAGCGGATGAAAAAGTACTGTATATCGTCTGCTTTTTTATATCACTTTGTTTTTTATATGCATGAAAAGAAAACTTTTTAATGGAAATGAATAAAAAAAATCGATTTAATGCTGATGACTAGGGATACGGGATTGTAGCTTCAAAATTATCTGCCAAAAATGATTTTCAATTTTTGTGCACAGAGTAATGGGACGGAGGGATGTGGGGTGATGACATCATTACATCAACTAATTTGCATTTCCCCATTCTGTGAAAACATGTTCAAATCGTACCAATTTATACCTTTTTTATTGTATTTCACGTCGAGTGAAGTCCACTCAATTCTGTAATTTTGTATGTGTGATTGTACTCGCTTTATTAAAGCCAACTATATTCTGCTGTTTTCTCTCATAATGTCTCTCACCTCTATTCTCAAATTTCCCATCTCCTGTTACTCTCATCTCTATTCTCAAATTTCCCATCTCCTGTTGTATCACACATGCATACAACACGCATGATTAATTGTGCAAGGAGAAAATTCATGTTTATAAGTAAACAAAAATTAGTCTGACGGCGTGAGTCCTCTCCGATTAACTAATGACCATTCAATGTCTTATCTTACTTAGGGAGAATCAGGGACTCGAACCCGGGACTCGAACCCAGGACTCCATGTTTGATAATCTGCTGTCTTATCCACTGGGCTACAACAGATCCTCATACAACGTACATTAATTTGAACCGTACATACCATAAATGTTTGAGAGGGCTCGACATGAGCGGTAGCCCGATGATGCATGATCCGAAGGCACTATGTAAAAATGAAAAGTCGACATTTCCAATGAGGCTATCTTTTGGTGGACCGATCGGAACGTACGATTCAGAATGGATTGTTATGTTTCCTTTTGTTTGACCATGTTTTCATTCTTCGAGTTACCAGCATTTCAGATTAAAGATTTTAGATCTTCTGGGCTAATAAGTTATTTTTCGAGCCTGTTTTTGGTATATGATTGTACGTTTGTGCACATGACGTAATCACCAACGCGGCATAGCAATACGAATGTAAAAGCTTAATATGCACATGTGTATTGGCATGCCAACTTTAATATAGTCAATAAACTCCCGTGAAAAATAGGAAATGTCAGTTTCTCATACTTTAATGGGAAACCGGAAAATCAAATTAGCAGTGCTATGATTTGGAGGCAAAACACAGTGACGTCATGAATGAATCCATTTAGGAGAAGGGGGTGATATCGCTCCAGTCAATATGTACACCATTGGAAATGACTGGATAGCTTTGCCCTGTGCGTAATGGTTTAACTCCGAATCAAAGGATGCGGTTACATCGTGCTTTTGGTTTCGAAGTGATCATATGACTCGAAATGGGGCACGAATGATTTCTGAAGATTCCTACATATCATGTGAGGCGTCATCATGCAGCTGTCTTAAACTTATATATCTCTGCCAAAATAAGACGTCATGACAAAGGACAGTACTGTTATTATTTTTTAAGAGCGAATGCTTCTTCTCAAACAGTCCAGCGTGGATTCACGGAGTGCCATGGAGTCGACCAGAAAGCAGGATGTGCTTGTGAAGAGAACGACTTACAGCAGTTCGTTGCTTTGGTGTCTGTTTGGTGGCATAGGCGTGTGCTTCGCTGTTTTGCCCGTGCTCCCTTCACCCAGCGGGAATCAAGACATTACCACCAAGGGACAGTTGACCTACGCTATCTCCCGAGGGTTTCTCACCGTCGGCATTCTCTTCTTTGTTGCCTTCGCTCTTTGGGCTATTCGTAATAGGGAACGGTTCCACAGAGAGCAACGCGTTTTCTTGCCCGTGCAGTGCCGACACTGTGCCCGAACCTTGGGTCTCATCCCGGAGTCCGAATGTCAGACCGCTTCCGACCCGGGCTACCAGAAAGATCGTTGGGAGGACGGTGGGCGGCGACTGCTTAACGAATCTACAACGAGGCCACTACTTCCTGCTGATTCGGCGGAAAACGACCGGCCAAGCATTCCTAGACCATCCCACTCGCCATCGACTACACTGACGTCATCTGTGCCTCTCCTTTCCGAATCAACCCAATCTGTGACTGTGTCCCAAGAAATGAGTGAGACCACTGAAACAGAATCTCCTGTAAATGCCTTGGCGCCTGACAACAATACCCCAACATCATCCCCGCCTTTGATAGTGGGAGAAAACACGTTGGTCAAGTCCGAGCCCAGGCAGCATAGCTCTCTTTATTCAAGACCACACAAATCTCTTTTAAATGTGATGTACCTATTTGGAACCATTAGTGTCTTGAACATACCTATTCAGATCATCGGTGTTTCAGTATGCCTCAAAGAAAATACATCACAATCGGAGATTCTGACAGTGTCCCTAGTGAACCAGCTTTTTCTGGATATTGCGTATGTTTTGTTGATAATCGTCGCAACAACTTTCTTCAATTCGTACTACGACGCCGCGTTCGTGAATGAGGCACAATTTGCTTACCCGATGGCATTCACTCTAGCATGCACAATATGGATCACAGGAACCAAACTTATCTACCCCATTGCAGGTGCCCTTGACTCTCAGATCAACGCACCTGGCTACCCGTGCAAACTCAACGGAACATACGGAAAAGTGATGCTAAAAGATGAAGTCATTATGACTCAGTTTTACGGCGAGTGCTGTCTCATTGGGGCAGGGCTAATTTTACAGATGTGGAACTCCCTTCTGCCACCATGCTGTATCAGAAAGACAGATACTGAGCCCTCCTTCGAGTACTACGATGAAAACCTCTCAGCTCCTCTGCTCAAGAGAATCTGCATTTACTTACGGGGAGGCACCAGAAAGCTGTCAAAAGTCAGAGCACTCTGGTTTGCAGAAGGGGAGAAGCAACACCTGCTGAACTGTGGCAATGCTAAAACACCACACCTGTCTAAGTGCACCTTGATAGTGGCTGTGTTTCTGACTGGGGTTTACTTTGCGCTCTGCCTATTCATTGAGAATGCAGACATCCCTGCTTTGTCACGTAAGAACAAACTTTGCATCATATGGTGTATCGATATGGCTGTTTGCGTACCGCTCCTACTCCTCTGCCACCACCAGTCCGTCATCACTGGAAGCAAGACGATGTTTTCAGCCGGGAATGACGAGTCTATTTTCCACAAGCTCGTCAAGGGTCATGATCGTATTCTATTCTTGAGTTGCGCTGCTATATTCACCATCAACATCTTCCGGCTAGTAGCAGGGTTCGGGATGCTACCTCGAATCGGTCACCTTCGGACGGACGAGGCCATTTTGGTACCTTTGACAATTGTGTATGGCATCTTCCGAATCTTCTCTGTGTGGGTGTTGACGAGTTTCCTGCTAGTTGTACAGAGGCAAAGTATCACAGGCTCGCAAAATGTCAAAGTGACTTTAATGTGCTTGATCTACACAGCTATGCTCTCCATTGCGCAGTGGCTGTTGGATGAAATGCAAATTGGGCCGTGGCCCGAGCTACACGCCTACTTCGGACGCAAGACTGGTTACCTGATCGGGGCCCTTATCGAGCCCTTAACCGCGCTGTTTGGCGTCCATGCCTGTATGGTTGCTTACGAATCTTACAAATCAATTTCGAGGGGAGATTTGAACAGAGATTGAAACGTGTTGCATTTTGTGATGATTATACGTCTAAGGCAAATGTATAGTTAGGACAACTTTCAGAGGGGAAGGTAAGGAAAATCGAGACACTTACAAAAAAATAGACGGACATCAATTGAGACATAATCAACGCGAACCATAAAAGTTCGACCCTCCTTACATCTAAGTCGTAAAGGTTCAAAATCATTTAACTTGTTCATGGTTAAAGGAATAAATTGACTTTTTTTTTAGAAGCATGAAAAAATATTATAATTTGCCATGTTGACAGGAAGATGAATTTACAGGTCACAAAAAAAAAGAAAAAGAAAAATGTGAGAACAACTACAGTACAAAGCTTACGTGTAAATCCGCCTACAGCGTAAAGGTACTAACAGCCGGAACAGAAACAAAGTAATTCTCTTAATCGCTCTTTCGTATTCTAAAAAGAAAGATATTGAATTACTGATTTCAGTAATACGTCTTCGTGTTTTTTCTTTACTGTAATCCCCCATGTAGGAAACTATATCATGCCGTACCCCAATTTAGAGCAGCTGTTAGTTGATCATTTTAATATTATATTCATATGTTCAAATAACATAAAAGTTAAAAATATAAATGTTCTGTGGTAATTTGGGAATTAGCCATAAGGAATTGGCTATTACTGAATTCAGAACAATTGTAAATATACACATTTTCTTAATCTAGGTTAGTGGGAGGCGTAATAGAAGCAAAAGACCATTGTGTTTAATTGATACAGTAAATGTTTTGTAGATACCTTGCTAACATTAGAGATATGTGTAATGGTACAATGTGAATTAGCAGTTAAAGTATAACCAGAGCTACACATGGTATAGCATTCATAACGACAGTAATTGTACACATGGAGGTGTTCGTAGTAAAAGGAGTGACCATCGAATGTGATTGCACTTAAAGGGAAGATAAACCCCAAGAATAATGTGGATTGAGTGAAAGCAGCAACATTAGTAGAACACATCAGTGAAAGTTTGAAGAAAATCGGACAATCGATGCAAAAGTTATGAATATTCAAAGTTTTGGTATTGGAACCGCTGGATGAGGAGACTACTAGAGGTTATGACGTATGAGTGGACAACAATACCAAGAAAATATAAAGAAAATACTACAAAAATCCATTTTTCATGAAAATTACAAATTCCATCAACTTGATATTGACATATGTTAAGGGTAGCAATTATTCCCCCTGCTTTCTGAAAGCGGTTGGTCCACTGCTCTTTCATAATTCTAGAAAAGTGAATTTTTGTTGAATTTCCTTTATATTTTCTTTGTATCGTTGTCCACTCATACGTCATTTCCTCTATTAGTCTCCTCATCCAGCGGTTCCATCACCAAAACTTTAAAAAGTCATAACTTTTGCATCGATTGTCCGATTTTCCTCAAACTTTCACTGATGTGTTCTCCTAATGTTGCTGCTTTCACTCAATCCACATTGCTCTTTGGGTTTACCTTCCCTTTAAGTATTACAAGTGAGTGTTTAAAACTTACCAACCTCAGATATATGTGTGCACAATGTAAAGTATTGTAGCAATTGAAGTATCAGGTTAATAATATAGGCAAATGGAAATCGCTTTTGTATAATGCCAGCTACTTGAATAACCACTGACATGTCATATAAACGATCACTAGGAAAGGACGAAAGCACGCAATATATAGCGCCAAATTGCGATATTTCCAATTAGATCCAGAGTTCTGCAGGAGCATGCTTTCATGACCACAAGTAAGACGGTATCCACATAAAGCGACAATAATTTTAATTATATATCTATGCACATACAGATATCAAAAACACAACACAGATAAATTATTATTTACAGTATACATATTCTTACTGTATATGTATGCATGATGCATGAATGCAGGCCTATGTAATTTCGTGTTTTTATGTGCATAATTGAATGTTGGATTTCATCGGTGAAACATATTATTGTTGATGAGTAATTTTCACTTTAAATTCTGTAGATCTTTCTGTCTTTATGTGTGTGTCTCTGTCTGTCTGTCTGTCTGTCTCTCTCTATCATACAATCATATGCATGTATGCCCATCTCCATGTGCGTTTACATATATCATATAAACATCTATGTAAATTTGGAGAAAGAGAGATTTTGTGTGTGGGTGTGTGTGTGTGTGTGTGTGTGTGTATACTAGAGATAAAAGAGAAAAGTTGTGATGAGATCATGATGACTGGTTGTTATTTTAGATGAAGACGGTCCAGACAAAAATATCATTCATACATTCATTGACATTATTGTTGTGTTGGTGTCTGTTAATGTATGAAGTCCAATGCAGAATATACCACAGTGAGCATAAAAATCATCTTTTATAAGTATTATAGGATGCTTTCATAATTCGTATGTAGGCCTACATAGCATCCGAAAGCATGGAGCATGGGTAATTTGTAAATAGGAAACTTGAAAGCCGGAGCTCCTATCTAGAGGTTTTATAACCTGCTAGTTAAAGGTTTTCATCCAGATTTCTGCTTGATTCGCTTTTCCTTAATTCTTCAAAAACGCGCTCTCAGAATGGTGAATAACGCCGGATATTTGTCTCATAAAACGATTTCTTTTTTTTTTTTTTAATAAGAATAAGATTTTGAGATTGACTGACTTGTTCGATTATAGCATCTTTATGTATAAATATTCCAAGAATTATCTTCCCGATGTTTTTCTTTACATGTTCCAAAGAAACTACTATGTTCACAACTATCCCACCCGCCAAAGAGACGATTATCACCTTCCACGTACTCCTTGCGAAGAAAACTATTGTGTATGCAGGGCCGAAATACTGGAACGATCTCCCCCAAAACTCACAGGTTGTTTATCACTATCATCCTTCAAATGCAAATTAAGACAGAACTTATTGAATAACTACATCAATTAAGTTCATCGAATTGTTTTTTTTTTCCCCTATATTGTTCAGGACTATCACACTGTACTGTACTGCATGGTTGTTGTCATGTTAAGTCAGACTTGAACCCAGCTGTTTGCGCTCTCAATTTCTGCCACAGTGTTCAGAATTCTTCCTTCTTTGTAAAAGACATTGGGTCGCGGCAGCAGCTGGTATTTTTATTTTCACTGCACTACAACTGGTTGTCTGATGTTTTGTTTTTTTTTGTCTGGATTTGCATGTGCATGTGTTCCCTTCTTTATACTTCCCCGTCTCTTCTTAAGGCACGAAATAAATGATCTCCTAAAACTGTTTAAACCGTATACCATGCATTGTCATTATACATTGATTCACATTTGTTATTACTGCCAAAATGATAACGGCTCATGCGCTTAGTGCTTACAGCATGTGGCTTATCCGACCCACAGACCTGATTGAGAGAAGAATTTTCAATATTCCTATATATTTTTTGGGGGTATTTTTTTCACTATGTTTTGGTCATTTGTTGTACCCGTGCTTCTCCTTTCATTCTGTAGCTCGAATTTAATTGGGACCTATACGCTCCACAAGCTTGCTTCTTAGTAGGTTCCTTCATATGTCTTTAGCATTGATTCCCGTATTCCAACTTTTATAGATCAACCACTATGTTTTTATATGTTTGCGGTATTCTATGTATGTAGCTCTGGATATCATGTATTATTAAATTTTGTTACGTTTGATGCATTTTTTTATTATCAATTGAGAAATATGAAAAATAAATGAAATGAAATGAAATCTGCACAGGATTCCCTGTGTTAGAATATTTCTCACTCCGCATTCTCACTGTTGTTGTTGTTGTTGTTCATTTTCCATCTGTGAAGATGGCTGGATAGCCCATATTCAGCTACAATAAGCTGGTCTTCCATGGGGTCCAGTTGGATGTGGGGTGGGACCACTTCACCGGGTTAGACACCCTGCTCTTTGCGATGAATGAATGAAGCGGGATCTTTTACGTGCATGAGCTGTGACTCTCTCATACACGGGACCTCCATTTTATGTCCTATCCGAGGGACAGAGTGTTTTTGCCTCTTGCTAGAGGGGACGGTATGTTTACACACAACATTGCTCAGACTCGGGTTCGAACCCGGGCCGCGTGATCGTGAGGCAGACGCGCTACCGACTGAGCCAACTGAGCCAACTCACCGCCCTATACTGTTATCTGGTTATATTCTGTACCTGCGAGATCAATGAGTACAGTACCTTCCTGACATGTCGTTCGGGTATGTCAAATTAATTTTTGGAGACCACATCAGGTTCAGTCAAATTTCTATCAAGTTCTATCTTGCTATTCTCTGCTGAATGATACTGAAAATACTTGGAAGTTCCAGTTATTTGTATCTGTGTGTATGTGTTTGTTCCTTCGGTTAAAAATAAGCAATAAGGGAGAAATCATCAGACACTACACTGTCAAGATACCGTCATCCAAGTCCAGTAACTTGCTTATCGATAATGGTCTCCTCCACCTGTTATACCTTAAGATACACTAAAGTGTAGGAATACACGTATATTATGATCTTTTTTTATTCTATTAATATGATTGATTTTATTTGTACAAGGGAAGAAATGAAACAAACACACGAGTCTGCTAGAGTTCTTACTTGTTCAGAGGCATTATTTACCAGTTTCAGATGAAAATAACCCAGCTTTAGTGCGTCAAAATAGTTATAAAATATGTATTAGGAATAGAAACAACCAGTGTAAAAAAATTAATCACTATAATTAATGTTAAGTATTGTTTAATATGTAAAATGTGAACAATAGTTACAATAAAATTGTCTCTCTCTAGATAAGACAAATTATGTTTCCGAGACGAGATTATAGTATACCTGATACTAAACGTTTCATATCAGTGAATTGCTGGCTTTTTCAGTTGATCACGCCGTTACTGCATATTCTCAGGTCAGAAAACTAAAGGCCTAGTATACTCGCAACATAATTCTGAAGAAATGTTGTATATGCAATACATACACATAAATACACATGTATATAATGTGGATATATAATTACGAATGAATATATACATACAAGATATGGTATAGTATGTAGGTACCTTTGTATGTTTTTTTTTTTTTTGAGGGATTGGAGATAAATATATAGATATTTATATAGTGTACGTATACATAAGCGAAACGCATGTACAGAATGCACTGAGCGTATGTTACGGCACATTTTGGTAAATTGCACATTTTGGTAAATTACTAAAATGTGCAGGACGTTGACGGCACATTTTGGTAACTTTCTGCTCCTCCACAATCATCACAAAAACAAATTGTAAGTGCAGTTGGTTTTTGTCCCCACCGAATGAGTTCGGCAGCCTCAAAGGCCGTGTCACACCTTTCAGGGCAAGCAATGCGGGCTTGTTGCAAGTAAGGCTTTCCCAGCACGCAGAAAAATTATCTCGCCCGTAGTTGCCCGGAGCTGCGCACGCAAGTCCGATTTACCCACAGCCAAATTTTGAGCAGCACCTCGCAGGCAACGCAGGTACTTCGCAGTCCCCGTATGCGGTCAGCGCGGCCAAGATAATGACATTCTGTCATTTCTGTTGGACTTCTGCCATTCCTTCAGATGAATTTCTGAGTTGTCGCAGCCCCCACGCGCCTGGCACGCAGGTCACACAGAATACCCGCAAGAAGAACATAAGAAGAACGCATCCAGCAAGTAAGACACATATGCACAACTCGCGCAAATCCTAGCTTGTCCGCCCTCAGAAATTGTCCGGTATGCTGGAAAATCCTCACACGCAACAAGCCCGCGTAGCTTGCCCGAAAAGGTGTGACAAGGCCTTAACATGGTTACGGGTAAAAAAAGATTTCCGTGCGCACCCCCGGGCGACTACGGGTGAGATACGTGCTAGGTACTGTTACGTGCAGGTCATTGCGGGGACCTCTGGGTAGTAAAAATTGTTCTTCGCAAGTCGTACGCAAGGCTTGCCTAGAAAGAAGGCCGTGTCACACCTTTTATTCGGGCAAGCTACGCGGGCTTGTTGCGAGTAGGGATTTTTTCAGCCCGCAGGAAAATTTTCTGCGGGCGGACAAGAATGTTGACGAGTTTCGCACTTGTGTCTTATTTGCTAGACGCGTGCTACTTACCTTCTGTCTTGCGTGTATTCCGTTTGACCTGCGTGAGAACTTTGAAACCGATCCGTATTCTGTTACGAGCGACTTACGGGTACTGCGAAGTACCTGCGTTGGAGTTGTCTGCAAGGTGCTGCCGGTAAGGGTCTCCTACTGGTGTTCTGCGTGTACCCCCGCAACTCACTCGGAACATATTTTGAACATGCTTAAGGCCTTGTCATACCGCATCTGGGGAAGTTTGGCTTGCGGGGAAGCAAATTTGCTACCCGGAGCTCTCCGCAGTTGGTCCGCACCTGACAGTACCTATAGCGCTTATCTCGCCTGTATTTACCCGGAGGTGCGCACGCAAGTCCGATTTACCCGCAGCTAAGTTTACAGCATAACCTAAACTATTTCCGGATGAGTCGTGGGAATTGCCCGCCGAGGTACACGCAGAACGCCAGTAGGAGGCTCTTGGCGGCAGCGCCTCCCAGACAACTCCCACGCATGTATTTCGCAGTCCCCGTATGCGGCAAAATTAATGACATTCTGTGCTACTTCTGCCATTCCTTCAGAGGAATTCCTTCACTGAGTTGTCAGCCCCACGCACCTGGCACGCCGGTCACACAGCATACCCGCACGAAAAGCAATCGCAATAGCTTACTCGAGCCTTCAGCTCGGGTGAGCCAAATAAGTGTCTTGCCTGTCTTTACTGCTACAGCAGAACCATTATCACCTTAACTCCTTGACCGTATTATGAATCTCAAGCCCATCCATGGGTTTTTAGTTCAGTTACCAAAATGTGCAGATTGTCCAAAATGTGCAGGCAAATCCACTTTTAATCAAGGAGGTACTCGCCTAGTACCTCCTTGTTTTAACTGTACACTTTGGTAACAGCAAGGAGGTACTATACATAGGCTAGTACCTCCTTCGTAACAGTTGATCCCGTCAGGTATAGATGTACTATCGGCACATTTCGGTAAATTACCAAAATGTGCCGTAACAGTGTATGAACACATTTCATATTTGCTCAAAACCTTGACATTAAAAATCAACTTGGGATGAATTGATCGATGATGTAATGCAAGTTTTCATGCTCAAGCCAACGACATGAAACACAATGAGAACTTCACCATGCAAACCTTCAAACAACACAATGAGAACAATTATTAAAACTGGATATGACAGCAGAACGATAGGAAATGGCACGAAAGGTGGACTTTTCATCGTCCAATGTGGGCAAATGTTGACCGCAAATTCATGCTGAATGATTTTGTAAGCACAGGTTCGTTCGGAAGCACTAGGTCTTCTGGCATTATTTGAATTCGCCTTGCAAGAATTCATTCCTGACATCCATGCAAATAACCCCAGAGTACGATTGCGGCGATGCACAGCTCGTATGGGCTTTCAAGATTGTGTAGGTGCTGGCGTGTGACATTTAGCAAACACGGGATCAAGAAGACCTTCGGTGAAACCATTAATTATTTCTTTTTATCGGGTTTAGTTACTTCGTTTTGCTTTGTTTGGGTTTTCCTATTTTTGGCTGCTTTCGGAAGCCTCATTGATTACACGCAATAGTGTTTGTATAGGAAATTACATGTAAACGAAATTCATAAAGTTGTCACATGTAGGGTAGCTGCGGATTGTGCATATTTAATTGAGAGATAGTCACGCATCCAGTAATATATCAATTAGCAGGAGGATGTACAGTGGCTGAAAAAACAAAACAAAACAAAACAAAAAAAACACGAAAGCACTTCGCTCGTAAGGTGAGGTGTCAAAAATGGTAAACAGCATTAGTTTGATAATGGCATATGAAAACTTGGCTATTATGATAACGGATGGCGAATAGAAGAGTAGCGGCTTAACAGCGCTGTGGACAGTGGAATTATTATGGAGAAGAGAACTGCTGGGCATAAAAATCATTGATCCTACACTGTGTACAATGTATACTGTAAAATAAAATCAATTTGGACTTAGGGGATTTTTACTTAAAATCTGCTCCAAAAAATTGTTACATTTACAAATTATTGTAAATAGATAATCTAAGAATATGATCATGATTTGATTATATATATATATGTATATATATATATATATATATATATATATATATATATATAACAAATCTATTCAAGATTTTATCAGATTGAGAATAGAAACCTTGTAGGTCCCCATCTGAAAGTCATTCCTATTCAAAATTGATTAGTTTGTTTGGAGTTGGGAACAATATAGGCGTGGGATAAATGCATGATGAGGTATATACTGTCTAGTTGAGGGTCGCACAAAGAAATCCTGGAAATATTTAACACCAGACAACGTCTGGAACATGTAGACTACATACTGTCTATACTATCAAGGCTTAATTATTGTATCTAGCAATTACACGAACCCTGAAATCAGGTGACATGCAAAGAAATGGAACGTACAGATAGGGAACATCTTTCATTTTGTATTGATCATTGTCACAGGAACATGTGGTATACAGTGCAAATCTGATGATAGTAATGAATATAAATTACATAGAGTAGGGAGTATAAAGACTCAACTTAAATGGCTTGGGGACTATAGAACATTTTGGAAAATAATGTATAGAGATATACTCTAGAGACAGTCAAGACAAGATTATGTAAAGGTTTTTATTTCTTTAAACCTTTTTAATTCACATTCTACATCCACTCCACACATAATCACATCAAATTCAGATATTTTGCAACAATCAGCCAAATGAAATTATGGATCACAAACTGAAGTAACTTAGGTTGGAGATGTTGAAGAGATTTTCTGGCTGGAATTTTGTTTCCTCTCGAGTCTTTTCCATGGCTCAAAATAAAATTCAGATTTTAGTCCAGTATTCCCGCCATAAATTTTTGTACCCTTCAAACTTTTAAAGAGTCATGATGTAGTCACTCCCTCACAGACATATATCATTCATAAAGTCATTCACTTGATATAGTGAACATGTATAAATTCGTACTTTAAAAAATGTCATGGGAATATCCATATTTGAATTACAAGCTCACAAGGATTTTGGAGGTGTGGTTATGTCGTACTATATGCCTTACCTGGTCCGCTAAAGTCTTCGCTCATCTGGTATATTTATATTTATTTTAATCTATATCAAAACAGCTTTATATCTTGTAGCTTTATATTTTGCAGCTCAACTCTCCACCCCACTCTCTCTTTCTCTCCCTTTCTTTGGCGGCCTAAAACTTTACGAACTACAGCGAAAAGAAACTTCAATCGCAATAACGTCAACTGCGCAAATATTGGCGGAAGAAATGAAATTATAGAGGCGATAATTTTTAGTAAAATGCGACGCATTAATAAAACAGGTCAGGGTTGCTGTCATTTTTCGTATATCATTGTCTTCCTCGATGATCAGCGGTCGTACATCCACACGCAGAGTAGATCCCGCGTTCTGTTTTAAAGAGTATCGAAGCATGCCAAATAAGATTGGTTAAAACAATTACCTACAAGAGCACCCGTTCTTCCCCTTTTGTCTCATCCGCAGCACCAATTCTTCCATCATCGGAGCAGAGCGCCAATTATCACACTTTAATAATGGGATTTCACTTGACGCCTCTTGTCAAATTTTGTGTGCAAAAGTCAAATAGGCAGAGAGTTTTTTTTCTCTCTCACACTCTTTGTGTGTGTGTGTGTGTGTGTGTGTGTGTATGTGTGTGCGCGTTGATGACCTTGGAGAGAGTATCATGATGAAAAAAAAAACACGTTATAATAATATTATGATCAACCTCTCCCCTCCCCTTTTTAAGCAGAGTAACGTGAGTCTCACATGAAAGTTACAAGGAAAGGGAAAAGGAGCTATGAAAACTGGCCAAAAAAATACTCTACCAATGTCTACAAGAAAAATATAGTGACGCAAACTTTCGTTTATTGTTTGGAGAGGCAGTATTGAATGATCTACGTAAGATAACCTAGCATGAGAATACGTACGAGTGAGATTATTCATGTCATTACTGCTGTACCAATTTGGCGCGTGCGAGCCTCACACGTTTTACGCGGTTGATTATTAAGTCGTGTGTTTGCTTGATTTTTTTTAAAAGAGGGTCTTCAAGCGAATTGCATTTAAGCAATACTGGTCAGGAAATAAGCGCCTACTAGCAATCCATACTTTATGAGAACACAATAGCACTGCTATGCATTGTGACCACTCATCATTCACCATTCCCACATGATAAAGTCGATCTGATCGCGATGGGCAATTTGGGAGCAAGATAAATATCATGTATGCTGTGTCCAGTTAGAATTGCGGAGTTTTCTTCTTTCAATTTGCATTGATTTGATTTATTTCTGCTTTTCAAAACACTCGGCTTTGGCAATGGAAAACAGAAATGATCATGGCTAGAATCTGCGTAATGAGTGTGCCAAATTTGAGGCTAATCTGATCATTCCCTCATTGCTTTACAAATGGCAGCTGGTTGACAGTGATCGCCATAGAGAAAGTCACGTCTCTGCAAGCTCACGATCGGCGGTGGTGATTGCAAGTAATACTTTTAAACACTTCATTATATGAAAATATAAAGTACAGCGGGGTACTAAGCACTTTCTGAAAAGTCATTCCAGAGATACATTGACACGTTATTTGAACTTATGCTACAGGTGCTAAATCAATTTGAAGCGTTTAGTGCTAACATGTTTTGTTTTACATCGCACCGAATCCGAGCGGGAGATTTATGAAGTCTAAAATACTGCCTACATCACTTTACATGTCGAATGTGACTATTCATTCTTTCGCAATAGGTGTAAGGTATTAATTTCATTCTGATGATATTATTTTCCCATGAATAGTTTCCACTGGGAGGAAAAAAAAATATAAACGTTCGTATCGAAGAGGAAACAAGCAAACACAAGTTTATAATTAGTATTCGAACTTTCGGAAAGTCTGATCAGTACATTCGAACACGAGATTTTATTGAATTATCTTTCCAGATTTCATTCATTTAAATCCATTTCAATGATAAAAACAACAGTTACAAATTTCAAAATACATTTATCATAATACGTCTTAAATGATATTTGATCATGGAAAGGGAACACGAGAGACTTTTCAGAAATTATCCCTTACAATCATTTTTACGTTTAAACGATTATCATACAAATTCACATGAAACTATATGAAAGATGGATGACTGATACAAGGCTGGGAGAAAAGAATATATAATAGAGGGAGAGAAGTTTTGCTTTATTTCATCAAAACTGATATTTTACCATGGTTTTTGAAATGGTCTAAAAGTCTGGCTGCTGTAATTGATCTGAAAAGGGTAAAAGAATATAGGACAATGTACAGAAGATCGCCTTTTGAAATCCGGTGTAGTGGGAAATGAATAGTTTGGGGTTTATAAATGTTATATATAAAAATGAATTGAACAATTTAGAGTGCAAGTAGTGTAATGATTAAAGTGATGATAATGATGATGATGATAATAATAATAATAATAATAATAATAACAATATGAAGAATTTATATTACTATTAGATTCTAAGCGCTTAACACCAATAAACACTTACGTTTCATAAAAGAAAAAAAATACAAATCAATTACTGTTGATTGAAACGATTATGAAATAGTTAAGGAAGAAAATTGCTACAAATTCTAAACATGAAAATTGCACTCTCAGGAGAATTAAAAATTTGAGCGGATAAAACTTTCGTTGTAAAAATCAAAAGTTTACGCGGAGCTGAGTCAGTTATCAATCCAAGCAAAAACTTCATTTCTGTAATTTGATAACCTCGCCCCTTTATCGCCCATACATAAACCAAGATTGTCTTGCTTTAGCTCTGATATGATCTGTGTAATAGCTAATGTTATTATCCGGAAATTATTTTTGTTTACACAAATATAATCCCCATTATCATTACAATAACGAGTTGGTTGGCACTTTGGCAGCTGCAACCTTTACCCCCTAAAAAGCCATCCTTGTTAGATTATCTAACACACATTGGAACACTATATATTTTTTCAAATCATTGTGTATTGACTCATAAGATTACATTCGAACCGTTTTTTAAGAAATCAGAAAGTGTGCATAATCGAGGTAAATCAGTAATGAAGTTCAAATGTATGGTTAGGTCCATGATGTCTAAGGGCTTTAGTATACGTAATGACTAACAGGATTATTGAAGTGGATACTCTTGCATGTTAGCATTGGGTTTGATTTCGAATTGCTATTGGATGAAACGATAGCTTAGAATGCTTAGGGTGCATTGTGTAATACTCTTTATACGTAAATATGGCTACCTAAAGTATTGATATTTTGCATCTTGAAAATATTCAAATAAATGTCCAAATAAATATTTTGAGCAAATTCTAATCACCCTCGCTTTTTTAATAAAAAAATCCTAAATGATCAATAACTCCCCTAAATAATATTGTAATTATCAGTATAGAGTTAAATCAAGGCATAGCATGTGATAACAAGAGAGTGCTCTGACAAAGAATGACCTTATTTATACGATATTCCAAATCCTTTTATACCTAACGAAGAAGGTACATTGATTATGTGTTAGTACTATGGTAGATGCCAAAAGACAAATAGGACGATGATTTGTATAATTATTGAGCAGGATCACCTATTTTATCAGCTGGAATTACCTTTACTCATTGTAATAAATCAAGCCATCATCAATTGGAGAGTGGTAAAGTAAGGATGTCATTGCCTTTCGAATTACTTAATTCATTTCTTTATTTTATTTTATTCATCATATCATTATTCCATGTTGCTTTCAAATTTAGTCCAACCTTTTGAAATACTTATGAATTTTCCGATGTTCGAATTTCATCATTTAGATTATTACGATACTTTTTGTATTCATTTTTATTTTGTTCAAATGAACAAAAAATGTACAATTTATTCAGTTTCGGCGCTTTTTAATTGGGCGTAGAATTCCTCGAGTGATCGAGATGTACGTAATCTTATTTATGCGCTGCTAATCTTGAGCAAATGGTTCATTTTTGTTCACAATATGAGTTGATTTGGTATATGCTACATAAGCTTTATCAGCATCATTTTCTTTGTAAACATCATGTCCATCCTCATTAGCTAAATCTTCATTTAAATCTGGAACAGTATTCAATCTTTTACCTAAAGTTGTTTTTTTGTTATTGAATTTATGAATATTATCAACTTTTGATTGTAAAGAAATAAACAATATTGGTAAATAATCTGTTTATCATTAAAGATATGATCCATAACATCATAAGTAATAAAGGCGCTGTAATCATAAAAGTTAAGAATAATAGATATATTAGGAATTAATGCACCAAATAGGTTATCCTAGTTGGTGCCTTAGTACAAGTCTTAAAAGCATATGAAGATCGTTATCCAAAAATTCATTTGCATTATTATCAGTATTACAATAATAAACTAATAGAACATGGAATATTACTCAATGAAGTATGGCATGCAAAAGAATCGAATGCGGTAAATCAATTTTAAAGCACTTATTATGTAAAAATAGGTATTTTCTTATGTCATCTGAGCTAAATCAATAAAAATTAAAGAAAGAAGAAAGTAACTGTCTCGTCTCGGGGGAGGTCTATTTAATTATCTTTCTATAATAATGTTTTTCCGAATTTATTCTTGATTTCCATAAATGCAATTTCTTTTCTATCAGTAGTAACATGTTTAGGGCCTAATTATCTTAAATTTAAGTTTTACTCCTCGTCGTTGTCCTTTCATATCAATATTAAAAGAATAAAAATTTGATTTGATATATATTATCTAAATGGAATATTATACACATACAAATTTATACGGGGAATCAAAATTAAGCCAAGTTTCAAAAATAATATTGCCGAAAATGAAGTTCTAAAACGAAAATCTGAAAATCTGAAAACATAAAAAGCTTCTACACAGTCATTCTTTTAAGTATACTTTTGCAATGATATGTAACGAAACTTATTTAAATGATAATCAACACTATTCATATTCAGAAAAGAATTATTGAAATTCAGCATATTACAATTGGGCCCAGCGTACAAGTGACAACTGAGGATTGAAAAGTACAAGGTGATGCAGGGTGGTAGAAACATATTTGGAGAAAAAAAATGTTTGCATGGACATCAACATAGGTACAATGAAAGTTCTTCATGCAACAATGGCGATTAAATTTTTGACGGCATATTGAAATGAAAATCCAAACGTATAAAATTTCCACCTGTCACTGATAGTCAGATTCATCTTCATGTATGTATATTTTATGCGTACATGTACCATTATATTCGTACATATTAATTATATTATGCTGCATAAGTTGGCATGTCACCTTCGTTATCGCTTGAAATTTAGTCAACTCCGATGAAACTCACAACTCTGTCAGCTTTTCATGTTTTTAATGGACAATAATGATGAGGAAAGCTTATCGCAACAAGTGCTATACATGATTTCAAGCCAAGACACTTGTGAAACTTGAGATCGTTTTCAAGAGGGAGCGGGGGATTTCACTCCAATTGATACACCATTAGAAGTAACCAGATAACTTTCCTCTGTGCATAAATGTTTGATATCGGAGATCAAACAAAGTGATTACGTCTTTCCTTTGGTATCGAAATGACGTGTGACTCAAAATGGGGTACAAACAATCTTTGAAAATACCTACTCAATATCAGGCGTCGAGCAGAAGAGAAATTATCATGCATGTGTCTTAAACTTACGATATTCTGTGCTAACATCACACTTTAATAGGGATACAAAGAGTAGTTCATCAATTCAAGACCAACGTCTTCTCTTCGAACAGTCCAGCGTTGATTCACGGGCACAATGGAGTCGACCAGAAAATGGAGTGCTTTTGTGAAGAGAACAACTTACAACAGTTCGTTGTTTGGATGTCTGTTTGCTGGCTTTGGTGCGTGCTTCGCTGTTTTGCCCATGCTTCCTTCACCCACCGGGAATCACATTTCCACCAAGGAACAGTTGACCTACGCTATCTCCCGAGGGTTATACACAGTCGCGTACCTCTTCCTTACTACCTACGCCTTCTGGGCTATCCGCAACAGGGAACGGTTCCACAGAGAGCAACGCGTTTTCTTGCCCATGCAGTGCCGACATTGTGCCCGAACCTTGGGTCTTATCCCTAAGACCGAAAGTCAGACCGCTTCTGATCCGGGCTATCAGAGAGATCGTCCCAGGGACGGTGAGCGGAGACTGTTTACACGATCCACAGAGAAGCCACTACTTTCTGCTAATATCGCGGAGAGCGACCAGCAAAGCATTCCCGGACAATCACGCCTACTATTGACTACACTGACGTCATCTGTGCCTCTCCCTTCCGAATCAACCCAATCTGTGACCGTGTCCCAAGAAATGAGTGAGACCGCTGGAACAGAATCACCCGTAAATGCCTTGGCGCCTCAAAGCAATATCCCGACATCATCCCCGCCTTCGACAGTGAGAGAAGACACGTTGGTCGAGCCCGAGCCCAGGCATCATAGCTCTTTTTATTCAACGCCACACAAATCTCTTTTAAATGTGATGTACCTATTCGGAACCATTTGTGTCTTGAACATACCAATTCAGATTATCGGTATATTACTTTGCCTCATAGAAGATGAACCGAGATCGGTGGTTCTGACAATCTCCCTCGTGAACCAACTTTTCTTTGATATTGCGTCTGTTTTGTTGATCCTCGTGGTAACCGTTTTCTTCAAGGTCTACTACGACGCCGCGTTTGTGGATGAGGCACAGTTTGTCTACCCAATTACATTTACTCTGGCATGCGCAATATGGATCACAGGAAACAAACTCATCTTACCCATTTCGGACGCACTTGGCTCTCAGATCTATTTAGCTAACTACCCGTGCAAGCTCAACGAAACATACGGAGAAGTGATGCTAACAGATGAACGCATAATGAATCATTTTTACGGTGAGTGCTGTCTCATTGTGGTAGGGCTTGTTTTGCAGATGTGGAACTCCCTTCTGCCACCATGCTGTATCAGAAAGACCGAGACTCAGCCCTCCTTCGAGTACTACGATGAAAACCTCTCAGCTTCTCTGCTCAAGAGAATCCGCACTTACTTGAGGTCCAGGAGGTTATCTGAAGTCAGAGCACTGTTGTTTGGAGGAGAGGAGACGCAACAACTGTTGAACTCTGGCAATAATAAAACACATGTGTCTAAGTGCATCTTGGTATTGGCTGTGTTTCTGGCCGGGGTTTACTTTGCGCTCTGCCTATTCATCGAGAAAGCTGACATTCTTGCTTTGTCATGTAAGAACAAGCTTTGCATTATATGGTGTATCGATATGGCTGTTTGCGTACCGCTCCTCCTCCTCTGCCACCACCAGTCCGTCATAACTGGAAGCAAGACGACGTTTTCAGCTGGGAATGACGAGTCCATTTTTCATAACCTCGTCAAGGGTCATGATCGAATCCTATTCTTGGGTTGCGCTGCTACATTTACCCTCAATATCTTTCGGCTGGTAGCAGGGTTTGGGATGCTATCACGCATTGGCCACCTTCAGACGGACGAGGCCGTTTTGGTAGCCTTGACAATTGTCTATGCCATCTTCCGAATCTTCTCTGTGTGGGTGTTGACGAGTTTCCTACTGGTCGTGCAGAGGCAAAATATTACAGGTTCGCAGAAAGTCAAAGTGACTGTAGCGTCCTTGGTCTACATAGCTGTGTTTTCCATGGCGCAGTGGCTGCTGAATGTGATACAAGCTGGGCAGTTTCCCGAACTACACCCCTACTTTGGACAAAAGATTGGTTACCTGATCGGGGCCTTTATCGAGCCCATGACCTTGTTATTTGATGTCCATGCCTGTATGGTTGCTTACGAGTCTTACAAGTCCATTTTGAATAGAATTTTGGACAGAGCGTAATGTGTTGCATCTTGTGATGAATATACCGTCAGGTAATTTAGGGCTATGTAGGACAACCTTTAGAACGAAATATTAGAAAGCTCTAGAAGGGCTGATTTCAGGAAGCACAAGAACGATTTGAGAATGTCAAAATCCAACATTCGTGTGTTAGTCTTCAAAAGATGGCCAAACGAACGCAGGGATTCGGAAGCGTCGTCAATTGTTCGTAGATATAATTTTTACTTTTGCGAGAATTTCAAACATTTTTTTTTGCGAACCTTTTCCGCACACTGGGTCGTGATTTGCTCGTGATTTGTTCTCAAAAATATCTTTAAAGCCTCGACATATTATGCTAAAGAACTTCGCGAGACGTGCGCGATGTTCGCAAAATCTTCGTGAAACCCCAAACAGACCCCAAAACTTTGGAGAATGTCTTGCATATGTTTCGCGAAATCCACGAAGTTCTTCCGATCATTTCACGACATAACCGCAAACCTTTTTGAGACATTCTCACGAACGTTTGGTGCATCTTTGGGGGCAAATCCGCACCCTTGATGCAAGACCTAGCTCTACGTTTTCTACAAATCAGAATCGTAGCATACATCCACTCATTAAAAAACCACTGTATCGTAACTAGCAAAGAGAACAAAATATTTGATAAAAAATAATCACAAAATAAACATAAAATGACTCTAAAGTACGCCAAACTTAAGATAACGTGTTGGGAACCTGAAAAAAAAGGCAAATGCGTGTGGGGGTATGTCCTCATAAAAAGTATCGGCACACACACACATACACACAGCAGAGAAATGAAAGAGAAAGAAAGGAGAAATTCAGGAAAGAGAAATCTTCAACTCAAGACAGCTATATCAACTCTCTCGGAAACACTTCTCCCATGATTATTGGAAAAATGTGCGTTGTTCGCTTTTTCGTCGCGTGTATAGTTCGTGTATATAACTGGCTGTACTTTAGCAATGGTAGACACGACATTCGTACATACGTCGTGAGAACTTGACACAAACTGCTCTAGAATGGTTCTGAGCTTCATTGTCGGAACATATTCGGAGAAAAACATTTCCACATGTTGGATTTTGCCATTCGCGTCCTTCACAAATCGTTCGCTTGCTCCGTGAAATCAGCCCTTTCCCTGAGAAATGTTAAGGGAAACTTTTTTGTAATGATATTTATAGATAAACTCTCTCTCTCTAAGGTATTTACATCATAAAATATATCTCGAAATATTCAAATGAATCAATAGAGGTTTTTTGTGTAATAGATGTAGCGATCTTGTACAAATCTTTACCATTTTCTTTTGTAAATTGAACATATGATCTGAATTTAGTTTCGTCTCAGAACAATTTCCCTAAATAATATTTCATTAATGAATATTATAGGGTGAAATCAAGGCATTACGTATGGTAAAAGAATGTTCTGACAAAGAAAAAATAATAATTTATATAATACACGTTTCCCATTCCTTTACTTATTGAAGAAGACGATTGTTTATGTGTTGGTGCCATGATAAATCTCAAAAGAGAAATAAGATGATAGTTTGTAGATTGAGTTTGGTATCACATATCTTATCAACAGGAATGGCCTTAGTTAATTTTTGATAAATAAGAACAACTATAGTGGAGAGGGATGAATTGATGATATGTTCCAATGGCAAAATCATGGCACACAATTATTTGTTTGAAAATTGTACTAATGCCACAATATCCTGTTGATCGTTTTGATTATAAGAATTCTACTGTTTCAAACATCTCATATATATATATATATATATATATATATATATATATCTGTGGAACAAAACACATCGTATTTTGATTAGGTTCTGGGAGATGTTTCAAATGCTGATTATTACAACTTCTTTTGGAAGCTAATTCATGACTAATATTTGTTTAAAAAAGAATTGAACACTCTTGCATTTTTAGACGGGTTATTAATTTCTTTATCATTAATATTCAAATTTCCTTATGAATAATAATACTAGTGGCGCTTTGTGAGTAGCGCACAGGTCGACCTTTCGCTGCTCATGGCACTTCAAAGAAGAAATATACAAATACATTAACAAAACAGGGAAGATAATAACAAGCAACAAGCACACACATTTCAGATGAGGAACAATTTTTCTGAACATTATGGATTGAAGTTATGTCATCCTCAATGTGAAAAGAATACGTTTTCAGTTTGGATTTGAATATGTTTGTAGATAACTGTGTGTTTAACTTTACAAAGTACATGTAAGTACTGAATTACCTGTCTCCACGTTCTATATCAATTTCCTTCTGAATTTTCTAATTCTTTATAATAATTAAGTTTTTCGATGTTCGAATTCCACTGTTAATATTATGACAATACTTGTTCTTTTCATTAAAATTTTGTTCAGATGGATTAAAAATATACAATATGTGCAGTTTTTACACTTTCTGACTGAGCGTAGAATTCCTCGGATGATCCACGGATTACTAATCTTATGTTTGTGCTTTTTACCTGGAACAAAACAAATGGTATTTTTCATATTGGTTAATTTCGTAATGTCTTACTCATAAGCTTCAAGCAACACAAACTCATAAGCTTTACTAACATACTGTAAACCTTCATTAGCTGAATCCTCAATTCAAAGCCGAAATAATATTCTCGTCTATTTTATAAAATTTCTTACTAAATTTGTTGTCATTAACAACATTTATATGTAAAGAAATAAGAAAAATATATTGGTTAATGATCCGTAACATTGTAAAATGATTGGTAAATAATTCCTTACGTCATAACTCTGACTAAGAACACCTCTATAATCATCAATGTGTAAAATAATAGTAAACATATCAACTTAAGTTCCAAAATGGGATCAGGGCTAATATATAGTTGGTGTTTTAGTTCAAGAGTAAACACATATAAAGATATTACATTCAAAAATGTATTTGCCTTTTCAACATTACGATTACCAATGAACAATTAGCAGTATCAGTGATATACTTTGGAAAGAATGGGATGAATCAGAATTATGAACACCAATTATGCAATGATTTTATTTTCTTATGACATCTTATCCACATCTTTGTCAGAATTTTCAAGAAAAAAATACATTTGTCATCTGAGGGGGTGGTCTACATATGTCATTTCAAGCATGTATATACATTTCTTTTTTCTGAATTTATAATAAATTCCCATAATTGCATTTCCAGTACAATCTTTATTGATGTCTTTTCTTAATTGAGGACGAGTCCCAGGTATACTCGGGCAGGTGTCTACGGGAAATGCGTGTTGTAGCAAAATCAGTCCGTCCTTGACGGGTAAATTCACCAAATATATACACTTCCCCCGCTGCTCGTTCTTTTTTCCTGTCGATTTGCGTCATATTACAATTTGTTTTGATAAATGCACATATATATATATCCATCTCTCTCTCTTTCTATATATATATATATATGCACATATATATACAGTATATATACGTATACACACATATATATATATACAGTATATATACGTATATTGTATATATATATATGTATATATTTGTATATATATGTATATATATATATATATATATATATATACATATATATTTATGCATATACATACATATGGATGTATATAGGCCCTATGTATATATGAATAGAGAGAGAGAGAGAGAGAGAGAGAAGGAAGGAGAGATACCTTGAGGATTCAAATCAAACTAAGTTCCCGAAAATGAAAATCTATTCGGAGAACAATGATTTTCATTTTTATTCACCCATACGTCTTCCATTAATATGTGGTAAATTTGAGTAATAATGAACACTTTTCGTATTCTGAAAAGAGTTACGAATACTCATCATAAAAAACTATTATCATCATAATTACATCGTTTCATATATAGAAAGAAACTCTGGAAAATAATATTTAACATTTTTAATTTCATTCTGACTGCACATACTTTTTTAATCTATAAATTTATAATCATTTATAGCAAAAGTCAAATAATAGGGGAGAAGCCTGCGGGGTGATGCAGGGTGGTGGAATCATGTTTAGAAACAAAAAAAAAAAAAAAAAACACGCTGACATTGACATCAAGATAAGTACAATACAAACCTCTTAATAGAACATCGGCCAATAAATCACTTGATAGCGATTGACATAAACAAGGTATATGGATACATGCATTACAACGTGCGTTCAATTTCCACTTGTCACTGACAATCAGATTATCCCTGTCTTTCGTTGAACCCCTCACCCGCTCCACATCACATTATCATTGGGAAGTTTCTATTCTATAACATAAGTATCAACACGAAAAATTGAGCGTTCAGGTAACGGAAAGACAACCTTGTCTGAAATTTAGCATTTTTTTTTTTTTAAATCTTAGCAATTGAATTATATTGGATTGCATAAAGATGGCAAAAATGAAATACGAACTGCATATCAATATACATGCGTAACTACTACTCGGTCTTTGCAAACTGCTTTCTTCTTTCATTCTCACCGATTACATTTCGTTATTCCGAAGATGTTCTATTCCGAAACTTCGTTAATCCGAAAAATTATATAAGGTTCTCCTTTGAAATACATACGAAGGCTCGTTAATACGAGACTTTTTCCCCCATTTTCTGATTACCAACCATTCAGAATTCCCTCGCATATAATCCTGCTCCAGGTTTTTGTCCTATAACCCTCTCTCTATTATGAAAACAGGTCAACTCCCGTGATAAAATTGATATACAGACGAAAACACACATATTGTAAATGTGATTCTATGTAAATTCTCATATCAACGTCGTTTCCGTCCCAAAGTCAATGAACTGGTGAAATTTACAACTTTGTCAATATTTCATGCTTTCATTTGAATGAAAAATGGTATTAAGATAGAAGTGCCATTTAGTGATTTCAAGGAAAAACACTTGAAACTTTCGATTGATTTCAGGAGGAAACGGGTAATTTCCCTCAATTTGATACACCATAAAAAGTGATTTCAGAGTTCTCACCTCAGTATAAATCCTTTTATCTTGGAAGTCCACACTAGTAATTACATCTTGCTTTTGGTTTCGACCTGACGTGAGACTCAAAATAGGGTGCAAATCATTTCTGAAGATACCTACACAAAAGCCGAATCAGGTGTCGAGAAGAAGAGGCGTCATGGTGCAGCTGTCTTAAACTTACGACAGTCTCTGCTAAAATCAGACATAGGAATACAAACAGCAGTTCTCAATTAAAGGCCAATGACTTTTCTTCGAACAGTACAGCGTAAATTCTCAACCGCAATGGAGTCGTTGAGAAAGAAGGACATGCTGGTTCAGAGAACGACGTACACCAGTTTGTTGCTTTGGTGTCTGTTTGTCGGCTTAGGCGTGTGCTTCGCTATTTTGCCCGTGCTCCCTTCACCCAGCGGGAATCAAGACATAACCACCAAGGGACAGTTAAACTACGCAATCTCCCGAGGGTTTCTCACCGTCGGCATTCTCTTTTTTGCTGCTTTCGCTCTCTGGGCTATTCGTAATAGAGAACGGTTCCACAGAGAACAACGCATTTTCTGGCCCATGCAGTGCCGACACTGTGCCCGAATCCTGGGTCTCATCCCGAACTCCGAATGTCAGACCGCTTTCTATCCCGGCAATCAGAGAGATCGTTCGAGGGACGCTGAGCGGAGATTGCTTACACGATCCACAGCGATGCCACTACTTCCTGCTGATTCTATGGAGATCGATCAGCCAAGCATTCCGAGACAATGCCACTTGCAATTACCTATACTGACTTCATCTGTGCCTCTCCTTTCCGAATCAACCCAATCTGTGACTGTGTCCCAAGAAATTAGTGAGACCGCTGGAACAGAATCACTCATAAATGCCTTGGCGCCTGACAGCAATATCCCAACATCATCTCCGCCTTCGCCAGTGAGAGAAGACACGTTAGTCTTGCCCGAGCCCAGGCAACATAGCTCTTTTTATTCAAGGCCACACAAATCTCTTTTAAATGTGATGTACCTATTCGGAACCATTTGTATCTTGAACATACCTATTCAGATTATCGGTGTCCTACTTTGCCTCATAGAAGATAAATCGTTATCGTCGGTTTTGAAAGCGTCCCTCGTGAACCAGTTTTTCATGGATATTGCATTCGTTGTATTGATCCCCATCTTACTCGCTTTCTTCAATGTGTACTACGACGCAGCGTTTGTGGATGAGGCACGGTTTGTCTACCCGATTAAATTGACCCTGTCAGGCACAGTATGGGTCACATTAAACAAACTAATCTTCCCCATTGCCGACGCACTTGGATCTCAGGTGTATGTAGCTGACTACCCGTGCAAACTCAACGGAACATACGGAGTAGTGGTGCTGAAGCATGAACTCATCATGACTCATTTTTACGGTGAGTGCTGCCTCATTGTGGTAGGGCTAGTTTTACAGATGTGGAACTCCATTCTGCCACCATGCTGTATCAGAAAGACTGAGACTCAGCCCTCCTTCGAGTACTACGATGAAAACCACTCAGCTCCTCTGCTCAAGAGAATCCACATTTACTTGAGGTCCAGAAGGTTATCTGAAGTCAGAGCATTCTTGTTTGGAGGAGAGGAGACGCAACAACTGTTGAACTCTGGCAATAATAAAACACCACATGTGTCTAAGTGCACCTTGGTGTTGGCTGTGTTTCTGGCCGGGGTTTACTTTGCGCTCTGTCTTTACATCGAGAATGCAGACACACTTGCATTGTCACATAAAAACAAACTTTGCATTATATGGTGTATCGATATGGCTGTTTGCGTACCGCTCCTCCTCCTTTGCCACCACCAGTCCGTCATCACTGGAAGCAAGACGATGTTTTCAGCTGGGAATGACGAGTCCATTTTCCACAAGCTCGTTAAGGGTCATGATCGCATTCTATTCTTGAGTTGCGCTGCTATATTCACCCTCAACATCTTTCGGCTAGTAGCAGGGTTTGGGATGCTACCTCGCATCGGCCGCCTTCGGACGGACGAAGCCATTTTGGTAGCCTTGACAATTGTCTATGCCATCTTCCGAATCTTCTCTGTGTGGGTGTTGACGAGTTTCCTACTGGTCGTGCAGAGGCAAACTCTTACAGGCTCGCAGAAAGTCAAAGTAACTGTAGAGTGCTTGATCTACACAGCCGTACTTTCCATTGCGCAGTGGTTCTTGGATGTGATACAAGCTGGACCGTTTCCCGAGCTACACGCCTACTTCGGACGAAAGATTGGTTACCTGATCGGGGCCCTTATCGAGCCCATGACCTCGCTGTTTGGCGTCCATGCATGTATGGTTGCCTACGAATCTTACAAATCAATTTCGAAGAGAATTTTGGACAGAGCGTGAAGTGTTTCATTTTGTGATAAACAAAAGGTAAGGTAATGTATGTAGGGCAACCTTTGGAAGGGGAAGTCAGAAAATGGAGAATCTGAGAAAAGATAGACCAACGGACAGAGCATCAGACATGTATGGCGTTATGACCCCACCTCACGCCTCGATCTGTTCTGTGGCATATATAACTAGACATATACGCGTATGACATATCGTATAGATACAGTCAAACCTAATTCAGCTGCCGCTTTTCTATAGCGGTCACCTGCCGTATGCCACTGAAAAATCACTCACGAGGCCACGTACAGACGTATGTACATGTACAACGATTAGGGCTTACACACAAAATGTCGGTTAACCTGTCTACAGCAGCCACCTGCCTATAACGGCCACTCTTCATCACCCTTAGAGAGTCTCACATATTGTCGATGTCCCGTACAGAGGATACGCGCCTGGTGTCCTTCATAATGGCAAAAAGTATGCCATCTTGGGCCCAGCAGGTCTTTGCCTTTCGGCTACTGACGAGCTTTCTCAAGAGCTTTGCGAATTCGCAAATAAAGTACTAGATCTGGTAAAGATATTGTAGACATGGAGGTGTTCGTAGAACTGTAGTAGAATAGAGTAATAGAAGCACATGACGAGTGCGGTTACAGTTTGGTATTATGAATAGACTTAGAATAGACTTAGATTACCAACATCGGCAATATTATGTGTAATGTAAAGGAGAAATTAAAGTGTCAGATCTAATACAACATGTTGTAGACGTATTTTTCTGCTACATACAAAAAGAAATATCACTTTGGTAAAATGCCATCTTTTTATATAATCTCTACACATCTCGCGTGGTCATGGCAAATATAAACACACAATTGAACCCACACATTTTGTGGGCGATTTCTACATTATTGTGGTTGATATTCCTCTACATTAGTGGGCGTTTCTACATTGTGGGTCAAACAGCCCTGCTTTTAACCGCGATTAGTTTGCATTAGCTCTGATATGATCACTGTAAACATGAATTGCACACGATGTCTTTACTAAATAGAACAATAGGAGTTTCAATTAAAACTACAGTCACGGAATGTTAAAGTTGTATATTTTTCAATCAACTATACGCCGATGGGAAAAGGTGATAACGAAAGAAAAATTCCCTGTTTAAACGAATTATGAAGTTGTGTTATGATACGAAGCATACAAATCAATCTTGTTGGTTTCATAAAAAAATAGTGAAGATTAGCGTACAGTTGAATTAGAAACTTGTGAGGTGATATCATGACGTCTGTCAATTTGAGTATAATAATAATTTGTAAAAGGAATGGAAACATTAAAATTCCACAACTTTCTGACTGTAGGTCTGATTGATGAAAGGCTTACCCCTCTTCATCTGATTTTAAATTTGCTCATTAAAACCCACTTGAACATACTTTTCAGGCCTACACTTCAAAAACTTTACAGCCTTTTGAAAATGACAGGAACAGGTTTGCTTCAAGATACCCAAGACGTGCATCCTTTTCCCACCTGTTTCTGGTAGTCAGATTACCGTTTTTATTATTGAACTCCTTATTCCCAGTCCACAATAACAGCCAGTTCGGCTCTGACAGAGGAAAAGACCATTATTGCCCTTCATGAAAACTCGCGAACAAAAAGTCGAGTCCAGATTTTTCTTTTACACTGAACAGGACAACCCGTACCTGTAAGTAAGATTAGGTTTGAATCTTAATGCATTCATTTCCAGGTTTACGTCGCATTATCATAGAGGAGTTTTTATTTTTTATGACGAAAGCATCAACACGACGAACTGATGTACAACGCGTGCGTGAAAGACCACATCTTCTATGAAATTCTCTACTGAATGTTTGTCTATATATACAGGATACAAATGAACTGCATTTAAAGTTTTATGTGTTAACTTCTATAGTCCTTGCAAATTGTTTTCCTCCTGCATCCACAGTCAATCACAGAAGGATGCAAAATGGCGAAGCTTTGCATTTCCTTTATGATTGACTTAACTTGCTATCCTGAAGATTCTTTGTGTCATGTTCTCATGAGAGATCATAGTCAAAACGATGGGGTTTAAAGGAGGTATGATTCAGGAGTAAGATTGGTTCTGAATGGGTGTAGGCCTACTACATAAAAAGATGTAAGACTCATATAGCAGTAAGTTTATCCTTGAGTATCGCAACAGGTCACCAGCTGTGTTTACGTTTAGGTTTAGTTCAGTTTATAGTCTTAAACTACAGCGCCAGCACATCCTTATGACTTTCTTTTGTAACCAAGATATTGAGTTGAGTTCATATTAAACATCTCATTAGTTAATGACAAATCTTTGATACAACCAAACATCTGTTGCTTATTTCTTAGTGGTTCCATCATCTGGGATGGTGACAATGAGTACACAATAAGAACTATACATAGACTTACAGTATAGTTTGTCTTGATGGTGATGATTAATGAATAGTCCGTACGGTCCTTGTGATACTGGTATTCGAGTCCACATATATACTTGGTTAAAACGCACCGACAACGTTCGCCATTATGTTCAAAACTCTTGTTCATAGTCACCGTTAAAGATAAATTCATTCTTCACTTATGTTTACTTACATGATTGTAAGGTCTTTTTTCTTGCTCCATCCGTTTTCTCTTCGTTTTCCGTAGCCCGCTTGAAACCTGCTCCTTTCATAAAGAATGGATTGCAGGAACATTTAATAAGTTGAAATCGTCTGTGTAACACTTATGGTTTCTTTGGTGGACATGAGAATTGAGCTTTAAGTTCTTGCGAGATACTAAGAAACCTCTTATGAAATATTAGACCATATCATTCTAAGTTCCACAGTTAATTTGATGGAAATCGGTTCAAAAATGGTTGAGATAACCAAAACAATGTAAAACAAAACAATGTAAAACAAAACTTCGTTTTGGATATCTCAGTCATTTAAAAACAATTTTCATCAAATTAATGTTAAATTCCTCTTGGAATGACGTGTTACTTCATTTTCATTAAATCATTCTCATTATCTCACAAAAAAAAAGTTAAAAAACCTGATCTATACCTTGCATTAGAGTGAGTTGTTTGTCTAAACTGTAAGGACACAAGATTAGTGTGTATTTATGTATTTCAGGGCCATGAAAACAAGTGTTCGTTGAAACAACTTCACACACATATGGCACTATGATTAATACGTACTTAAGATAATCCTAGATACGAAAGATACTGCGATTTACAACGATTTTAGCAACTATAAGTATTGAATTTCTTATCATTCCGTATGATGTTGAATATGGGAACCAGAAGTATGTGTCAGAGGTTAGTATAGATTTTTCTCGAATGTGGTAAATGATCATCTGATAGGATATCATCATCACAGGGAAAGGGGCGGGTATAATATTACCACTGTTCAAAGTCTCGGTTTCCTTCGCTCATTTGGCGTAATATTTGTTCTCCTTCCTGCACAGTAAACCACAAACAGTACTCTCTCTTAATAATTGACATAGGTTTGGACTTAGTCCAAAGCACCAGACGATGTCGGATGACCCTTACTACCTCCTTCATGTAATTCAACTGATTGAAGTGGAGTCCCTTCAAGATTCTCTCTGTCAGTGTGCTATTGTCCAGATAGAAACTGTCTGAACGTTGGTCTCTCGTATGATAAGTGCTAAAATTCAAATTGTTCTCGATTGTCAAACAAGCACAAATGCAACCATGGTGTTATTAATAAAAAAACAAACAAACCAGCAACTGAGAAGAGGTTGAGGTCTTGCACTGCGCAAAGTTATATCATACTTCAGCGAGTAGAGGTGAATAATTTACGTACCTCTTTTCCATAATTTCTCTGACTAGAAATTTAACAAAATTGATTGTTTTGACCACAGACTTTTTTTTATCTCCTCAGATAGAAGATGCCTACATGTTGAATCAAAAATGAAATGCAACTTATGGTTAAAAGTGCAGGAACAAATATAAAGTAACTGAATTTTCTTATGTATTTTGTGAATATTTGATTTTAGCCAATATTTCCTTTATTCTTCGCATTTTTTAATTCAGAAATCTTCACAATTAGGCCTACTGATGTAGCATGAACATTCGTATATAATAATAAAAGAAAGAAAAAAAATACATGTACTTGTTCAAGAGATTCACCGAGAGAGAGAGAGAGAGAGAGAGGGAGAGAAGAGGTAGAGGGGAGAGACAATGAGAGACAAATGCAGAAAGAACTACAGACAAGCTAAACACATGCATGGACAAAATGAGTCTGAATCGTAAAGATTTATGTGATAGCGTCGTGAGCCAGGGAGAACAACGCGAACGCACGCGATTCAAGGAAAGATTGTCCGGGAGAACGAGCCGAACACTGGCTAGGCCACTCTTGTAGCACAACATGCGCCTCGCGTGCGTTCGTGTCGTTTTTCTGGGCATACCTTCCTTGAATCGCGTGCGTTCGCGTCGTTCCCGCGGGCACAAAGTCATGACGGTAATATCTGTATGGTGTGGAAGTTTTCCCTTATTTTGTTTTCGTTGGGAAACCGCTTGCTTTTTCCATTGCGGGCTGCGTAATTGTTCTTTGAAATTTGTCAGAATAGTTGCCATGACGTGAATTTGCGTGAGAACCTTTAAATTTTCTTTCGTTGGCTACAGACTGTGGTTACAAAAATTCATGTGCCCGGAAGATTATGATTATGCGCTTGACTACAACAAGAAATGCTTCGAAATCACAAAACCCCTCATCTATAAATTTTATGGCTGAACACCCTTTAGAAGCTTTTGAATCCGAAAGGATTAGTGGGCGCTCAGGCACTGACGAAGCCAAGGTTTACTCTGCGCATCATTACGAAGAAGTGCTTGGAAAAGGGGGGAAAAACCTCTATGTATGCTTCATTGATTATGCTAAGGCATTTGATAGTGTGCAGCACCAGAAAGTTGAGTGTCTCCGCAATATCGGGATGGACAGTAAGGATCTGAGAGTGATTGCAAACCTGTACTGGAACCAAAGGGCATGCGTCAGAATTGACAATGAATTTTCCGATTATGCAGAAATCAAACGAAGTGTTCGTCAGGGATGCATCATATCACCTAGTTTGTTTACTCTATTTACAGAATGCATTTTTAAAAGCATTGAAGGCATGCCTGGCATTAACGTTAGTGGAGTAATGATAAATAATCTGAGATATGCGGATGATACTGTGTTGCTAACTGATAATGAACAAGACCTGCAAACAATTGTCGATGTCATACTTGTCATATACCGCCAAAGTAAGGCATTTGGCTTGGACATGTATGTGAAAAAGACCAAAACGATGGTAATATCCCGAAAGGTGGAAATACCAAGGGTAAACATCTCTATCAGCAACACTCTCCTGGAACAAGTCAGGGAATTCAAATGTTTCGGACAAAATTTTTATGAAGATGGGAAGAATGGTGGAGAATTTAGGAGAAGAATTGGAATGGCTAAAACCAAGTTTACCCAAATGAGTAAAGTGTTAACATCAAGGGAGATATCTACTGCAACCAAGCTCAGACTAGTTAAATGTTACGTGCATTCAACTCTCCTTTACTGTTGTGAAACATGGACATTGTACTTGGATGATATGAAAAGGCTGGCTGCACTCGAGATGTGGATATTCAGACGCCTGGGCCATATATCATGGTTAGACAGGAAAACCAATCAATATGTTCTAGATCATCTGAATGTCACAAAAACCTTGATGAAAGACATTAAATCAAGAAAACTCAAATATTTTGGTCATGTTAAAAGACATCACAACACCCAAAAAAAAATGTACTGGAAGGGATTATAGAAGGCAGGAGATGCAGACGACGCCAGCGCAGTGTGTGGTGTAACAACATAAAGGAGTAGACAGAAAAGAGTGTGGCCGCATGTAGTAAGGCGGCCATGAACAGAACAAAGTGGAGGTCCACAGTCGCCAACCTTCGGACTGAAGACAGCACTTAAGAAGAAGAAGAAGGAATTAGAATGAGAGAAAATAAATCAATAAGTCTTAGATGCCGGAAAAAAGCACACCCACGCCCTTCCCAATGATCTCGTTAGGAAGCGTCATTCGATGAACAGACAGACGAAGACTCAACCTGTAACAAAAAAGGGGGAATTCCCTTACAGATTGGCCTTCAGCCCGACGCCAATGTGACAAAAATGTTTTGATCATGTTGTCGAGGTATACTGATGGTACGGTTCATTGAAATTTGGTGACACGGTTGCTTGCGCAGATTAAATATCTCCTGATAATGGTTTCTCACATTATTGTGTGCAGATTGTGTTCCATTTTCGAATGCCATGAAATGCTAGGACAAACATATAGCGATAATCTGGAGCAGTGTAGAAGGTTCGGCGCTCTTGGCACTCCCGACATGGACGACTTTTCTGATTTGCAGGACACAAGCATGATGGTCCACACTGACCCCATCAATAAAAATCAATAAGTCTTAGATGCCGGAAAAAAGCACACCCACGCCCTTCCCAATGATCTCGTTAGGAAGCGTCATTCGATGAACAGACAGACGAAGACTCAACCTGTAACAAAAAAGGGGGAATTCCCTTACAGATTGGCCTTCAGCCCGACGCCAATGTGACAAAAATGTTTTGATCATGTTGTCGAGGTATACTGATGGTACGGTTCATTGAAATTTGGTGACACGGTTGCTTGCGCAGATTAAATATCTCCTGATAATGGTTTCCCACATTATTGTGTGCAAATTGTGTTCCATTTTCGAATGCCATGAAATGCTAGGACAAACATATAGCGATAATCTGGAGCAGTGTAGAAGGTTCGGCGCTCTTGGCACTCCCGACATGGACGACTTTTCTGATTTGCAGGACACAATCATGATGGTCCACACTGACCCCATCGTGCCAGCTGCAAGATTTTGTTTATCACATGAGGGGAATAGTGGCATGACGTTTAGATGAACTGAACTATTCTTTAATAAACACTGAAATCTACGACTCTCACGTGAAGCGAATACCAGCCCTCCGGGCTGCCGTCAAAGCTATTCCATCCTATTCAACCCAAACGTCATCCGTCTGGCGTAAGTATGAAAGAGAACCTAAGTGAACATATTTATATTTCTTAGCGTTATAAAAAGAGCTTCGTTTGTGTTTGGACTGATTCTATTATGGTCACTCATGAAAACGAAAGTCTTAAGGTTAAGTAAGGAGGAAGTTAAGAAAAAAAAATCTCTCTAAATCCAAGTTCGCCAATATGACGAAAAAGGATAGTACTTCATTTCTTCTTTTTTGAAATCTTGACAGGAGTGTGATAGGTTCTCATAACAAAAGCAAGCACTGATGTATGTCTGCTGTACAGTGTACGTAATGGATTAAGGGTCAATATCAAGTTTGTCTATTCCGCTTACTGATAGTAATGATAATTGTGATAAAAATAGTGATAGTGATGATGATAATGATAATGAGGTGAATTTTATATAGCGCAGCAGTTTAAAGTGAGGAGTGCACAGTAAAAAGAACATTGATGAAAACTGATGCGCCGTCGAAAACACACTCACCCCAAGAGCCTGCTAAACTTTCCAATTGACCCAGATCTTCTGAATAAGATGAGGGTGGCATTATACATCAATTATGAATTATACAAGAATCTTCCAAATAACTGAAATACTTCCAATACTTCTAACCGGGGGGCCAAAACCTTAAAACAGAGGTCGAGTTGCACTCTCTCTACAAACTAAGCAGACCATGCTTTTTTTCAAGTTTTTATTGTAACAAACAACATTCCACTGGTCTACCTCGAAAAATTTGTTGCGAAAGCCTCCAAATCCAAGATGGCGTCCAAAATGGCCGCCATATTTACTGAATTTGTTATTTGAATGATAGAATTAGATAGAAACATCAGATTTCAACAAATGTGATGTCATATGAAAAAGAATAAAATTTTCTACAAGTTGATACCATTTTTGTGGGTTATTGTGATAACTGGATTGAGATTTTAAGGAAAAAACACTAATTTTTTGATATTTTTCTGAAAAAAGGAAAATCATGAAAATGCTTGATTGAGCATAAATCAGAGAATGACTGAAGGATTAACTTGAAACGTTTTAGGAATTTTGTTTGACATATAATTAATATTTGGAGAAAATTAAGGGTCAGTACCCCTTTTTGTTCAGGAGTAATAATGTCTCAAACTTGAAAACTCACTTTGTAAAAATGGGCACTTTAGTTGTGACAAGACCTTGTTGGTCATAAAAAACGTCTGCGCGTGTCAAGACTACTACACGCACCACTGGCACTGCTGCGTGTAGCAGTGCCAGTGGTGCGTGTAGTAGTCTTGGCAAACGCAGACTCTTGCTTTGACAAACAAGGGTTTGTGCCTGCAAACTAACTTTTCGTACCAAGTGGTATAGCTCAGGTGACGCTGGTCGCTATTATTTCAAAGGAGATTGTTCAGAAGCAGATGAGATGAAGCAAAAAAAATATATATATATATATTTTTTTTTTCAAATAGAGGTAGTAGCTTGAAACTTGGCACCAATCTTGTTATAGTTTAAATTAATTAATTAATTAGACAAATTTGTATAGCGCAGCCACTTTGTAAACAAACTCTACTGCGCTGTGATGTAACAGAGCTCCTGTCACTGATTAGACACACGAAAAATAAATAAAAAATTAATCAAAGGCTTCTGAAAAAAGATAAGTCTTCAATAAAGATTTGAAAACAACAAGTGATGATGCCTTCCTCAGTTTCTCAGGTAATTTATTCCAAAGTTTTGGAGCAGCACAGCTGAAGGCACAGTCCCCTAAAGGACAAGTTCACCCTCATAGACATGCGGGTTGAGTGAATGCAGCAATATTAGTAGAACACATCAGTGAGAGTTTGACCAAAATCAGACAATCTGTTAAAAAAATATGAATTTTTGAAGTTTCTACTTAGTCATGGCTGGATGGAAAGACTACTATAGCTTGTGATGTCACATGAGTACAACGATATAAAGAAAGAATAAAGAAAATTCAACATATTTCCATTTTTCTCGCATAACAAAAGAACACACGACTTCTCTCTTTCAGAAGGCAGGGGGAATAATATTACCCTTAACATACGTCAGTCGCAATTCGAAGAAATGTGCACTTTATTTAAAAAGTAAAGTTTTGTGAAATTCTCTTTTTATTTTCCTTATATAGTTGTACGCATGTGACATCATACACTGTAGTAGTCTTCTCTTCCAGCAGTGACTTCGCAGATTCTTAAAATATTCATTACTTTTGAACGGATTGTCCAATTTTCCTCAAACTTTCACTGATGTGTTCGACTAATATTGCTGCATTCTCTCAATTCTTATGTATATGAGGGGGGACTTGTCCTTTAAGGCAGAATTCAGATCAACCACAAAAAAAAAAAATCAAGATGACAGACATCAAAGTTGACATAGTTTATTGCGCCAAATTAAATGTATTATCATGATTTTCATATAAATGAACATTTTCATTCTCGAGTGATTCTGATCTAAGCATCTAACAATGGCCTAAGTTCAGATCAATTGTGACACTATAACCAACATGAAATCAGCCTAAAAACAATGTAAGAAAAATCTAATAACAGTAAATACAGTTTCAGCATGCTTATTTGTAAATGTGAATATACACTACGAAAAACAAATTTGGACAGTTTTATTCGAAAAATATACTGAAAAATGATTTCGCACAAGACATTTAAAAGCAAATTTGAGAAATTGCCGCCATGTCGGATTTTCGGGGAGGGGGGGGGGGGGTGGGTGGGATCAGAAGAGCTGTCAAGGACATCTACTATATACGGATCTACGGACATTATTACACATAGTACCATCATTATTCACGTTTCTACAACAGCAGAGTAGCATACAAGTAAAAAAAAGCATATCTTTGATACAGAAGCATTTCTTTTTCATCAAAGATTGGGCCTTACCCAAAATAAGTTCCACTGGAATGAGTTCCACCCCCCCCCCCCAAAAAAAAAGACCCTCAATATGGTTTACACTATACAATCGTTCGGGTGTATAGAAACATATAATAGACAGCAATATAAGATGATTAAAAAATATATGAAATCATGAGTTGAGATTTAACTTTGACGCGACACACTTAATGTATTGTTTGCCATTGGGACAGATATCACATTCGATTTATATGTGCAGGTTGGTTGTATCACAAAACATTCTACCATGTATGAAAATTAAAATAAAGACTAAAACATACGAAGATATCACCATTTCTTTACAAGAAACCATAACCATGATAACTGTTGACAGCTTAGTATAAAAAACCCCGTTCTTATCAGATCTATTTTAGTGTATTTAATAATATTTGCATTGATTATACTGATTTAAGTTTGTTCTATCCCCAACTCACAGTTTAGAACTAGTTTGAGGAATTAACTAAAGGCGGGTTTTGGTTTTACGTGCACTTATGGTAAATAATGCCTTGAACGACAACCTCAATCAATTACTGCCATCTTGAATTTTGTGCGGATACTATTTTTGTCGCTAAATGTGACACATTGGCAAAATTTGTGCCAAATTCCAAGCTCCTATCTCTTTTTGGAAAATACTTTTTGTTCAATGTTCAATCTTATCTGCCTCAGAACAATCTACCGTGAAATGCTACAGTAATAGCGACCAGTGTCACCTACCTGTCCACTTGGCATGAAAAGATAGTTGGCAGGCACTTGTAAGTCAATAGACCATTACAGTATTACATGTGATCATGTATACTGTGACCATGTAAACACATTGTATGCAAAATTTATAATGCATAGATATATCTTTTTTCAAGTTTTAGATATTAACTTGTCAACAGTGTATGATATTGCTTGTAATTCCATAAATATGAATTATGTCTCCTCTCAGTAAATCTCAATCACAATCGCAGGTTTCAAAATAATTATTCGGTTCTTCTTTGATAAATACTAAATCATGCATTTTTACATTTCATTCTTTCTTCAAAACAATATAAAAATATGAATTTCCTCCCCCTCCCCCCATTTATCACAATACACAGCTAAAGCGGTATCAACTCTTAGGAAGTTTTACTCTCCTTCACATGACATCAAAGTTTCTGCAATCCGATGTCTCTATCATTAGAAATATTACATTCAATAAAAATGGCGACCCTATTGGACCGCATCTCTACTTTGGAGGTTTTTGTAACAAATCTACTGAGGTGTACTTACGAAACATTGCTTAGTACGTTTAGTAATTTTATGTATGGTCTTATTCATAGAGAGAGTGGAACTCGAAAAGTAAGCACAGACTTGGATTTGACCCTCTGTGACATCTTTGGAAACAGATGCGTGTAAAAACATGATATTATGTAAAATGAGATTTCAAGTTTGAGACATTACAACTCCTGGAGCAAATACAATACTGACCTCTAATTTTCTCCAAATATCGATTATATGGGAAAGATGTTAATTTCCACATGGTTTTCATAAACATTTTTAATCTAATTCATTTTTTTTTTTTACTTTTTAGAGAAATATCCACGGTGCATTCTGAACAATGTCTCCATAAAACCTTAGATGGTTTGAAATAGCTTTACAATTTTCAAATCTATATAAAAACCATATAAACAAACCATATAAGCAAAACAGACAAAACTATATCAAAATCGAAATGATACATTTACTCTGGCGAAACACACCATGTCAGCTTTGATGGCCTGCAATCTTGATTTTTTTTTTTGAGTGATTGATCCAAATTTTGTTAGAAACTTTCTAAAGCCACGTTGTTTCAAGCTTCTACCTCTATTTGAAAGATATTTTTGCTTCATCTCATCTGCTTCAGAACAATCCACTTTGAAATAATAGCGATCAGCGTCACCTAAGCGACCACTTGGTATGAAAAGTTAGTTTGCAGGCACAAAACCCTTGTTTATCAAAGCAAGAGTCTGCATTTGCTAAGACTACTACACGAACCACTGGCACTGCTACACGCGCCAGTGCCAGAGGTGCGTGTAGTAGTCTTGACGGGCGCAGACGTTTTTTATGACCAGCAATGTCTTGTCACAACTAAAGTGCCCATTTTTACAAAGTGAGTTTTCAAGTTTGAGACATTATTACTCCTGAACAAAAAGCGGTACTGACCCTTAATTTTCTCCAAATATTAATTATATGTCAAACAAAATTCCTGAAACGTTTCAAAATAATCCTTCAGTCATTCTCTGATTTATGCTCAATCAAGCATTTTTATGATTTTCCTTTTTTCAGAAAAATATCAAAAAATTAGTGTTTTTTCCGTAAAATCTCAATCCAGTTATCACAATAACCCACAAAAATGGTATCAACTTGTAGAAAATTTTATTCTTTTTCATATGACATCACATTTGTTGAAATCTGATGTTTCTATCGAATTCTATCATTCAAATAACACATTCAGTAGATATGGCGGCCATTTTGGACGCCATCTTGGATTTGGAGGCTTTCGCAACAAATTTTTTGAGGTAGACCAGTGGAATGTTGTTTGTTACAATAAAATCTTGAAAATAAGCATGGTCTACTTAGTTTGTAGAGAGAGTGCAACTCACTCGTTAAATAAGCGAGTTTTTGGGGTTTGGCCCTCCGGTTATTCAGTATTAATGGTTTGAAGATAATAATAATTTTGGAACTTCCATAAGATCTGTCATGGCTCAACTGGTCTTTTATTAAATTCCCCAGATGCACACACCACTATTTCTCTTGGTCGAACGTTATGAGGTCCCTGATACAGAAGTGCTGCTCCTACTTGGTTCATCATCAGCATTCCAAAGACTACCACGACTACTGCTATCCTGCTCCTCAAGGGACTACAATCAGCAACACACAGTCAGATGTGAGTCGTTAAATAAGCGAGTTTTTGGGGTTTGGCCCTCCGGTTATTCAGTATTAATGGTTTGAAGATAATAATAATTTTGGAACTTCCATAAGATCTGTCATGGCTCAACTGGTCTTTTATTAAATTCCCCAGATGCACACACCACTATTTCTCTTGGTCGAACGTTATGAGGTCCCTGATACAGAAGTGCTGCTCCTACTTGGTTCATCATCAGCATTCCAAAGACTACCACGACTACTGCTATCCTGCTCCTCAAGGGACTACAATCAGCAACACACAGTCAGATGTGACTTTTGACGACAGTCTACACCCCACAGTTGATCTCGATGGACCATTAAGTACATCGTCCAGACTATGGAGAGACAACCACAGATGCCATTGAGATTTAGTGTTAAAAACAGAGCATTTACGAACAAGGTAACTCTTCGTACTCATTAGTACTAAATCCTCGTTAACTCCTTAACTCAAGCAGAGCTGAGAAGTAAAAAAAAAAAAATCTGCCATTAGCTGAGCGTCTTTGAAACAGTTTTTGATACAGTGCGTTGACTACGAAAAACAAAATATCTGTCCCTTTTGAATTGGAGTCCTTTAAAGGCCTTATCCTACAAGTATCAAAGAATATTAGCGCTCTACGTAGAAATACATGATGGAGTCGGAAAGGAGTGACAATGTGTATGTAAAGAGGTCGACTTATTCAAGTTCACTACTGCTCTGTCTGATAACCGGGGCAGGATTATTTTTCGCCGTCTGGCCCATTCTTCCATCAAAAGACGTTCACGAAGCATCCCCAAAGAATCAGGTCACCCCATACACAATCACCAGATACTGTCTTACCGTCGCCAACGTCCTTTTCTTTGTTTTTACCTTTGTGGTAATACGCAACATGGAAAAATTCCATAGAGAGCAAAAAGTATTCTGGCCAATGCGGTGCCGACACTGCGCATGGGCAGTGGGACTCGTTGACAACCAGCCGGAAGAAAGGGTCAATGACCAAGAAGTCTCTGAAGACCATCAGCCACTCGATCTTCCGAGAACTCTCTCCTCATCCTTACCAAATCTCTCCGCCCGGTTGACGTCCCATGAACAAACGTTGACGATTGAGGGCAGCGCAACATTGTCATCGATTCATCCGTTACATTTAATTGCACCGCCCGTTTCCTTCTCTTCGGAAAACAGAGGACAAATCCAGGCTACCTTCTCAGAGCACCATTCTCTTTACCTAAGACCACACAAATCTCTCCTTAAAGTTTTGTACGTGTTTGGCACCTTAGCCGTGATTAATATTCCGTTTTCCATCTCCACTGCAGTGTTATGCTTGACCAGGCAGAACACACCTTTTGAAACTGGTATGCTTGTTGGTCAGCTCCTTCTGGACATTTCTTTCATCATCTTGATAGTTGTCGGAATGGTGTTCTTCAGCAAATACTATGACGCGGTATTTGTAGATGAAGTTCGATTTTCTTATCCCATAGCGTTCTTCTTTGCGATTTGCGTTTGGATTGCTGTAATGAAGCTGACATACCCTGTAGTAACCGAGTTAAAATTTTCATCTTTTCGGATCTCCACTCCGTGCGAACTTAATTCAACGTACGCCAGTTTTGCCCTACTTGACGAAGAAGTGATGACACCTTTGTATGCTGAGTGTGGAATCATCGGGGCAGGGTTATTCCTACAGATGTGGCATTCCGTTCTCCCGCAGTGCTGTATCAAGAAACGCAGCACTTCTCCGTCCTTTGACTTCTACGTCACACCGCAGAAAATGTCACTTCTTCGGCGGCTGTACAGACGCCTAAAAATGATATCTCTCAGGAAAGTCATTAACTCGCAAGGAATGACAAGAGATGACATCCCGCTCCATCGACGTGGGTCGAGACGATACAGATTCCAGCGTAAATGGCAGAACATTTTCCCCAAAGTTTTTATCGCTTTTGGTTGCATATTCATAGCATTAAACCTTTTCATCAAGAACGTTGAAAATGCAGGCTTGTCTGTCATTACCAAAACCTGCATTTGTTGGTTTTTTCATAGTGTGGCATTTTTGCCGCTGTTGGTTCTTAGTCGTCGCCAGGTGACCGTGACAAAAAGCAAAGAAGTCTTCTCAATTGGAAAGGACGCATCCGTCCTCCACAATCTCATTATGGGTCACGACCGCATCCTGTTACTGGGATGCGGAGGCATCTTTACCATGAATTCATTTCGTTTCGTAGCAGGAATAGGGTTGCTGATCCATGCTGACCGTATCCAGGCTGACGAAATCGCTCTTGCGTGCTTTGCAACCTTGTACGCAATCTTCCAAGTGTGCTGTGCCTGGCTCCTCACTTCATTTCTGCTCTCCGTACAGAGACAATGTATTGAGGATGAGCCGGGACGTCAGTGGACGAGGATGTGCCTCCTCTACGCCTGTGCTGTCGGTATTTCCACGTGGGTGTTAACGGTTGTTCAGGTTGGTCCTTGGCCGGAGATGGAAGCTTACTTCGGGGAAGGGACGGGCAAAACCATCGCCATCCTCATAGATCCAATCTATTCACTGTTCGGCATTCATGTCGCTATGATTGCTTCTGAATCCTACAAGTCCTTTTCCGCGCACAAGAGCGTGTAGCCAAAATATATACCGGGTGTCCCAAAAAACAGCGGAACGGTGGATTTTCAATACCTTTCGTCCTAAAAGTGATATATTTTTTGACATCATTAGAAAGAGCATCTTCCGCAGACGACAATGCTATCAAAATCATTAAATTTGGTACAGTACTTTTTATTCTACGCCAATTTCTGAAAATGCAGTTCCCCATTTTCAAATTTCGTCGGATTTTTACGACTTATGAGATAATAATTTGAGTGCGACGCGCGATCCATACGGTGAATATTGTGTAAGCTCGGTGATCCATGTCAACAAAAGATACAGCTTTCACATTGGGTACGGGCCAGAAAAAAAAAACAGTGTGCGTGTGTGTGTGTGTGTGTGTGTGTGTGTGCTTACACAATTCACCGTATGGAACGCGTGTCACACCCAAATCATCTCATAAGTCGCATAAAAAGAGAAGAAAATGACTGCATTTACAGATATTGGCGTAGAATAAAAAGTACTGAACCAAATTTGATGATTTTGGTATCATGGTCTTCTGCGGAAGATGCCCTTTCTAATGACGTCAAAAATATATCACTTTTAGAACGCAAGGTACTGAAAATCCATCGTTCCGCCTTTTTTTTTTTTTTGACACCCGGTATAGACGAATTTTCTTTTTGTCATTACAATATTTTGATTAATTTCTCGTGATCGCGTATTGACTTTTCAAGTAACAGTGTACCATGATCTCATATTCTGGGTTCTTTTCTTTCCTCTTGCCATGACAGATGTTTCACGGGATTTTAAGGGAACCACTGTTCATAATACGTCCCTGTTGCTGGACAGATTGTTTAAAGAACAAGACATCCAACAGTTATTGTCAAATAAATATTAATTGGGATTATATCGAGAAAAGAGTGAGCAGCTCATGATAAACCAGATGCCCTCTGACCTTTTCGTGAAAATCAGAGAAGCAACCTGTATTTATTTGCAGCATGTACATTTGAAATCCTTAATCCACTGGAATTTGAAATTAAACAACATAAAACAGAAAGTGTATCGTTGAAAAGTTATGTGAAAGAGGCATCATTTAAAGAAATATAGCAGGTGAAAATGGTAGGAAAGGTTTGTATTTAATAGGCCCTCTTAGGTAAGTGTGAATTGTAATACTATATTCTGAGTTTAAGAATAACTTTAATAGTGTATATGATAGAGTATATGCTCATCTCATAGATTTATATATATATATATATATATATATATATATATATATATATATTACGTACACGTAGTGTCCCATGTACAGGTGAAAGTTGCACAGCTGTATAAAGATTTAAAGAATTTTGTAGAGAGAACTATTCAAAAGGTTTATAATTTTACTTACTAGTAAACGTAATGCTTTTACTTTTAACTTGTTGGGAGTGTTCTGTTTGTCTTAATTAGTTTCTCTAAGCAACTGAATCGCATTATAAAGTGCAATGTGCACGTGTATAACGCTAGATATTGGTATTTGTATGTTTGAATACATATGATGAGTATGATCTGTATTACGATGTACATCATACTGCGGCACAGCTCTCAATTCCAGGGCCGGTTTTACCAAATTGATTGCGTTGGGGTAAAACATTGATTACAGTTTTTCAGTGTCGTCACGCCGGTCTGAAGTGAAACAAGATGGTGATGCGAATTCGGAAGTTTCAATTTCGCGCGAAGTTGGCCCCGAACTTGATCGAAAGGCAATCAACGGCCGAAGCAAGGATGCCCATACCGTATATCCCCCCCCCCCCCAAAAAAAAAAAAATACAACGGGAGGTCCGCAATGATATCTTTAAAAGTAGTGAATCAATCCAAATACAAATTTAGGGTATGAAACTATAACTCATTTCGACATCTTACAGAAAACCCCATTAGATTTGCTTATGTGGTCAAAGAGAAAAGAAGAATTTTGTAGAGGATGTCAGGAATCTCTTCCCTCCAAGTTTTGTCTGTTGTATAATATTCACACACAAGAGCATCGAAGTGCTAAACTTGGAAGAATCAGACTTATGACATGCTTTACAACAATCCACTTTTCTCTGTGACTACTTAACGAAATCGAATGGGGTTTTCTGCAAAATAGATCTAAGATGTTATATTTTAAGACCTTGAATTAGCATTTAGACAGTTTAATCATATTGGGTGTTATTAATGGGAAAAATCTGATAGTATTTTTTTTTGGACATACTGTAGAAGGTCACACGAACCACACAGGAAGCTTGACAGGAAGATGTGACTCTTTATTTTACCGCATATCGTTTAAAGTTCTTTTGCTTACGTACAAAATTCTGAATGGGCAAGACCCCAGGTATCTCACAGATCTTGTTTCTTTACGTTCCATTACTTCCTCAAGATCCCTCCGTTCATCCTCTACAATGCGATTGACTCCTGGACCACGTACTTCCACAAAATACGGTGATCGTGCTTTTTCTACAATTACCCCTTCTCTCTGGAATTCTCTACCCGCCTATATAATGTACATCAAGCCACTTCCGTTAATCAGTTTAAGATTTTGCTTAAGACTTATCTTTTTATTAGATAGTTCTTTGTTGTGGGTCGGTCGATGGAGGTGCACACTGACTTTGATTTTCATTATTTATCGTAATTATACACTGTATTTATATATTTTTGGTATGTTTGTACTTGTATTTTGGTATTTTTGTATTATTCTGGTATAGATATTAATTTTGCCGGTAAAACTGTGCGCTTAGAAACATCGGTATTAAGCGCCTTATAAATATATTGTATTATTATTATTATTATTATTATTATCATTATTATTATTATTTATTAAGAATTTTAACAGAAGGACAAGAGAAGGAAACATAATGGATGCACGTAAATTTTGCCACCGCCCACAAAGTTACTGCTGGAGCCTGAGAAACTTCACAACTACACTCTGATTACTTCCATTTGTCTTGAGGTGGACCTATGTCATCCCGTTTTCAATATTCATTGCAAATTTTTCCTAGTACTAAGCACATGCAGAGCTTAAGGTTTTGTAACATCACTGACAAGAGAGACGCGCTCTGGATAATAATCTGGTAATTATGCAGATATTCTAGAGATTGTCAATGACCCATAGAATTGTATGTGTGAATGGAAATTAAGATGGGGCAAGATATATCATACTTTTGTTGTATTTTCCATTAACCCAATTTCTTTCTTTTTCTTTTATGTAGCTGAAATAACTTTCGTTATGATGAACTGTATTTTCATTGCTTTCATATCGTTTTACGGATTGACATAAGACGTGTTTTTTCTAAACATACAAGAAATGTAAAGTTCACTGCACACAGTTGTATCAATTCATTGAATAGAGTAGTTAGATGTGATTGTTCGTAAATCGCACAATGAGAGAGAGGTTGCTTTGAACCATTTATATGGAAATCATTGAGCTACAAAGGATATTTGTCACGCCATGGAAGAAAAGCTCCGCATTTTCTCATGATTTTCATAGTGTTATAGATATGCGTGTTTTGTGATTTCGTGTATGGATATTTGAAAAAAAATATCCGATATCATTTTCTCTCTTTTTTTTCGACAATTACTTGTGTGGCCCACCCAATTCGTCAACAAGCAACTTTTTTTTTTTTTTTAATTGCATCTACTTTGTATTGACAAGCCATCATTTAAATTTTGTATAGCGATTTGTACAGCAAATTGCTATGATTGTCTGTACAGCATATCTATTTGAGGTGCTTGGTACTCTACACTGCCAACTTGCATTTACAAATCAATATCAGTCGAATTCACTTTATATATCCTCATAACCATGTTTCCTTCCTGAACTCACATTCTAATGACTTTACACTCAACTATCGTGTGATGTAAAATGTTGAAATGCAAAGTAATGAAAAGTAATGTATTTTGTTGCATGACATGCCATAGCTAATTTGCAATCATATATATATATATATATATATATATATATATATATATATACTCTGATCATGTTTTATTCGTTTAAAGATACTCCACACTATACATCGTGTGTCATTTTCTTTGTGTGTGTGCGGAAACAATTCTCCCTAGAGCGAAATTCTCCCGCGAACTAAGACAACCAGTAATGTGTAGCAATATCTAATATTGCTACACATTACTTCCGTGTACTGTGAACACACTGTGGTCCAAAGAGCGTTACATTCAAGCAACGCACAAAACACAAAGAGCTTCATTGGAAACGGACTTTGCTACCAGCCATTCAATCCAATTATGAATCAAAACTATTGAATACGTTTTGTATGAATTTCCTTTAGTATTTTGTAGAAGAATTGGGAGCAAGCATTGCGGTTGTAGAAAGCAGCGTGTATTGTAAATGTATGCACAAAAGGCTAATCAGCTTTAAAAACACCCTACTATTGCCACTGAAGTTTCAGTAGGCCTATCTCGTACAGTACTCTCCGCATAATCGGGTAGGCTCGGGCAGAGCGTTTCTTACCCGATTAAGCGGAGTACCCGATTAACAGAAAAACACATCTCATTCACAATTGACACCCACAATGTGTATGTACATGCATTGTACAGTGCACATTATACATACCTTACACATTGCTCAGTCACGAGCAATAATTTACACTCTTTTTATGGACAAATATGTCTTCAGCAAATTTTGTTGTTTGACTACAGACTCATCGCTAACACGCAGGCGTTTTCCGAAATGAACACGTCTCTTTGCGTGCACTAGTCACGTAGAACGTCGATATATCAGTTAGTCAGTCATTGAGTCGTTCAATCAATCAGTGAATCAACCCGATAATCAACTAATCACTTTCAGTCACTGAAATAATCAGTCGGCTGATTGAACGAATAAACTAACAAATAAATCAGTTTTCAAACATTGATCAACCTTTAAGGCACGGGGGGGGGGGTGATATTCCTTATGTCGATCTGCCACTTTTTATAAAACATGCATACAAATGTCACTGACTGATTGATTGATTGATTGATTGATTACTTGATTGATTGGATAAATGATTGATTGCTTGCTTGCTTGCTTGATCGATTGATTGATTGATTGATTGAATGAATGAATGATTGATTAATTGATTGATTGATTGATTAATTAGATTGATTGATTGGATTGATTGTATTGATTGAATGATCTAAGGATGCATTAATTTTGTACTTTTCTTCTTGACTGAGTGACTGGCATGTGGGTTCGATATGTCTGTGCATGATTTATGATAACTGTGCTTAAAAGATCTTGATGTTGTTAATCAGCCTTCCATATAACACAATGGAATCATTTAAAACATTACAGAAAATCGCCAGAAAATTTCTAAACTAGCATAACATAATCAAAACTGTGAGCAAAAGAGCATTTTGTTTGAATGAGAACACTTATTTGGACTGCTGGCTGAATTTTCCATCTTCTTTCAATTTGGCGCAAGCCATTTTTCACACTCTGGACAAAGAGCGTCAGTGTTCAGCCAAGCGTGAACAAAAATTTGTTTTGTTGATTGCATATGATAGATGAGACTATTGGGTATCCATAAATATGGAAAAATGTAATTTAGACAATTTTTTCTTCAAAAGTGTAACGTTCTTTTTGATACGCCCTGTATATAAATGTATATATGTATAATATATATATATATATATATATATATATATATATACTCCTAGATGGGTCATTTGGGAGACATTTCCATTTGTTTTATATGCAAATTTGTTATATACATGTTCAATGGCAGTTTACGCAATGGAGACACGAAAATTGTCTCCTTAGTGACCAGTTGTCTCCCTAATGAAGACACTTCCCCCCAATGTGTCTCCCTAAGGTGCCATCTAGATATATATATATACATATATGTTTATTTTATATATATAAAGCGATACAAAAACCGCAATCATTTAATCATGCATATTACTTCACAACTAAGACCTCATGCTTCATGGAATCATGATCCAGATCTTCTAGTGTCCCCACAGGCCTGTCTCACACACGCAGAACCAACACAGATAAAGGGGTCATCATAGGTCATCCCAATTGCTCGACACTCATGAGTCCTACAGACCAACGGCGTAAATCCGTACTGAGGAGTGGGGGGGATGGTCACCATCACCACGATTACAAGCCCATAACCGGACCGGCGCAGCCTTGGGGGGGGGGGGGGGGGGGGAGAGAAGATTGGTGCCCCCCCCCCCCCACACGCACACTTTACAGGGATCGGATGTCCCACTCTTTTGCATGAAATAATTGCTGCCACTTTCCTCTCACTTTATATTATAAAGTGAGAGGAAAGTGGCAGCAAATAAGAGACTTTTTGTTCTTGTTGTTGCTTTTTTTTTGCTTGTCAGATGACTTGCGACGGAAAATCAGACCTTAAAAGTATGAAGAAATTTTTTGTTATTGAAATATCTGTGAGAGAGAGCGGAGCGACCGGGTTAACGGGGGGAGGGTGTGTATGGGGGGGGGGGGTGTCCCTCTCCCACACGAGGAAGATTTTTCATTTTCAGACCTGAAATTCAGCGATCTGGTGCACACTTTTGGTGAAATTTTTGTTTGTTTTTTCTTTAAAAAAACCAATAGAAAATGAAATATTCACAATATATTATTGAATGACTAAATCGTGGTATTTCAGCTCTTGCTCCGCCTGTGCGACATCACTGCGAAGGCCTACTAAATAGTGGGGCCTATCACCGGCGTAGACAGGATTGGGGTAGCGGTTATGAGATCGTGAGGGAGCGAAGCAAGCGAGGTGGGGGGGGGGGGGTATGGTAGGGGGGTTTCTCCCTCCCACGGTGAAATCTTTTTACATTGAAAATTTTGACATTTTACAGTCCAAAAACTGCCGTTTGTAGCTATATTTTTCGCTTTGGAAATTAAGGGGCCGGGGCGCACCGGGCGCAACTGCTGCCATTCACTGGCAGCAGCGTCAGGAGAATGGCATAGCGATTAAATGCGAGCGAGCGGAGCGAGCGATCTTTAAAATTTTGATATTTTACACTCCAAACACTGCCGTTTGTAGCTATATTTTTCGCTTTTGTTTGTCCCACTTTTATGGGGGAACCATCCCCCCCTCCATCGATGCCTCTGCATATGAGGGTGTTTTTGTTAAGTGAAAGATCTGTTGCATCGCACACTCTTTGATATAGTAGGGAAATATACGTCAATCTCAAAAGTGTACAAAGTCTATCGAAAGGGATCCTGGTATAGCGGAGCTTTTGCATGTTTATGATTGCAATACAACGATCTGGTGCGTAGTTCTGGCGATATTTGGACAATTTTCCATTAAGAAAGTTCGAGATTTGTCCTCATCTCGGGAATTGCTTGGGGAATAAATGATTTGTCTGCATAAACACTTCCGTAGGGGCGGGGCAAATGCTCCTTTGCCACCCCCCCCCCCCCCCCCCCGAGATAGATTCGACGCCCCTGATCTTCCCTGGGTATGCTCATAGATGTATCCTGACTGAGTCACCAGTCACTGTTGTTTCTCAGGAATGATTCAGGAAATGGAGGGGGTTCAATTATGGCAATACAGTTTTTGTTATTATTTGTTTGTTCGTTTGTTTTCATACATATCTTGCAGATGGTCCCCATTTACTCGCGTCATAGCATGTTTACATATAGGCCTATACTATTTGACGTTGTCAACGTCTGAGCCATACCTTACAGTGTATGTCGATGTTACTTTCTTCGCGAGCGAGCGAAGCGAGCGAGCGCTTGAGAAAATTATGTATACATTTTCCTACAAGATAGAATACTGTTCAGCTCTGTTACCTGTCTGAAGGCCGGCGTACAAACGTCATGCAATATGCCAAAATTGATACAATCACATTTCTGCTTCCTCCATTTTTTTTTTCAAAATTCAGGGGGGGATGATTGTACAGGCCATCCCCCCTCCTCCATTTCAGGGGGGGATATATCCCCCCCATCCCCCCCCCCCCCCGGGATTTACGCCCATGCTACAGACACACAGCCCATGAACTAGACAAGTTAAACAGGCCCGCCTTTAGCTAAAGGTAGACACCATGTATTATCGAGCTAGTGGGCTTTGTGTGTGTGTGTGTGTGTGTGTGTGTGTGTGTGTGTGTGTGTGCGTGCGTGTGTGTGTGTGTGTGTGTGTGTGTGTGTGTGTGTGCGTGTGTGTGTGTGTGTGTGTGTGTGTGTGTGAGTGTGTGTGTGGCCTGTAGCATGGATCTCGTGGACCTAGTTTGCCTATTGTCTCGCTTTTGGACCGTCTAGTTGCACTAGTTCGTGGGCCTATGAATCAAGCTCGTGGGCTGTATGACTCGTGGGCAATGAGTTGTGGGGTGCCTAGCCCGTGACGTGTATCCAAAATAAGACCATACATGGAATATGAATATTGGCAGTCCAATGTCACTATCTAGGTACTAATGACAGCGAAAACTGAAACATAGATGCGTAAGAAAAGTCCTTATTCGTTTCAGATTTTAATCTTTCATGGTTTACGAAGATTTAGAATAACATTTGTTCTGATAATCTGAATAGATAACTTGATTTCCCAGGTGATTCTGTACGATCAACCTCAAAATGGGGGGAAAAAAAACCTGTCATTGAAATATAGATAGTGAGAAATTTACAAGTCATTGGCAAGTGTGAACCAAACTATAACGAGAAGACATTGTTCAAGAGAAAAAGAGATTAGGATATGACAAGGTTCGTTTCACAAAATAAATAGTGAGTCTTTCAGTGAAAAAATATCAATGAAAAAAAAAAAGAAATATCATTGTCGCATAAACTAGCCAGCTCCACACTCTCTTGTCGATATAGCGGAGGCGGGAGCCTATAGTTGATAGATGGCGCTAAAGTGCCATCGTTGACATACGCTAGGCTAATGGTGCACAAATTTTGATTTTTGTACAACAAATAGTTTGAACTTCGTTGGAGGGGATAATAATTAAGTTAAACACGTTCCGTATAAAACGAGTTTAGGTCAGGAGCTCGACTCCCACGAGTCATACAGCCCAAGAGTTAGACACCAAGTGAACAAGGCCAACGAACTCGACACCACGTAAAACAGGGCCACAAGCTACACAGTACCTCCCCCATGAGCCGCACATAATGGCATGAGATCATGGACCTTATTTTGCATATAATGGAGCTCGTGGCCCTTATTTGCCTATACAAGTGTCAAACTCGTGGGCCTTATCATGCCTAGTGTCTAGCTCATGGGGTAAATGACTTGTGGATGTATGACCCATGAACTCTTTTTTTCCAATGTCTAGCTCGTGGGGTGACCCTAGTTTGCAGGCAGAAACCTCTTTTGGTCGTATGGGAATCTCCGTCAAGACTACTACATGCACCACCCTGGCACTGTCCCATAGACCCTGTACTGTTAGTCCATGGGCCAAGACCCGAAAAATGGGTTATTGGTACCACCTGAGGTGGCAAAACCTTTTTGGTGTCATTTTGTTTGTCGGGCATAGATATGCTTATCAAGCTATGATAGCATTTCCAAATGAGTAGCTTAGTCATAATAAATGAATTTTTAGCCAATTTGGTCTCGTTTTTATATCCCTATACTTCTGAATCGAAACTAACCGCTATACAAAGAAGAGCACTGTCTTCTGTATGTCCACAGGTGTTCTGTTGAAAACGCTGTGCGCCTAGTCTTTAAAAGGCAGCGAAGGGAATATCCAAAGGGTTATGATGTCCACAGCTGTCACGCGGTGCGCTTAGTCTTTATTCAAGGCGGCGAAGGGAACATCCAAAGCTTATGATACAGTGTATATCCTTTATCTAAAAAAAAAAAAAAAAAAAAAAAAAAACAACAACAACAACAAAGCAATTCCTCATGGATTTTGCCGTATTTTTCAATTATTCATCATTTTCCGGTGAAAACGCTACAGTGAAAACGCTAATACCACGCCAATGTCGCCTTATTTCCATTCAACAATGAAAGATAATGCAAAAACAATGTACCGGTATACTACAATACATTATAATATATAATATTGCAAATGAACAGAGTGATTTTTGTTTAAAACTGATGTATTTGTTGAGAGGGTAGTATAGTAGTACCAGAATACTGTTTTTGATCAGGCAAACACACACACACACACACACACACACACACACGGAAACAATTGTCACATTATTAGTCCATGGGCCAAGACCCGAAAAAATGGGTTATTGGTACCACCTGAGGTGGCAAGTTCTAGTTGTGCATTTTAAAATGGCATACATCTAAGGATTATATTTTGCTATATGATAGCATTTCCAGAGTAGTAGCTTAGTCATAGATTTCAGCCATTAACCCGACTAATACCAAATATTTTTGACGCTCTTTCACCAAAGACAGGCAGAGTGTGACCTTTGATAATTTCAAGGTTTTTAAACCAATTCCTCTGAAATTTGGCACATATATTCAGCATAGGTTGCTCTAAAAAATAACACTATCAAAATTTGACCGGTTATATTATTATAAACAGAAGCACAGTGAAATGTAACCACTCACCTTGATCGCCGGGACGACTTCCATTCGTACTTCCAGCTGGTGATGGAGTTTCGTGGCATCAAATCTCTCATTCTTTCTTCTCACCTCTTCTTTTGTCTCATTGACCTTCATTGTCCAATCAATGTGTTCTTAATTTTTGCTACAATACTGCGTCTTTGCATTATGTGACATTTGTTTCCGTGTCTGTATGTATGTGTGTGTGTGGTTTTTTTTTTTGTTTTTTTGCCTGATTTGCAACAATATTCTGGTAAACACTGCTGAAAAGGAAAAACAAAACAATGTACCGTAATTATATCTAAAGTTCCTAACAAAAGGGGTTGTCTATACTGTTTTTATACTACCCTCTCAACAAATACATCAGTTTTAAACAAAAATCACTCTGTTCATTTACAATATTATTTATTATAATGTATTGTAGTGTACCGGTACTTGACCGGTACATTGTTTTTGCGTTATCTTTCATTGTTGGATGGAAATAAAGCGACATTGGCGTGGCAACAGCGTTTTCACCGGAAATGATGAATAATAGAAAAATACGGCAAAATCCACGAGGAATTGCATTCTTTTTGTTTTTCGTTTTTAGATAAAGGGATATACACTGTATAATAAGCTTTTGATATTCCCTTCGCTGCCTTGAATAAAGACTAAGCGCACCGCGTTTACAACAGAACACCTGTGGACATACGGAAGACAGTGCTCTTCTTTGTATAGCGGTTAGTTTCGATTCAGAAGTATAGGGATATAACAGCGAGACCAAATTGGTTAAAAATTCACTTATTATGACTAAGCTACTCATTTGGAAATGCTATCATAGCTTGATAAGCATATGCCCGACAAACAAAATGACACCAAAAAGGTTTTACCACCTCAGGTGGTACCAATATCTGGCCTGGCCCAAGGACTATGTAGCTTCTCCCGGGAGAAACCGCAGTGCCAGGGTGGTGAATGTAGTAGTCTTGGCGCAGATTCCCATGCGACTAACAAGGGTTTGTGCCTGCAAACTCGGGTGACCCCTGAAAACGTTATACACAAAACGTGTCGTTCCCTTATAGAAAAGATAAAAGTTTTTATCGTTAGGTATGTTTCTTTTTTCATTGTATGTGATGGAAAGGAAGGGTATAAGAATTTCAGTATTTCACATAATCCAACTGTCCAATTGGGTTAACTACAGCAATGTTATGCTAATGTGATAACATCATTTAAAAAAAGACGGACACTGTTGCTTACAGTGTGGCGACTACCATCACAATTGAATAATTCTAGACAAAACCTTATGGGTGCATTTTGTTTTCGCAAATGGCTCCCCGGGAAATCCGCGTAAGTTTCTTCCTTGTGAAAATTTTACAGTAATTGAATTCTAAATCATTTCTGGCGTCCGGTATACCCACTGTGGGTATACCACAGATGGTGAAAAGCGCCACCTTGCGCCTATTGCATGCATACCAGTGCAAACCGCGTTTATTCCTTTTTCGTGCTTGCTTCCACCAGGCTGCATTACAAAAGTGTCGCTGTGGTGACGCATGTCACACCAATGAATAATGTCGCAGATTGTGGCATTAAAGGGACTGTACAGTACTGGTTGAGGGGAGGATTCAGGTTTATATATATATATATATATATATATATTATTTATTTATTTATTTTTTATTTTTTTTTTTGGGGGGGGGGAGGTAAAGATAATGGGAAACCTCTTATGAAATATGAAGTAGCATGTAATTTTAAGAAGGATTCAACGTTAATTTTATGAAAATTGGCCTTGAAATGGCTGAGATATTCAAAAAAAAAGCGATCGTAATAAAATTTACATGCCAGGACTTTTCTTGGGATCTCGAAATTATTATCTCAGTCTTTTCAAAACCGATTTTCATCAAATAAACTTTTGATTCTCAGAATTGTATGCTATTTATTTCAAAGTGGTTATCCCCCAAAATTTTACAAGGTAAATCCTCACGTCATCCAGTACTGTGCAGTCCCTTTAAGCATTGACTAGCTATAATAAAACGTCGCAACTTTTCTCAGGTATATAATGTCGCATTTTTAATAGCTGAACGGAAAATGCCACAACTGTGCAGTGAGTTTTTGATCTCTACGAGGTGCCCAGGCTGAGTTTTATCAAGTCGCATTCTAGCCTGCTCGTCCCTAACAAAAACGCTTTTATTGAGCAAGTGCTGAGTTTCGCCATCTTGCCGTACGTTTCTAACCGTTACCTCAAAAAGTGAAACGGACCATTTAAACCAATAATGTAATGGAATGTGGTGATATCCTAACATAATCACAATATTGCAATGTCATCAGTCTCTTTTTTTGGGGGGGGGGGGAGGATGTCCTTTGTTTTGAGTGTGTACACCCAAGAAAAAGGAATTGTTTGACGAACGATTCGCATGGTTATTCAACGATATGCTCAAAACTTCCTCCCCTTTGTGGATCACGCATTTCCGTCCACGGTCTGCTTATTGTAGGACTACGGGCTATTTTGGGCTCATGCTTCCTCGTTACAACAGTGTTGCGGTGTAAATTCTGATCCAGAGATAACCTGCCTTTCCTTGTTTATTTCTTTCTTGTAGCTAATGTGATATGTTAGTTGATAAACATTGAGGAAAGTTAGGTGACATATAAAGAGATGAAGTATAGCAGAAATGAGAGAGAAAGAACGATGGAGAGAGGGAGGCAAATGTAAGAGAGTACCGAGAGACAGTTCAAAAATGGAAATATGCATGTACAAGATTAGGGTATATGTGGCATGTGTGGTTGTAGTGTGAAATGCATAAATACCGCATATCTCAGTCTGTTGTGCGAAATGATAAAACATGACTCTCGCAGTCTGACAGGTTAACAGATCAAAACCTTCTTATTTCAAGAACACTGGATTTTTAAATAGATGACCAGGCCTATTGAGGAAACGAGCAAGATTATTCTTGCTTTCACTCCTCCTTACAAAAAAAAAAATAAATAAATAAACGAAACATTTACCCAAATATATGTATCATAATGTGGACTGAGTGAAAACAGCAGTATTAATAGAACACATCAGTGAAGTTTGAGGAAAATGGGACAATCAATTATGATGCTGTCTGCGCTGGATATTAAAGGAGACTTACTGAAGCTTATGACGTCATTTATGGACAACAATGTAAAGAAAATGTAAAGAAAATTCAAAATATAAAAGCAAGATATTGTTAAAGCAGAGGGATGAAGGTTGAGGTGTGAGTTTTCCTTAATTTTGTCACCCTTTGACATTTCACATTTGTAAGATCGCAACTGCTATTATCTACACAATAAAAAAAAAATAAAAAAATAAAAACCGTGGGAAAAAGGAGCTAGCGGGAATCGAACCTGTCATCTATTGTATAGGAGACAAAATTAAAGAAAACTCATACCTCAAAATTAGACATACTTTTACTTTTCTAGCATAATGAAAGGACACTTAATTTACCTCTTTGAGAAGGCAGGAGGAATGATATTACCATTGATAAGTCAGTAACAAGTCGATGGAATGTGTACTTTTCATGAAAAATAACATTTTGTGGAATTCTATAAATTTTTTTTTCTATTATTGTCCAAACATGACGTCATGATGTGGTTTGTATAGTAGTCTTCTTATTCAACGATGACGGCACCGAAACTTTCAAAATCCATAACTTTTGAATAGATCGCCAAATTTTCCTTACACTCAGCTGATGTGTTGTAATAATCTTCTACCTTTCACCCATTTCACATTTATAGTTTGATTTAGGTTCCTTATTAAACGCAGGGCCCTTGAGTGTATCAACCCGAGTTAAGACATGCACTCTGGTTCACTTCCCTCAGCATTGCTCAGAAAGCAAAGTTTTAAAACTCTCTGAAGTGGTCTGTTCGATATATTTGAAGAAAGTAAAAACACACACCCAAACAAACATGATTTAGACCAGTCCAATAATGTACTCAGGTTGGACATGCCCTAAACCCGAACTTAGATTTATGAATATATAGCGACTCCAAACGCATGGACCTAGTTTTTGTAAACTTGAAAGCGTACACATACAATTACAGCTGCTGGCCCGCAACGAGGCCTTTGTGAGTGTATGAGTGTGTGTGTGTGTGTGTGTGTGTGTGTGTGTGTGTGTGTGTGTGTTTGTGTGTGTGTGTGTGTGTTTAATGTGGATGAGTGTGTGTGTGTTTATCATTTTTCGTTTTTAATCGATGCTTGCCAAGAGGAAGGAAAGTGCTTAGCTGAGTCGGGCTTAAAGTCAGTATTATCCATTACATGTTCAATGTGACTTTTGAAGAGGCGTTGACGTCACCACTTCATAACTCTCCCATTGGTTTGTACATATTGCATGTATTATTACACAAATCATATGATCTTTGAAGGAAGAAGTTTGCATGGTGGTGTGTATAACATATACTCTCGCTCACTTTCTCGATTCTTCCTCTCCTATCATCTCATTTCCCCTTTCATTCCAACAGTCCTCGGACTCACACGTGGTGAACCGCAAACCTTGTACATTGTATATGTTACAAAAATCATGTTGGTGCAATCCCTCTTTCTCGTAAAAGTAATTGTTGCTAGGTTATTTCAAGGCTGCAATAGTATGATGCGAAGGATAAAACATAATCTTGTTTGCTTTCATGTCAAAAAGAAAGAAAATATAAGGAAGATTCTTGTATACTACCTATATACAACCATTCTGTAAGTCTGATTTCACTTTTAAAAAGTAATGAGTCGTCGAAAGCACTCGAGAGGACATCACATAAGCGAATCACTGGACCATGTTATATTAGAAACCGTAACCTCAAAATCTCCAATCACCTTTCTTTTCCCGGAGGTAGTGATAAAGACATTTCTTGTAATTTGTCCAGGCTCTTATCAAAATATCTGAAGATAACATTAGATAACAGAATATGGTGTGAAAATGAAAGAAATTTCAGCCGCCGGTTGTAAGATGAGGAGAATAGGGAAAGTTGAAATTCTCGACTTTCATGCAGTGCCATTAAGTCAAGACGTCGCTTAGCAACCACGCGATTAACGTGATAGAGGGGTCTGCTCTATAGTGGGGTGTATGTTACATGATGACCAGATTCTTGAGGGCGGTGCCATGTACTCAAGAGGTATTTGTTTGTTTGTTTGTTTGATTTATTTTTCTTCCAACTCAATTTCATAAATAAATCAAGATTCTTTTCAGTAATATCACATAGAATATCAGTAAGGAGATTACAATGTACATGATTCAAAGAAGGAAAATTGATGTGTAAATTAATTCCATTAACAAAATATAACTCGTATTACCAAATTTCCAAATAATTACCTTAGAAATTATGCGGAAGAAGGACTGCCACTATAAGCAAAAGCTTGAACACGTGGCAGCCCAGGGACCTATCTACATAATACAAATATACAGTATTGTTTGCGGAATGGGGAAATACTACAAACTATAATACACTGTAAATGCATTATGTTTTATACATTATTCTACTGCATAGATACGAATAAAAGTAAAGTGAATTATGCTGATGATGATGATGACAGGGTAATGATGAGGAAAAAATGTGATAATGAAGATTGACAATAGCTTTCCTATGACTCCATTGCCGTATTGTGTGAGACTCTGACTCTATTGGCAAATCAGAGCAAACATACCTCTGGAGGTCGAATAAATTCTGTTTTGCAGTTTTCAGAATGAAAAAAGTAATAATATGAAATATTTATATAGCGCTTAACACAACATGTTTCGAAGCGCTTTACAATTCTCAAAACAAACAGACATATGAATCAGCTTCGAATACAAAATCAATAATCAATTATACACAATCATCAGTTCTGTTCCAGAAATAAACGGGTTTTGAGTTTCTTTTTAAAAATGTCAATGGAGGTGGAGGACTGAAAATGAGTAGGGACATATATCAAATATCAAAAGATATCAAATGTATGTTATGGATAACTGCCAAAGTCAGATTTTGGGTTAAACCTTGCTTTAGCGTTCGCCCGATGTTTTGCATGGTTTTACACTATTTCGAATGTACTGAATCTGGATAATACAACAGCCCATCCTTGATGTTTTTGAAATATTTAAGATGGCTGCTAAAATAGAAAATTCCCACATATTTCTTTTTTTTTATAAATGGTGAAAAATTGGACAAAAAATTAAGTTTTACCTTATTTTGAGGGTTTTGAATACGAATTTGGATGATATAACTTTTGCTTCCTTCAGTATACTTTGTGATATTCAAGATGGTCGCCAAAAATTGAATTTCCATTTACCTACATGTATATTTCCTACAAATGAAAATTTTGAGAAGATCAAAAATTTGAGGGTTTCAGGTCTGTTTTGATGGTGCAGATTCAGAATATAGATGAGGAAACTTTTGCATTCCTGTTGGTTTTGATATGGCCACCAAAATTTGAAATTTTGTGTGTAATTCCATATAAACAGTGAAAAACTGAGAATAGATTGATAGGCAAGTGATAGGTTTACCCTGTTTCGATGGTGCTGAATCCGGTGGTTGATGCAACTCTTGAATCAATGTGTTGTTAGATTGCCGCCAAAACTTCACATTACAGTCTAAGTATATAGATTAAAAAGAAAATTATGGTTTTAACATTCTTAGAGAATACTGAATCTGAATCAAGTTGATACAACTCCTCCTTAAGGGGTTTGAGATAATTAATAGTTGTGATTTCTATTTTGGCGGCCATCTAGAATATCTCAAAATTTTAAGAATGCATGAGTTACATTAACCAGATCCAGATTCAGCATCCTTGACGTAGGGTAAAGCCATCATTTTATTCCAAATATTTTTACCATTCGCAAGGAAATGCTATATCAAAGTTTCATCTGGGGGGAGGGGGTCATTTTGGATATTTCAAACCCCTCAAGGATACAAAAGTTGTCTCATCCATTTTTAGAATTAGCACCATCAAAATAGCCTGAAATTCTAAAATTTGTTTAAACTTTTTATCATCGAAAAAGAATGGGAATTTCAATTTATAGCGACCGTCTCAAAATCCACAAAAATGCACAAGTTTCGTTGTTAAGAATCATATACTTGTATTCAACACCCTAAAAATAAAATAAAACTTCGTTTTTGTGTCCAATTTTATACCATCTATATGATAATATTTATGAACATCAGATTTTGACGGCCATTTTGGTGGCCATCTTGAATATCTTAAATGCCTCAAGGATGCAAGAGTTGCATCTTCCATATTCGGGTTCAGCACTCTCTAAATAGCGTAAAACCATCAAAAAACATTGGGTGGACGGTAAAACAAGGTTCAGCCTCTGGCACTCAGACTTTTTAGAGGTATAGATGAGTTTATAAAAATATGTTTTTACATTGTGAAACGTTCATCTTTGTTCATGACAGGGGCAGCGGAACATTTTCGAAAGGGGTATGGGGAGCTGAAAAGAAAGTCAAAAAAATATAATATCATAACTGAATGACAACTTTATAATTGTGATTGAAAAGAATATTCCTACATTTTGTCATGTTTTTTTTTCTTTTGCTAATGCACCTGTTAAAGCACAAAAAATTTGACTCATAAAGTACGATACGACGTTTAGGTGCGACTTACAATATTATTTATTGGTAGTCAATATACAGTCCACACGTACACTTTGCTTGCAATATAGATTTAAGCATTGAGATGGGATTGGCTTACCAATGTTTATCATGTATCTCGCAGTAATAGCTTGATAGATCGAGAGGTACATTGCCGCTTAAGCGACAATTCCGAGATTAAAACAATAATAATTCTCGAATATAGAATCCCGATTTGTTTAGGAAAGCATTTTAATTTAAGGGAATCACCAAAACAGCTAGTGAATGTGACCTGAAGCTATAAGGCCAGTACAACTGGCCATTTCGAGCAAAACGAGTTAATTATGGGAGCTGAAAACCGTCATGAAAAAGGGGATCATTAATTAAGGTACATCTCCATATATTATTGTCAATAAATGTGACATCAGTATACATCCCTCCTTCCTGTAAATACCCATTTTAAGATATAATCATGAAAGGGCAAGGGGAGAGCATGTAATGAACATAGGCCATCGGGTCTCGGTTTCCTTCGCTAATTGGACGTAACTTGTGGTCTCAGTCCAGCACTTTTCACCATAAACATTCATTTATTCACTACACTCTTCTTAATGACTGACATGACTTTAGGTTTCGACACAACGGTCCAATAAAGAAGGGAGGTCCTTACGTAGATTGCTGGAGCATATGAATATTCTAATTATTTTATAGATCAGTCTGTAGAACACCGGGCTAACACTCCAGAGGTCTCGGGTTCGAATCCCGATGGAATCTCATTTTCTTTGCTCATTTTTCAACTGATAAATTACATCAATTTCTGGTTAATTTCCCTTTGTTTGCTTTTCTTATACATATTCAGAAAGTATATCACTTCGGTAATCCCTCGTATTTATCCCCAAGTTGACCTATCTGGTCAGTTTCCCTTTGTTTGCGTTTACTGAATATTCTAAAATACTAAAAAAATGTTGCATTTAGTCATCAAGATATTATCAAATCCTTCATAAGCCTACCTTTCTTTTTGATAGAAATTGTCCAATATTCCACCTCTATAAAGTGTGCACCAGATCTAATTTATATGAATTTCAATTTTGAAAAAGAAAAAGCTCCCTCGCGTAGGAGAGGGAATACCCCCTCCCACACCCTGTCCGCTTCGGCATGTTTGGCGGTCCTTCTGCATGAACTACCATTCTGGGGATTAACAATTTTCATATCAGAGTGTGCGCTGATCTTACATTTCAATTCTAAGAATTCTAATGAGTTCCCTCGTGTATGGGGTGGGCGGGGGGTCCTCCCCCAACCTCTTCCCCATAGATCTCTCTCTATAGATTTTAATTTCAATTCTAAACATGCAAATGCTCCATCATATGGGAGTAAAGATGCCCATCCCACACCCTTCCCTGCATGCCTGGTCCCTCCTTTTAGATTTGATAGTACATGATTATCTTAATAGGGATTACATCCAAATGCTCTACCAAAAGTGTGTACCAAGTCGTTGAATTTCAATGATAAAAATGCAAAAGCTCCCTTGACATGGGAGGGGTCACCCTTATCCCCGCCCGGTCTTCATCCATAGACTTGGTACACTGTTTTACTTAAAAATTTCGAGATATTTCACCAAAAGAGTGCTCCATAAAATTAATGTACCTTCAAAGCAAGAATTTCCAGGAGATAAACGTTTGTTTTTGTGTTTGAATTTATTCTACCGGGCCACTAAGGAAAAAAAAATAGTTGAGGGGTAAAGTGGATGGATGTTTGATAAGTAGGAGGTTAAGATAAATCGTTTTCTTCCATCAAAAGTTTAAGGAGATAGGGAAAGAGGATCATACTTCATTTTATACATTTTTGAAAACTTGACAAATAGATCACACCGACGGAACTCCGCCCTAAAAACTGCCCAAGTAATAGCTCTCCATCAATCATGTTCATTCAATATTTTACAGTGAGGCGCGTATATTTATGAGGACATAGCTAATAAAATGCACAGTACTAACACACACACCCTTGTCCAAACGCCAGTGAGATTTTCAAGCTCTAATTTTGCAGACACGCAAGCTCGAATCACAAATTTATCGTCCGTGCAGGTTCTCCTGTTCTCCTGATATCCTCCTGTTCATTGATCGAGTTTTGGAGAAATTTTCAGAGACGGCATGCATCGTCGAGGAGATTTGCTTCTTGGCAATAGGGAGATGAATCTTTACCAAATATTTTGTGGGTAAGTGACTGGAAAAATAATAATCTCTTTTGATGCCGAAACTTTTGAAATGAACATATCTTTTACCTTTGCCTAAAACCCACTTTTCAGACTTCGTGACTAATTCAAATGCATCGAAAGGTTGTGAACAGTTAAATGCACTTGAAACAGATTTCTTTTCCTAAGTATAAGTTACAAAATGTCTCACGTATCTGTATAGGTATCGTCCAAGCAGCTTTAGGCCTACTCTCACGTTCTAATAGTAATACATGTAGTCTTATAATTCTAGAACATTTTTCAATGTCTATTACAGGAAAGAGGGGATTTTCAAACCCAGGATAAGCCTGTAATGATGAAAAAAAAAAACCCTGAAAATTAAACGAGCAAGACGTGGAACAACTTGACTGTGTATAGGTAGAAGTAGAGCCTGTCTAACATCGTTAGTTAGAAGAAAACGGCACACAGTGCATATAGACTCTAGACTAGATCTGGAACAACGACTAGACCTAGTCAAGTGGCAGTCCCCTAGTGGCATACAGTGACAGCAATCGCTTGCTAACCAACAGTGCGTTACTTAGTTTACCCAACAGGCCCCGGCGGGGAGTGCGACCAGGCACCCACACAACTTGATAAGACAGGGTCAGGGATCTAAGTATCTGCTCCTGGGGCCTACAGGCGTCAGACCTATAGTACAATATGTAACGTTAGCAGATTTGGATATCCTGTACGCAAAGTACCGGTACACAGCATTATAACAGTTGAAGATTTTATGGGTATAGGCCCTGCAGGCTACACTCTGATTTCTTAATTTTACGTAAGGCCTATACAAACGATGCTAGCTAATGATGAGTAGACCATAGATCTACACTCACTCGCGTTGACAGCTTGTGTTCACAGGAGGGTCTACCCCCGCCGCTGCCAATTCTGGAAGACAGTCCAGAAGGGTAGTAGGCCTACCTCTAACTGTTAGATCTAGCCCGACCATGACAGACTGACGCCGTGTGAAGCACGGTATTCATACAGCGACTGGGCTGTGTATAGTTACTCTAGATCTAGACTCATAGACTCGCAGGCTCCGTTGTTCCTGTGGTTAATTTTTGTACGTAAGGTAGGGCCTAGGCCTATCTGATTTTAGGATTTTCTATTTTCTTAAATCTAGTTTGCTGGAAGTGGTCTTCGCACAGTCCCTTAGTTCTACATTGTATAGCCGGTAGCAGTACGAAATTTGAGTGTTCTAGCTGATTCAACGTTTCGTGGTTTCTAAAATTCGAGGTCCCCTTTTCCACGGATAGGAATAGTTCACAAAAATTGGAGATAGATTCCGGTTTTCTTGACGATGTCTAAACATAGCACTCGGCACATTATGACATGACTTCATAATTAGCACAGCCTAATATACACTGTTAACAGGTACTAGTATTTTGTCGGGGCTATGCTACACACGCATCTTCTCTTCTTCTCGAGTCACTTCGCTGAGTGGAATGTCAGATTCTTCCAGTCCATTGTCATGATTGTTGGATGCACTGCCTGGCACAGGGCGTTAAAGAGCTGCCAGATCTTCTTAACTGTGTGCAAATTAGCTCTGGTACAAGTGAACAGACTAGGAGATGTTGCATAGTCTGCTCCTCTCCACAGCCCTTCGATGTAGGCATGCTTACGTGTCGTCTGCATGCTACTCGCAGACGAATTCTCGCTATCGCCAATGACGTAAAAATTACCCGGATGTTGATTTAAGCGTCATTTACGGTGTATTATGGGATAGTTCGGGAGCCAAGTCGCTTCCGTTCGTACCCCCGTGATGCGCGACTACATACATACAGCCGACTGTATTCTTACGTGTACTTACTGTTTCCTCGACTTGAATGTTAGCTTTTATATGATTTGAAATTTCTCAATTCTAGAGAAATTGTTGTAAATACGACTATATGGGTCGTTACTGCGAAGCTGCCATGTGTTGGTCGCACGACAATGAACGAACAAATCTACAGAAATATCCCTTGAATGCGAGACGTGACGTACTGGGTGAAGTTTCCGGGTGACTCCAAAGCGCGTGCGACTTGTTTGTATAGCTTCGAAGACAGGATAAGTTCGAGATCATGGTGTGTTCGCGGCACTTCGACAGAGAACAAAATCAATAAAAAAAGATGGGCATTCTATGACGATATCCAGGTGGGTGAATATCAGTTTCCAGTATTATTTTCAGCGTATGCAGAGATGACTGATGTGCAAGTCGATCGCAATGATCAAGCACTAGGCTTCCTTAACGGTATGTCTAGCTTGTTGTATGCGTGCGGTGCATGCTATATGCAAGGCCTGAATAGGGCAGGGCAATGCGGGGCTATAGCTACAGTATGTACAAAGCCTTTAGGCTCGGAGTATGTCTTGTACAGGCGTGGCCGGCTGGCTCGGGTACTACAACCGCCTATCCATATCCGGCGCTGCGCTAAGTAAAGTACACTTACGCGCACGCTAGCGCTGTGCAAAATATGCCCCGTACCGGAAGTGCCAGAGTCCCGGAAGTGCACTAAATCTTGACGAAATGGCCACATCCTGGTACTTTTTACGTCTATGATTACGCCTGTGATAAGTTGTATACTGTAGCTATATAGCCCCCGCATTGCCCTAGGCGGCCTTGCACAATCATGCAGCGCACGCATACAAGCTAGACAAACCGGTACTGCTTGACAATTGCGATCGACTTGCACATCAGTCGTCTCTGCATACGCTGAAAATACGCCTAATACTGAAAAATATTCATCCACCTGGATATCGTTATGGAATGCCCATCTTTTTTTATTTGTTCTCTGTCGGAGTGCCGCGAACACAATCGGGAACAAACCGTGATCTCGAACTTAGGTCCTACTCTGTCTCCGAAGCAATACACTGTACAAGCAAGTCGCACGCGCTGTGGAGTCACCCGGAAACTTCACCCATGTCATGTCTCGCATGCAAGGGATATTTCTGTAGATTTGTTCGTTTATTGTCGTGCGACCAACACTTGGCAGCTTCGCAGCAACGATTCATATAGTCGTATTTGCAGCAATTTCTCTAGAATGGAGAAATTTCAAATCATATAAAAGCTAAAATTCAAGTCGAGAAAACAGTAAGTACACGTAACAATACAGTCGGTTGGTATATGTAAAGAGCATTGGTCGCGTATCACGCGCGTAAGAACAGAAGTGATCTGGGGGGCATTTCATGAATGAACTTGTCGGATAAAATGTCCGGCAAGACAATTTCAGAGAAATCAGCCAATCAGACTAAAACATTTCTCAAAACTTGTCGGATATAATTGACTTGTCAGATATTTTATCCGACAAGTTCCTTCATGAAATGCCCCCCCCCCCCCCTGGCTCCACGTAATGCACCGTAAATGACGCTTAAATCAGCATCCGGGTATTTTTAAGTCATTGGCGATAGCGAGAATTGATGCACGCTTATTATATGCGAGCATTTATAATGTCATCAGTATGTAAGTTGCGCATCTCTTGCGTCTCGACATTTAGACTCGTCAGCTCATTAGCATACATCGCACCACTAAAGGCTCATTTTACGTCTGAAATTGCGGACTGAATTGCGATTGAATTCCGTTGTATTTGCAAAGTTTGGTCTTTTGGAATTAGAAGAAGAGCACATCTAAAAAGTTCCGCAAACTGTCCGTGATGATCAGTGATCATTTCTCTTGCCCATTTTTTTTTTAGTTCACCTAATCCGTTCAAAAAAAGATATAACATTTTCACCACTTATTATAACTGTTCTTATATCACTGCCGTTTTAAGTCTAATATGTTATTCAAACACTCCTAGCTAACATTTGGACGTTTTCTGAACTTTCTTGAAACGTTCCAAGTTCGTTATTTGGAGTTTTGTCAAATCGTTTTCACAACGTCTTTTTGTGGAAGGTTTTCGACATATTGAAAACGTTTGAAATGGACGTTATATAAAAACTTTTTTTCCCGGAATTTTTTAAGGACGTGCAGAAAACCTTTTAAGAATATTCAAAACGTTCTGTGGAAGTTTTACGGATGTCCAGAATACCTTTGAAAACTGCCTAAAACGTAAAAAAAAAAAAAAAAAAAAAAAAAAAACGTTTTCAGAACGTCTAAAAGAGTCTTATGACCCTTTAGAACGTTTAGAAAACCTTTCATATCCTTCTAAAACGTACAGAATTCCTTTTAAGAACGTCTGTTTATTTTTGTTTAATGGTGCATTAAAAAAGTGTAGTTATGAGATTATACAGACACAATCTGGGATTTATGTACCCTAATCTTAATCGTATATGATCCTATCATAACCTGTTCCTAATGTGCTAACACCCATACCTACTAGATCCTACTCCCAGTTGATGAATCTGTATCACATTCTTTTATATACCGGCAAAAATTTTGCAATGCATGAAGACATAGTTACCAAATTTAAATCACATATTAATTAGGCCTATTAAAATACAAAAGATGCCTCTTCATAACACAATTTGAAATTGTAATATCTTTAACACGGAAAGTTTGAACGCAGCAAAAATACTTTAGATTTCAATGTCTTTTATTTAGTTTTCAATTTTTAGATTTTCTTATGTGAATATTCATAAATATGCATGACTTTTCATGGTAAAGAAACCAATGACGAAGACGTAGCGTACCAAATAACTTTTTTTTCAAACGTTCATTATAGACGAAGTCGACGTAGCACACGTAATAAAAACGTCTTGTGGACGTTTATAAATGACGAAGACGTACCAGACTTAATAAAAACGTTTCGTAACGTCCATTGACGTCTTTAAAACGTTTCCACAAAAAAAAATCCGTGCTTTGCGGTGAATTCTACGTTCAAACTTTGACGTTATGTATACGTTTTTAGAAACATCTATCTTAAACGAAGAGGTACGAAACCTAAAAAAACGTGTAAGAAACATTCTGAAAATAATATGTGTTTGCTGGGGTAGTGTTTGTACCGTCACGGGCTGAATGACACATTATTACTGTTTTTAAAATTGCAGATAGAGAACTAATTTAGATACATTCTAAAATCCACTTTAATGTATGCCACAAGGTTGCCATTAATCATACCAATCACCAAAATGCTTCTGAACACTATAAGTACGCTTTGACGAAATTAATGATTTTGGAATATTCCGTAAATTCTGTCATGTGTCAACTGGTCATCTGTTTTTACAGCTGCACGCATGTTCCTTCTGGTCGAGCTAGTGTTGTGAACTTCCAAGAGAAGCGGGCTGCTCCGACTTGGTTCATCAGCATCCTGTAAGCTACGGCTATATTCCAGTGCTCCACAAAGGACTGCAATTGTCAACAGACAACCACAAGGCCTATGTTTAACCACCGTCTCAACACACCCCTATAGACAATGAATCATTATGTACCATCAAGTATGTCGGCGAGATTGTGAACGGATGAACACAAATACCTGAGCGAGTTAGAGTTGATTTAAAGTATTACAAGAGCGAGGTAATCTTTGTAATCATTAAGTCTGCTTAATCTTACATTAAGTCTTAGGCAGAGCTGAGAAGTAAAACACGGTCATTACCTCAATGTCTGCCATACACGTATGTTCTATCGTAACGGTCGATTATCGTAACGGTATGATTATCGTATGTTCTATCGTAACTCGAAAACAGGGTTTTCTGTAAAAGTCTACAAAAATTATTGATCTGCATCATTGTAGCAAAAGCTTGTAGATAAGCAATCCTTTTTTTCTTTGATACTGAGTCATGTTGCACAAGTGGTTGAAATTTGCATTTTGCAGTAGTACACAATATCACATGATTCTCTCAATTTGGAGAATATTTGTTGAGTGTATAGTGTATAGATTTATCATAATCTTTGATATACTCAAAGGGTTATATGTTGCCTAAAGGATTGTGTTGGTGGTATTCCTCTGAAGGTTTATGACATATGATATTGACATTAAAAGATAGTGAAACTGAGGTTTATAGATAGGTCCCGCAAAAGACTTGCAAGGAAATTATTGTTCTGTTTGAAAGTCCAATCATGATGGAGTCAGAAAGGCCAAGAGGCAATGTGTATGTAAAGAGGTCGACCCATTCGAGCTCATTACTGCTCTGTATGATAACCGGGGTAGGATTATTTTGTGCCATCTGGCCCACTCTCCCATCAAAGAGCGCTCACGAAACGTCTCCAAAGAACCACGTCATCCAATATACAATCACCAGGTACGTTCTCCTCGTCATCAGTGTGTTCTTCTTCGTCTTTTCGTTTGTGGTAATACGTAGCGTAGAAAAATTTCATAGAGAGCAAAAAACATTCTGGCCAATGCGGTGCCGACACTGCGCATGGGCAGTGGGACTCGTTCACAACCAGTGGGAAGAAAGGGCGAATGAGCAAGGATTCCCTGAAGACCGTCAGCCACTCAGTTTTCCGAGAATTCTTTCCTCATCCTTACCAAATCTCTCTGCGAGGTTGACGTCCTCTGAACAAACGTTGACAAGTGGAAACGGTAGGCCAACAGCATCGATTTCGATTCATCAGTTACATACATTTGCACAGCATGTTTCCACCACCCGCCCTTCGTACAGAAGAGGGTATAATTACTCTACCTCATCGGGGCATCATTCTCTTTACATAAGACCGCACACATCTCTCCTTAAAGTTTTGTACGTGTTTGGCACTCTGGCAGTGATTAATCTTCCGATCCCAATCTCCACTGTAGCGTTATGCTTGACCAGGCAAAACTCTCCTATTGAAACCACCAAGTTAGTGGGTGCGTTCCTTCTGGACATTTCTTTCATTATCTTGATAGTTGTCGGAATGGTGCTCTTCAGCAAATACTATGACGCAGTTTTTGTTGACGATGTTCGATTTTCTTACCCCATAGCGTTCTTCCTCGCGATGTGCGTTTGGGTTGCCGTAATGAAGCTGACATACCCAGTCGTCACTGAGTTAAATTTGTCATCTTTTCGGATCTCCAATCCGTGCGAACTTAATTCAACGTACGCAAGTTTTGCGCTGCTAGACGAAGAAGTGATGACACCTGTATATGCTGAGTGTGGAATCATCGGGGCAGGGTTGTTCCTACAGATGTGGTATTCCATTCTCCCGAGGTGCTGTATCAAGAAACGCAGCACTCCTCCGTCCTTTGACTTCTACGACACACCACAAACAATCTCAGTTGTTCGGCAACTGCTCAGACGATTGAAAATGACGTTTACGCGCACGGTCGCTAATTCACGAAGAATGACAAGAGATATGTTGCTACATGGACGTGAGTCAAAAATCTACAGATTCCCGCGAAAGTGGCAAAATATCTTTGCTATTACGTTTGCTTCCACTTTCATAGCGTTAAACCTTTTCATCAAGAACATTGAACATCCAGGCTTGTCTGTCATTAACAAAACCTGCATTTCTTGGGGTTTTGATGTTGGGGCATATTTGCCGCTGTTGGTCCTCTGTCGTCACCAGATGACTGTGACAAAAAGCAAAGAAATCTTCTCGATTGGAAAGGACGCATCCGTCCTCCACAATCTCATTTTGGGTCACGACCGCATCCTATTACTGGGATGCGGCGGCATCTTTACCATGAATTCATTTCGTTTCGTAGCAGGAATAGGGTTGTTGATCCATGCAGACCGTATCCACAATGACGAAATCGTTCTTGCATGTTTTGCTACCTTGTATGCGATCTTCCAAATGTGCTGTGCCTGGCTCCTCACATCATTTCTGCTTTCTGTACAGAGACAGTGCATTGAGGATGAGCCGGGACGTCAGTGGACGAAGATATGCCTCCTCTACGCCTGTGCTGTCGGTATTTCCACGTGGGTGTTATCGGTTGTTCAGGTTGGTCCTTGGCCAGAGATGGAAGCTTACTTCGGGGAGGGGACGGGCAAAACCATCGCAGTCCTCATAGATCCAATCTTTTCACTGTTCAGTATTCATGTCGCTATGATTGCTTATGAATCCTACAAGTCCTTTTCCAAGAGCATCTAGCCAACTAAGGCATACCAGTACAACGTTAAAATTGTTTTTGGACAGATAAAAATACAAAACACAAAACAGGTGACACATTCTGTACAAATGTATTTGTAAAATCGCAACTGCTAATCTACTATTAAAAAAAAAAACTGTCAGGAAAAGGAACCATCGAGTACCGAAACTGTCATCGATGTATACTACTTTCCTTCAGTGACACTACCACCAGATGGCTATTCGTTGTTTGCCGGTAGTGACACAATGAACATTGTTTAAACAGTCTAGGACACGGAAGGCTTTATGAATGAAGGCAAGGGAATGATAATGCTGTGTTTTTGTTTTGTTTTCTTTTTATTTTTGAAATCGAAAGTGGAAAACATTGGTAACTGCATTTTCGATGAAGTCAAGACAGCTGCTACTAAAGATTCTCTCGAAAACCATTTGATTGTCCAAGTGTAGGGTTAACCACCTATGAACGTGTGGTAAATCTTCAAGTTGCGATTTTCAGTCTTTTCTGTTTGGTGAGTTGACAAAAGCCTTAAGACTTCAGTAAGAACTGATGACAGGTCAATTAAGTTGTGTTAAAGGTTACACATGTATATATAATGACAGCTTTGTGATACAAAAGACATTTCATTACAGTTTTGGTTGATCAGATCTAAGAGCACTTTCAAAACAGACGAGAAGATGTTACCGATTAATTGTATATTTTTATGTATGTATTTTGCCACATGCGTCGACGCTAAGGCACTTTGAAAAATTTCAAGGCATATCACATTGTAAATTCATCTAGGAGTACGTGCGTGAATTTATAAAACACACGGAATTTCTTCATTTTCCAATTTGTGTTGTACGTGCGAGATTATAAAATACTGAATGATCACTCTTATAGTGCTTATCAACTGATGCAACATATGAGCTTGACTGTTCTTTCAACTTTGGTGAAAGAAATGTTACAAAAGTGGAAGTTCATTACTTCAGACAGATACTTCAAAAGTGTTAGAAAGCACACACAATAATAAAAAAAAAGTATGAGGTTAAAAAGTTACGTTATTATTTAGTATGAAGCAGCATTTGAAGAGAAAAAAAAATCTAGTTGGGGAAATGGTAAGAAAATTTTGGACTATGTATCAATGTTTTACTCGATACTAATATGTTTATGAATAACTTATAAGTAAATTCATTTGGCAACGTATCAATTTGCCCATGGTGTACATTATACATTTGACATGACTGGCTGTGCTTCATGTACATTTAACAATGACAGTTGAACAGTTTATTGTGTGAGATTAAAGAATTTTGTTAAGAGAACTGTTCAAAAGGTTTGATTCAATTTGAAGTATACGTACTGGTAATTAGGATGGAATTTTGTCAAAACGTTCATGAGATAATGGGGCTTCAAATTTCCAACTTCCAACCAGTTTCCTACCTCTTCGGAAATATTGAGAGGAATTCAACGTTTATTTGATGAAATTCGGTTTCTCTCAGATGTCCAACAACAAAGAGGTTCCAAGAAAAGCTGGGACCCACCTTTTATTGGGATCACTTTGTTTTACTTTTCTATGAATATCTGAGCCATTTTAAACCTATTAGCATCAAATAAGTTTTACATACCTCTTAGAATTGTAAAGCTCTATGATATTTCGAAAGAGGTTCTCATGTCACAAAAAAGTGGCACATCTCAATGCTCTTCTTAACCAAAGTATACCTTCCCTTTAATTGTTGTCCATCCAACATATAACGACTTAACCTTATTTTTGCAGTCCGCCCGATGTTTTTTTTTCCTTTTTGATGGTTTCACCCAATTTCGAGGGTGCTGAATTCGAATCTGATTCGATGACGCAACTTTTGCGTCCTTAAGGATTTTGAGATATTGAAGGTGGCCGCCAAAATTGAATTTTCAATATAGGGCCCATACTCCTCTCTCTCTCTCTTTATATATATATATATATATATATATATATATATATATATATATTGGGGGTGATGAAAATTTTAAAAGATTTGAGGGTTTCAGGCTATTTTCATGCAACTTTTGCATCCCTGTGAGTGTTAAGATATCCAAAATGGCCGCCAAACTATGAAATTTTGTATAAGCATTTCCATAATTATGGATTGTAGAAAATTAAGAATAGAATTGAGTTTATGAATATAAGAACGACCCAAGTCCAATTTTTGGCCAAATTCAGTTTGACATGGGAAATTGTAGCTTATGCATGGACTCATCTTGTGTGTAAATGATAAATCCTAATTACCCCCGGAAGTGCCTGAAATGAATGAGTTAAATCTTATATTAATGTAAGAATGAAGGACTTGGGTCATTCTTTCATTCATATAATAGCGCCCTCTCTCATCCTTCTCCCATCTCTATAGCAGAATATCATGTATATGAATCAAAGAACGACCCAAGTCCACCACACAAAATGGCTCTCCACAATTAATGTAAATGTTCATTGTCATAATAATATATGTTCTAATCGGTATATACAATGTTGCCTTCCCATCACAGTTAAACAGAATATTATTGGACAAATAAAAAAAAAAGATATGGAGGGTTTTTTTTTTTAGTTTACTCGAAATGATCCTCCATGGACTTGGGTCGTTCTTATATTCATATACTCAATTGTATTAATGAGGCTTTTTTAGATACCCAAGATGGCCGCCAAAATTGACATTCTTATTTAAGTATATCCTGAATAATGGTAATTAAATTGGAAAGAAAGGTGCTGAGTCAGAATCTAGTTGATGAAAATCTTTCGTCCTTGAGAAACCGCGAGTACAAGCTCGCGGTTTTGAGATATTTAAGGTTTTTAATGTCCATTTTGGCGGTCACCAGCTTCCAGCTGCGCGCCGCCTCGCCCGAGCAAGCTTGAACTTTAAAGTTCATTGACAGCATCTGCAAAAATCTCGAAAATCCTTCAAAAATCCGTAAAAAAAGAAATCGCGGAAGACTGCCAAAATTGAATCATCTCTCCTTTGTGTCATTGCCAACTTTCCTGCAAGTTTCATCCGAATTCAAGCGTTTGATTTTTTTTTTGTGCTTGGATTTGTTCTGCATGGCCACTCAAGAAAAATTGAAAGTGGTTGGTTAAGTGGATAGATGGTTGGTATGACGGAGATTAAGAAAAATTAGTTTCCTTTTCAAATCAAAAGTTTCGGAATAAGGAAAAAGGATCGTACTTCAATTTATTTTTTTTTTTTCGACAGCTCCGAAAACAGTTTCATCTAGTTGGTAGTACAGATGTTCCAAAATACACATGGTGTCACAACCATAATGATGGAAAAGATACCTCCAGAGAGCACACAATTATAACATCACGTCTTTCTACTGATGAAGCGTCTTCTTTAGTCGCGAATGTCTCTGGTAGTATATTTTTTTTTTCGTCGTTATGGTTGCGACAGAATAAATCTTTTGGAATACACCCTACAATCTTCCCACGTGATGGCTTTGTATCAATTATATTCAGTCAGTTCGACGTTAGGAGAGCTTACAATTAGGAGGAAGTTGATAAAAATAATGCGCCAGATCAAGCACGCCCACATTAATGAGACCAAGCCTCTGCAGATAAGAAGCTCAAATCACAAACTTATCGTCCGTGGTGGTTTTAGCTCATGTCTTGTTCCGCGACCGAGTTTTCGACAGATTTTCAGAGACACAACGCATTCATGGCATTGTCGAGGAGATTGACTTGTTGGCAATAGGGAAATCTATCTTTGAGCAACTGCTATGGTAAGTGAACTTTTCAACAGATCCTCTCTTTTCATACCAAATTTTTAAGAAGATTAAACATGTATATTATGCAGATCTTAGTGAACTTTATCAAAATATCTTTCAATGAAATTAAAACAGATTTTAACACCGTTTTATATCTTTAGTTCACCAGACCCGTTCATAGGTCAAATTAACTCATCTACAAATATAAAGCGTTTTAGAGATTCCTCTCTTCTTATTGGAAGAAGAATTAGAATTTTTTCAGTATAATTATGTAGGTCAGACAGTTTGAACATTCCTGCAAATAAAATCACAAGTTAATAAGCGGTTTTGGTTTGCTAAAAAAAATTATCTACGACGTATCCGGGCAATTACCCAGAGGGCAATTACCCCCCCCCCCCCCGGGTAAATACTGTTTAGTGGTAAGGTTAGAGTAAAGATTAGGGTTAGGTATAGGGATAGGAAAAGATTCAAGATTAGGATTGGGATTAGGGCCGTGGGAAGGGTCCGGGGTAATTGCCCGGGGAGTAATTGCCCTTGACCGGTCTACGATTGTAGCGTGTCGTGAGTGTGTCCAGTGCCCTGTTTCATAAAGCTGTTCGTAAAGTTACGAACGACTGGTGATCCGTTCTGATGTGGTATGCTTATCAGAATTTCAATAATTCAGCACAAGAACTGATTACCAGTTATTCGCAAGTCGTTCGTGACTTTACGAACAGCTTTATGAAACACCCCCAGGCGTGATAAATGTAGACAGTGTTCTGCAATGGCTCGCGCCCCTGCAGCTGTCTATCATGTCCATAAACACACATTCTACAAGCCAGGTTTTTCAGCAGTCCCCTCCCATTTTCTTTGTTAAGATTCAGTTGCAGTTTGCCCATGCATTTCTTTATCTAAAAGTATGTTTTATGTCTTTGTAAAAAAAAGAATAACCTGAATTCAAATCTCATTTAAAGGGGCCCTGAAATCCAAATGCATGTTGATTTGTGTTGATTTACGATACCCTAAACATCAATTTTGCGGTGAAACAAATATCTAGAAACATTCCATATATTTTTTATGATTTTTTCTTTTATTTTTCTTCAGATTACTTGGGAACGCCCACAAAAAAATCCTTCCAAACCAATCAATATTCATATTCTTGAGATGACATCATCTGTCAATCATTGCTTAAGTGCTGAAATGTTTAACAAAAGACATTGGAATGCACCTTCCCCTCGACACAGCATAGCTTGCATGTTTCTGTCGTGAATATCAATGTGACTAACAAAAGACATGGCGAGGGAACATGCAAGTTATGCTGAGTCGAGGGGAAGGTGCATTCCAATGTCTTTTGTTAAACATTTCAGCACTCTAGCAATGATTGACAGATGATGGCATCTCAAGAATATGAATATTGATTGGTTTGGAAGGATTTTTTGTGGGCGTTCCCAAGTAATCTGAAGAAAAATAAAATAAAAAATCATTAAAAATATATGGAATGTTTCTAGATATTAGTTTTACCGCAAAAGTGATGTTGAAGGTATTATAAATCAACACAGATCAACATGCATTTGGATTTCAGGGCCCCTTTAAAGGCATTATTTACCATTTGCAGGTTAAATGAAAATGCAGTTAGTGCTTTAAAATAAATTTAGTTCTAAAAGAATGTGAGTTAGAGATAGAAACAATCACTGTCGAAATAATGGGTTAAGTATTGTTAAATGTACAAAATGTGAACAATAGGTATAAAATTAAAATGTTTCCAGAATAAACCGTGTACAATTATGATTTATTCAGAATAAAATATATTTCCTTATAGGCTTATTACAAAGATTTTATATGGTGGGATGTTTTGTGATACAACATACTTGCACATGTGCACTAAATGTGATATCTTGAAAATTTTCAAATCTCTGCTCCCTAAGGTAAACAGGGCCTTTAGATATACAAAAGTCTACTTTGTTTATAACCGAATAAAACATTGTACACTCTGGTCGAAAATGAGATAAAATGAAATGAATGAATGAATTTAACAGACATTTTGGACCGACTCGTCCCTGTACTCAATATCCCTTGCATTGTTGCTGACGCAGCACAGCCCTGCGTGTATCCATTATTATTATTTTGTGTGAAGCAACTTACTTTTCAAATGTAGAAAGAAGCATTTTTCTGTTCCAATCACTTATTTCTGATAAAAATTTGTCTTGTTATAAGAGTCCCCCTATTAGCTTTACACTTTCCGGATCGTCGGCTAGCTGCCGTTTATAATTCAATAGTTCCGCAAATTTTTTTTTGGTGGTTGTTATTACGTGAATTTTGTACTTCCTCCGTTATGTCCATGATGAGTTTACTTGGCCATGATTTCATTTTTTTAAGTTCACCTAATCCCTCGGAGAGAGGAACATAAACATCTTCATCGTTTATCATAACTATTATTATATCCTGATCGTTTCAGGTTTTATCGAGTGGCTTTCGCTCTACTAAGCACTGCTAAATGTGAATTTTGGTGCCATAAGAACACCCAAAGATACACGTAAAATGCACATGTCGAAACTGCCTTACATAATCCACATTTTGAATGAATGAAATTTAATCCTGCTATATGAGTAAACTTAAACATTCTTTGAAAAGATACTTCCTTTTTTAAAGTGAAATAGCATGTTAAAACGCTTCTTAGAATGAACAGCATTTATCTAAATGAAAACTCCTGTTAAAAATTGGCATAACTTTTTTTTTGTACATACTATTCGGACCATTGCGCGCTGACCAGCTGACTGGTCAACACATAATTCTTAAACTTTGCAGATATAACTATATTGTAACTATACATTGATGTATACTGTGCGGTTTCCAGAGATCATGCAAATTATCAAAATACTTCTAATCAGTTTAGTCATGATTTGAAGATGATAATGATTTTGGAATATATTCCTCACCTCTGTCTTGGCTCAACTGGTCTTCTTATTTTACAGCTGTACACACCACTGTTTTTTCTTGGTCGAAATAGTGTTGTGAAGTCCCTAAGAGAAGTGCTGCTCCGACTTGGTACTTCAGTATTCCACATACTGTTACTTTGCTCCTCGAGTGACTATAATGATATTTTCAACAGACAACTATTAATACAAGTGAATATTTGCGACGACCGACCACACTCCAATAAGCAGTGGATCACGATGGACCATTAAGTGTATCTGCCAGATTATGGAAAGAGGAACACAAATGCCATAGAGATCTGGTGTCAAAACGGAATATTTTGGAACGAGGTAACTCTCTGAGGGCACAAGGTGTAAGATTCCTCGTTTGCTCATGTGAAGCTGAGAAGTAAAAAACAGTCGTTGCCGGAGTGTCTTCCATATCTTCTATCGAAACATCGACTCCGCCCTGTCAGCACCGAGAGTTCTCTGTAAAAGCTCACTAAAAAGATTGATCCACATCATTGTATCAAAAGCCTGTAAATAAGCAACATATTTGGTCTGTGCTAAACTTTATGAATATATCATTCCTTTGATAGAGCGTCGTACAGCAGAAGTGGTTGAAGTTTCCATTTTGCAGTACACAATTTAACTTCAGGAAGTAGTTAAAACGAACAAACTACGTAATGATTCTCTCAATCATGAGAATATTTTGTTAAGTGTAGTGTATATCATATCTATCTATATCTTTGATATCCTGAAGGTTTGTGATTCATTTACATATTGTGAAACTTAACGTATAATGAACATATAATTTCGTAATTCAAAAGAGTCTATAAAGATTTAAATCCTCCTTGTCTCACTTTAAAAAAAAAAGCCCCCGAAAATTACTTGAAATAAGAAAAAAGAAGAATTAGGTACTGTTTAGAATTACATTATGGAGTCAGTAAGGAGTGGCAATGTGTATGTAAAGAGGTCGACTTATTCGAGTTCACTGCTGCTCTGTCTGTTAACAGGGGCAGGATTATTTTGCGCCGTGTGGCCAATTCTTCCATCAAAAAGCGGTCACGAAACATCTCCAAAGAACCAAGTCATCCCATACACAATCACCAGATATTGTCTCACTGTTGTCTGTGTCTTCTTCCTCGTCTTTATCTTTGTGGTAATACGCAACATGGAAAAATTCCACAGAGAGCAAAAAGTATTCTGGCCATTGCGGTGTCGACACTGCGCATGGGCAGTGGGACTCGTTGACAACCAGCCGGGAGAAAGGGTGAATGACCAAGGAGTCCCTGAAGACAGTCAGCCACTCAATCTTTCCAGAACTCTCTCCTCATCCTTACCAAATCTCTCCGCCCGGTTGACGTCCACTGAACAATCGTTGACGATTGAAAGCGGTGCAGCACTAATATCGACTCATCCGTTGCCTGCGACTGCGTTTCCGCCGCCTGTTTCCTCCTTTTCTTCGTACAAAAGACTATATAATCACTCTACCTCATGGGAACACCATTCCCTTTACATAAGACCGCACACATCTCTCCTTAAAGTTATGTACGTGTTTGGCACTCTGGCAGCGATTAATCTTCCCATTCCAATCTCCACTGTAGTGTTATGTTTAACAAGGCAGAATTCTCCTCTTGAAACTGGTATGCTTGTGGGTCAGCTCCTTCTGGACATTTCCTTCATCATCTTGGTAGTTGTCGGAATGGTGTTCTTCAGCAAATACTATGACGCGGTATTTGTAGATGAAGTTCGATTTTCTCGACCCATAGCGTTCTTCATCGCATTTTTCGTTTGGATTGCTGTAATGAAGCTGACATACCCTGCAGTAACCGAGTTAAAATTTTCATCTTTTCGGATCTCCAACCCGTGCGAACTTAATTCAACGTACGGAAGTCTTGCACTACTAGATGAAGAAGTGATGACACCTGTGTATGCTGAGTGTGGAATCATCGGGGCAGGGTTGTTCCTACAGATGTGGCATTCCCTTCTCCCTCAGTGCTGTATCAAGAAACGAAGCACTCCTCCGTCCTTTGACTTCTACAACACACCACAGAGAATCTCAATTGTTCAGCGACTGCTCAGACGCTTGAAAATGATGCGTACCCGGACGGCCGCTAATTCACGAAGGATGACAAGGGATATGTGGCTTTATGGACGTGAGCCGAGAATCTACAGACGACCACGAATGTGGCAATATATCTTTCCTGGAGTTGCTATCACGTTTGCTTCCATTTTCATAGGATTAAATCTTTTCGTCAAGAACAATGAAAATGCTGGCTTGTCTGTCATTAACAAAACCTGCATTACTTGGGGTTTTGGTGTTGGGGCATATTTGCCGCTGTTGGTTCTTTGTCGTCACCAGTTAAACGTGACAAAAAGCACAGAAGTCTTCTCGATTGGAAAGGACGCATCTGTCCTCCACAATCTCATTTTGGGTCACGACCGCATCCTGCTACTTGGTAGCGGAGGCATCTTTACCATGAATTCATTCCGTTTCGTAGCAGGAATGGGGTTGCTGATCCATGCTGACAACATTCAGGATGACGAAATCGCTCTTGCCTGTTTTGCTACCTTGTATGCGATCTTTCAAATATGCTGTGCCTGGATCCTCACTTCGTTTCTGCTCTCTGTACAGAGACAATGCATTGCGGATGAGCCGGGACGTCAGTGGACGAAGATGTGCCTCCTCTACGCCTGTGCTGTCGGTATTTCCACGTGGGTGTTAACGGTTGTTCAGGTTGGTCCTTGGCCGGAGATGGAAGCTTACTTCGGGGAGGGGACAGGCAAAACCATCGCCGTCCTCATTGATCCAATCTTGTCACTGTTCAGTATTCATGTCGCTATGATTGCTTATGAATCCTTCAAGTCCTTGTCCAAGAGCATCTAGCCAACCGCGTCACACCAATGTAACGTTTTAACAGTTTTTTAATCGATTTTCACCGTCTGTACATATGTATTTTTAACATCACAACTGCTGATCTAATATTTAACAAACATGTCAGGAACCAGTGGGAATCGAACCTATCATCTACTGCTTTCTGGGCAGCGACGCTATACCACCATGGTATATATTCCTGGTTGCCAACAGCGACACGATGATTTGAAAAAAGAACTCATTCTCTTGAATTCCGACATTTCCATGTTAATAGTCCAATAAGCGGACAAGCTGTACTGATTGAAAGTAAGAGAATATTAACGTAATGTTTTGTTGTGTATGATTTCTTTATCATCGGAAATGGGGACAACATTGGTAAGTATACATTTCTAGAGAGATTCAAATTCTTTCGAAAACTATGGATCGTTAAAGTGTAGGGTCCATTACCTACGATCGGGTGGAAAATCTTCAAGTTGCGAATTTTACTCTTTTCTGTTTTGGTGAGTTCACTAAAACATGGACACTACATACAAATACATCTACAAAAGACATTTGATTGCGTACAGTAAGGGCAGATCCGCATGCAGAGGGAATAGATCAAGGTGAAATTACGCATGCTTTATCATCACATTCTGCATGCAGACGTAACCGATTAATTTTCGCTATCGCCAATGACGTAAAAAGTACCCGGATGTTGATTTAAGCGTCATTTACGGTGCATTATGGGATAGTCCGGTAGCAAAGTCACTTCCGTTTGTACGCGCGTGATACGTGACTAATGCTATTTACACACACAACCGACTGTATTCTACGTGTACTTCCTGTTTTCTCGACTTGAATTACAGCTTTAACATGATTTGAAATTTCTCCATTCTTAAGAAATTGCTGTTAATATTATGACTATTGGTTGTTGCTGCGAAGCTGCCATATGTTGTTCGCACGACAATAAATGAAAAAAAATCTGCAGAAATAGGACCCTTACTGGCATGCGAGACGTAATGTGGCCGCGTGGGTGAAGTTTGCGGGTGACTCCACTGCGCAGTACGTGCACGCGCGACTTACTAGTAGTGTAGGCCATAGAGCTGTACGTAAATGCAGCTCTATGTAGTAGGCCTAATGCCTACGAACACTTACTCGGAAGAAGTTGCTTCGGAGACAGGATAAGTTCGAGATCACGGTTCGTTCCCGATTGTGTTCGCGACATTTCGACAAAGAACAAATTAAAAAAAGATGGGCATTCCATGACGATATCCAGCTGGTTGAATATTTTCCAGCATATTTTCAGCGTATGCAGAGATGACTGATCTGTGATGTGCACATCGATCGCATGATCAAGCAGTACACTGTACCGGTATGTGTTAGCTTATGCGCTGCGTGCAGTGGTGCATGCTAAATGCAAGGCCGGCCGCCGGCCTTGAGCAATGCATGCGGACTACAGTGTACGAGTATGACAGGCCTGGCCACTCGCTGGCTCGGGCGGTACAGCCGCCTACTGTACTAGTATCCGTGGTCGGCGCGGCGCTATAGGTAAGGTACACGTACGCGCACGCTAGCGTTGTGCAAATTATGCCCCGCGCCGGAAGTGCCCTTGCTACCAAGTGCACTAAATTTTGACGAAAAAGCCACATCCGGGTACTTTTTACGTCATTGGCGATAGCGAGAATTATACATTACATGTATTTTTGTCTCATCACATGCATCGATAGCTTGGCAGTTTGAAAGCTCTGATGACATCCGTTTTAAATCTATCTTGATCTACGAGGGTACATTTAAGAAACATGGCATTTCTTCATTTTCCATTTTTCATCAAACCTGCAAGCCTAGAAGATATTGAAAGTTATACCTATAGTGCTTTTCAACTGATGCAACATATGAACTTGACTGTTCGCCCAACTATATGGAAGGCGAAAGAAATGTACATTAGAAATGTAACATCAGTTAGGTGTACAGGGCGATTACCTTTGACGTATCTATCATGGAATTAGAAAATTGAGAAAATAAAAAAGACAGTTTGAGGTTTGAAATGTTATGTGATAGTGAGAGCCCGCATAAGAAAAACAAATCTAGCTAGGGAACATAGTACGGAAGTTTAGAGCTATGTTCAGATGGTGGCTGGATATTATGTCTATTAATGACTTCACACGTGTTATAGATGAAGAAACATAAATGAATTCGTATGATAGACCATTATTATATACCCATCCATACACTTAAAATACGTATTTTTGTTTCTGTATACGCACTTTCGTACAGTACACATTATTATTTGCTTTTAGTGATATATCACAATGATTCCCTTTTGTAACGTTTTGTATTCGTTTTATACTGTGTTTGAGCTGTATTGTCACATTGAAAATGCATTTCCATGCTGTGTCATGTATACTATACCTATCGGTCATTCAACTAGGCAATCATGTTTATGTGTAGGGATAACGAGACAAAGAGTGAGAGTGAGTGAGTGAGAGAGAAAGCGAAAGAGAGAGAGAGAGAGGGAGAGAGAGAGAGAGAAAGTGCTAAGAGAGGTGTAAATGTTTTGCGAGTCACGCCATCGATGTTATTTTTTTGCATGTCAATTAATACCTAGGTGTATAAAGAAAAGTCAGGAATTAGCTCCAGTCCCGGGAGTGTGTTGTATAGGTGTTTCGTTCAAGTCTTTTTAGTTGTACCAAATATTCCAAATGCCTCGAAAAGGAGTGTCGTAGCCGAGCAGCAATTTAACTGTAGAGTTGGATCCTTTCGTGGCAGATACCATTTTGATTTCACCGAGAACACACTGATTTAGCTACGTGGTAGGAAACCTATCTGCCACACCCAGGCGCCAGTTGGCAAGATCATTTTTTTTCGGAGCTCAATTTCGTTTGCGGCCAGGAGCCGCCCACCTTACCGTCAGCCTGTATACTGTTTAACCAGAGTTCAGATTTTGTTTGCTTTGCCAGAAGTCGTACTTCAACAACCTTTGCAGCTTTACAGCAGACAAGGCGAAGATACATTTTGTTCATATTACATAGTGCACCGGTCATTGATGGCGCCGAGGCCGAGTTTACTCCCAGGCAGACGCATTCCCAGCAGAGCGACTGTGTCTGCCCCTCATAGGGAGAGCCTTTGGACGCCAGTAACTGCGGAACGCGGGTCCCTCGCGACATTTTGGAGTTGGAACAGGGATAGTGCGTACCACCTCAACCTCGAAACCTCGCATCCACGGACGTATGGCAATCCTTTTTTACATTTAAAGTTAATTTCTGATACCACGAATTTCATTTTGTGATATCAAAAAATCAAATTTTTGATATCAAGAATTCAATTTGTGATATCAAGAATTAAATTTGTGATATCACAAATTCCCGTAAGTGTAACACATGAACTTAATTGTGATATCAAGAAATCGAATTTGTGATATCACAAAATCCATTTTGTGATATCACAAATTGAATTATTGATATCACAAATTCGAATATGTGATATCAGTAATTCACAGGGAATTCGAGCGTTAGTTATGCACTGAAATTCAACTGTGAATTCGCGCGTTAGTTGAGCGCAGAAATACACAAGGATTTCGAGCGTTAGTTCAGTGCAGAAAATCGCTGTGAATTCGAGCATTAGTTTAGCGCAGAAATACAAAGTGAATTCGAGCGTTAGTTTTGCGCTGAAATTCAACTGTGAATTCGAGCGTTAGTTGAGCGCTGAAATACACAGGGAGTTCGAGCGTCAGTTCTGTGCAGAAAATCGCTGTGAATTCGAGGGTTAGTTGAGCGCAGAAATACAAAGTGAATTCGAGCGTTAGTTTTACGCTGAAATTCAACTGTGAATTCTGGCGTATAGTTGAGCGCTGAAATACACAGGGAGTTCGAGCGTCAGTTCAGTGCAGAAAATCGCTGTGAATTCGTACATTATAGTTTAGCGCAGAAATACAAAGGGAATTCGAGCGTTAGTTTTGCGCTGAAATTCAACTGTGAATTCGAGCGTTAGTTGAGCGCTGAAATACACAGGGAGTTCGAGCGTCAGTTCAGTACAGAAAATCGATGTGAATTCGAGCGTTAGTTTAGCGCAGAAATACAAAGGGAATTCGACCGTTAGTTTTGCGCTAGAATTCAACTGTGAATTAAAGCACTAGTTTAGCGCAGAAATACAAAGGGAATTCGAGCGTTAGTTTTGCGCTGGATTTCAACTGTGAATTGGGGCGTTTGTTTAGCGCAGAAATACAAAGGGAATTAGAACATTAGTTTCGAGCTGATATTCAGATGGAATGTATACTACTGCTTACTTTTGTAAAACAATGTTCAAAATACAAATAAAACAAATTATATATGAGAGACTTACACATCCATTATTCCCTAAATGATCATCAAGGTATATATTCGATGGATCACTGATACAAATCAATTGTTTTGCAACATATCATGAATTCAATGATACTATGTTCACTTAGGGTCTACATTTATTTCATCGTTCTGGTCCTCAAATTGTCGTCTATTACTACGTTATTGTTAATTATGATACATTATTCATGTGTAGTCCCCCTTACAGTATGACTCTTCCACCAAATCGGTGATAATGTGTTGTTATGTGTATGTGTTTTGTAAAAGCATATACATGTACTACGCGTTTGTAATGCGGAGGACCGACCGAGGGCAATCACCCCCTGGTCTGTGTATGTCAGCAGCGGAGAATAAGATGGAGAGACTGTGAGTCATGCAGGGTGCGGAGAGGGAGTCGTAAACCTGCCAAATGTCCACCACTGGTGTCGGCTGGTGGTCACATAACGCAACGTGTTTCTCCTAGAGACATTTTCTCACTCCTCAAAAATCACTCCTCCAGAACAATGGGGTGTATCCATTAAGACCAATAGTGTTGGGTATACAGTTTGGCTGCCCCAATATGTTTATGATTTTATAAAATCATCTAAAGTGCAATATGTTATAGGCAAGTTTATTCAAGACCGAAAGACCAAAGAAAAGAAAAGACCAAAACCGGGGAGAAAAAAATGGAATGCATAAGCCCAAAAGTCTTCAGACCATAGCAAGAAGAGTGAAGAAATCCAGATCTTCTGAGGAGTTTGGTGCAGCAATATGCATGGCAAACAAACAGTTAAAGTAGTGGTACAAAGGAATTCAGTTTTGTGAATCTACGTAATGATAAATTTCTGTTATTAACTTGGAGGAGTTACAGGGGGAGGCCGGGAGAGAGTATCTTTCACAGAGTTAAGAGAAACGCAAACAAAAGTTGTAAGTCAACCAGTCTCTGACAAATCAGTGGCGAGAAATGAGAGGGGAAAAAAAAAAGAGAATAATATGTGACTCTGAAGTAATTGACAACACATCACTAACGGAATTTGAGATATGTTGCTAAACGATTTATTTCCAATTAATTCCAATCACTTTAAATGAAGCACGGGTTACCAAAACTCTTTATTTAGTTTTTTTTTCTTTAACTATCGTTATACTCTATGTAAAGATAACACCTGAAATTCCATCGGGATTTCTGCTCTAAACTAACGCTCGAATTCAGTGTATTTCTGCGCTCAACTAACGCTGGAATTCACAGTTGAATTTCAGCGCAAAACTAACGCTCGAATTCCCTAGCTGTGTATTTCTGCGCTCAACTAAACGCTCGAATTCTCAGTTAAATTTCAGCGCCAAGCTGATGCTGGAATTCCCTGTGTAGGCTATTTCTGCGCTCAACTAACGCTCGAAATTACAGTTGAATTTCAGCGCAAAACTAATGCTCGAATTCCCTGTGTATTTCTGCGCTAAACTAACGCTTTAATTCACAGTTGAATTCTAGCGCAAAACTAACTCTCGGATTTTCTGTGTATTTCTGCGCTCAACTAACGCTCGAATTCTCACTGGTTTTCTGCACTGAACTAAAGCTCGAATTCCCTGTGTATTTCTGCGCTTAAATAACGTTCGAAATCACAGTTGCTTTTCGGCACAAAACTAACGCTCGAATTCCCCGAGTATTTCTGCGCTCAACTAAAGCTCGAATTCAATGTTGAATTTCAGCGCAAAACTAATGCTAGAATTCCCTGTGTTTTTCTGCGTTCAACTAACGCTCGACTTCACAGTGGTTTTCTGCGCAAAACTAATGCTCGAAATCAAATGATTTCTTTTTGCGAAAGATAAGTGCTGAAATTCCATGTATATTACAGATATCACAAATTTGAATTAGTGATATCACAAAATGTATTTCTTGATATCAAGAATGTGAATTCGTGATATCTCGAATTGAATTTGTGATATCACGAATTTAATTTGTGATATCACTAATTCGATTTCGTGATATCAAAAATTGGTTATACGTGACAAACCAATGGGTATTTGTGATATCAATTTGTATTTGTGATATCAATTTGTGATATCAGAAAATCTTTTTAAAAGTTAAATTGGCTTGCCATACGGGCGGGTACATGACACCCCTATAGACATGATTTGTAATGACGCGAAGATGTAGCTGAAATTGTGAGAAAAATATTGTGAATATATGTGAACACAATTCAAATATTGGCAATTTCATAATATTGTGGGTTAGTACAGAACCCTGATGTTAATGGAAGCAGTGCGGTAGCAGACGAATGTTATAACCGCGGTAAACCGTCGTGCGTGCGGGCTGGTCACCTCAGGATCAGCACTACGGTGGTGTGAACCTAATAGTGTTGCGTTTTTGATAGGGATAGTAATAGTGATGTGGATATAATAGTGAAGTGTTTGATAGCAATAGTGATATTGACAGTGATGGTGACTTGATAATGAAGTTTTTATAATTATTCGGAATACAGTGATAAGTCGAAACCACAAGTGAAACCGGACCAAGCCAGGGTTCCGTTCACACAGTTGTGGAACATAGGTGGTGCTACAATCTAATCAATCACCCACAGAATTCTGACTTTGTATTTTATGTTGGTCACAACCCCTTGATTTCAGTTTTGTAAATACTTCACAAATTGTTTTAATATAGTGTATATAAAAGTGAATGGCACGAGTGTGATTGAGTATCATTTAAGTCCGCCCATGTGACAATTGTGTACAGTGTTCCTTTGTTGAAAAAAGTGAAGTGTATCTTATTTATGTTATTTTACTTTGTCGAAGAAGGTAGAAGAAAAATTGGATTTGAATTTGAATTAGAATTTGAACACGTTACTTAGAGAGACCTCTTTGTTGCTCGAACCCGAGCCATTTGATTTCTTGGGAGATATTTCATTGACTGAGCCACCTTTCCACCTTAGAAAATGAAGTTATAGGATTACTCAGATTGTTTGCATTTGACTCGAGGTCGAACTATAATGGCATTCCGTTCTCAACATCCAAGGCTTATATTTCTCAGTAATGAGAGAGGTATAACAGTATCTTTTTTTTTTTTTTACAATGGTTGAAAGGAACGAAAGCGCTCTGTGTATTCATGATAAAGATGATACATATAGAGATTCATTCATACACTTTAGTATATTGCATGTATATTCTTTCTAATATAAGCATGTGAATGAATGTATATTTTGTTTTATACAGATAATGCAGAGATACAAATATGAATCCTTGAAAAAGTACATATAAGTACATGTATAATTTTATAAGCATATGAATACACATTTCACTGCATGTCATTTAACCTAGTATATGAACGGAACAAGAACGAGGCAACGAGATATGTTACTTTTGTTACACTCTCCATGTTTTATTTGTTATTTCTTTTTAGCTGAAAATTTGTCATTGTGCTGTACTGTATTTCATTGTTTTCATGTAGTTTTGGAAAGTGATTTAAGATGAGCTTTTCTGAAAATTTAAATTCATTGCAGTTGTCTAAATTCTGGGAACATGGTTATGCAATCGTCAAATGAGAGAGATGTAGGATGTGCAGAGCCATTTATAGGAATAGGGATCTACAAAGGATGTTTGTCAGAAACAGATGTTCCGCATATTCCCCTAATTTTCATGGTGTAGATATGCGTGTTTAATGTTTGCATGTAAATATTTCAGAGAATATCCACTAATATTCTTTCTCTTTTTTCGACAAAAGTGTGACCCAAACAGATCACACGAAAGCCAATTTTGGAAAAAAAATGCATCTACTTCAGTATTGATGTAGAATTATTTGCAGTGCTGTATAACAATTGGCATATTGTGTAGTTAGCATATCTGCATGTATATATGTGAGGTATTTGTTATTATAAACAAATGAATTGTAGTAATAAATCAGTCTATAAGTTTATCTAAAAAAAAGTAAACTTTTTTTCGTGCTGAAGTGAATTCGATGGAATTGTTCACATAATAACATACCTAACTTGAACTCACATTCTAGTAAAATTATAAATCCAGCGATTGTCTCATGATAACATAATGTTTGCTTTTATGTAACACTCACTGAATTACGTTGAAATGCAAACCAGTGAAAATATTATTTTCTTTTCATGATGTCTAGTTTGAGGGCAATCACAACCATAAACTGATCATCTTTCATTCGTTCATGACGTACTGTCAACTATGAATCATCAGTGTTTTTTTCTTGTGTTCAAAAACCTACAATTGTCCTTATGAGCGGAATTACCCTGCCGTATGGTAATGATTAGTAATGAGAGGCAATATTCTTGCTTCTGTGTATTGTAAGCACGTTTTGTTCCAAACCAATTTTAAACAATGAACAATACATAAAGAGCTTCCTTCTAAAAATTTTGACATGCAAAGACACACAATGCTAAATTTGGAGGACTTTGATACGAGCCATTCAATCTATTATTCCAAGACCCCAGGCCCCAGTCACATAATGCTCGGCGTCCGGAGTTACGTCCAAAAAAAGTCATTTTTTCCTGCGGACTCTCGCGGATCCCTTGCCGTCATAAGAATTTTTTTACAAAAAAAAAAATACGGAAAAAATGCAGGCGATACGAACAGATACGATCAGATGCGGACACCTGCGTCCACTTGCGGATAATCTTACGAATTGACAACTTATTTGTTTTTTCGACTTGCGTAAACTTCCGAATACTTCTGAATACTTGCGGAAAGTTACGGATAGTTACAGATTGTTATGAATAATTATGGACAATGTGGTTTTCTCTAACGATCCCTGCTCAGTTAGTGTATTATGACAACAAGATTATCACATAGCGGACTGTCATATATTGTACACTAGGGAATAGCTGAAATTATGTCACGTACAACTTGTGAAGACTTTCGCATTCCTTTTATTTGGTTTACAGCAATAGAAGAACAAACGAAATTTTGAACGCTAAGTTTGAATTTATCTTGTGCAACTCAAATATGAATATACATCATCAATGTCCAGTATACATAACATAATGACACCACAAAAAAACTATAATATAGATCAATACGTTAAACAATAGAGTAAGAAAAATAAATTACAGTCATGAAATAGACAAACTTTGATTTAGGTGTAATTGTGCATCGATAGTCATGACTTAATGGGTTATGTTAAGAAGACTGATATGATAAAGTTACCGTAATGCTCGATACGTTTCCAGAAATACAAAATAGACATCTGGACTTTAGAACACCCTTCCATTTCCAAAATAAAAAATAAAAAATTTAATACACATTCCATGGAGTGTAAGTGGTTAAGACTCTATAGAAATACAGTCGTTCTCATTTCATATAGTTTATCGCTGCCCCACATCCTCCCCGGCCAGAAAAGTACTAGTAAATGAAATGCTGTAACCCCATTCCCTACCCAAAATATTGACCTTTTTCGAATAACATACATTCAGAGAGGGCAAGAAAAATAAGTTCAGCACCATGGGTCAACGATGTCATCTGTATATGGGTGCCACGTGAAATGACCATTTCTGGGAGAAATTTTATAACTCGACCATGTATCGGTTCTGCCACTCCACCGCTCCGACTGTGTTGCAGTATTCCTTCAGATACAATACGCTGCAGCTTAGCAACACGGGCGGTGTAGTTAACCATGAGTCTCTATTCCCATGGGAGAGAAAAACGGAAAACGCCAAAGAACGCAATTGTCCGCAGGGTCCGCAACTGTCCGTAAATGTCCGTAAGCGGTTGTAAGTGTTGTGATACGTTAACTTGCGGTTAATTTCGGATATTTGCGGATGGTCTGCGTGTAGGCTACAGATCGTTACGTTCAGTTACGGATAGTTACGTTTAGTTACGGTTACTTGGGTAAGTCTGCATCCGTGGAGTCTCTCTGATTTTGAACATTTCAAAATTTCGCAGGCTTGGCCCCATCATTTTGCGTTTCTTTACGAATTAGTTGCGGACAGTTACGTCTACATACGACCCTGCGGATGCCTGCGTCCACGTTGCGTCCCCTTGCGTCCACTCATCCGTATCTATCCGCGGCGGACGTAACCCATCATAAGGCACTGTGTGACTGGGGCATCAACTATCAAATACGCATGAATTCTCTGTAGTGTTTTGTACAAGACTTTGGAGCAAGCATTTCGGCTGTCGAAAGCAGCCTCTATTGTAGAAATGCCCAAAATTAAATCAGTTTTGAAACACCAAACTATTGCCACTAAAGTTTCAGTATCTATGGTACTGGATTGTAGCATTCATTTGTAAATGTGTGCGTATGTACTGTATGTGTGTTTGCGCACGTGTTCATTGTGTTAGTACCAGCACAAAATACCGAATCACTGAAAGGAAATCCGAAGTCCAAATAGAAATGTGGAGGAGTGAAGGATGCAATACTAGTAGAATGCATCAGTGAAAGTTTGACAGTTTGAAAGTTTTTAACACTTTTGGTACTGTCACTGCTGAATAAGAACTTACTACTGTAGTTTATGACGTTATATTTTGAACAACGATAAAAAAAAAAAGAGATAAAGAGAATTCCGCAAAATTTAATTTTCGTGAGAAGTGCACATTCATCAATCACACGCTTGCTCCTAAAGCCCCTTTTACACTTTCACGGATCGCATCACGGATGACCACGGATCGTCGATCCGGGATCATCCGTACTGTTTCCGGCATGACCATGTTGACTCCGTGAAGTCATCCGGCATTATCCTTGATCATCCGGCATGTCCGCGGAAAAAAAAATAAGCTTGCTTAATTTTTCATCCCGGACATCACGGCCGAAAATCAATGTGAACTCTTCCTTGTTGGCACCGTCTACTCCGTGTTGCTTCCGTATTCCTTCCTTGCAGGCACCGGCTATTCCGTGTTGCCTCCGTACTCATTCCGGGACAATCCGTGAAGACATCGGGACGTCCGTATTAGCATCGCCTCCATCCGGGATGAAAAATTCGTGTGTTTTGTAAATTCAAGCTCATGAAGTCCATTAAATTTGCTCACATCTTCCCCCATCAGTACAGCCAGCAACCCCTCATACTCTGTTCGTATAATGGTCGCACGAAAACCTTCAGTGACCCACACACATTTCCTTGACCTTTTTTGTTTGTTTGTGTGTGTATGTGTGTGTATTTTTATTTTTATTTGTTTTGTTTTGTTTTGTTTTGTTTTGCTTTGCTTTGTTTATGTGATGATGTTCCCGCAAAATGAGAGATTTGCCTGACGTCGACAAGCCGAGGTATGGCTGCTGTAGATTTTCTGATGTGCTTGTTATTAGCGCTAGAGGCATGTTGCCCGAGAATGATAAAGTATCAAAAGCAAAAGTAAATGTTATCTGTCAACATTTTTTGGATATCCGTGTAAAGACCGCGAAGGGACCCAGTTGCATTCGTGCTCTTCCTTGATATGGCCGTGTTAGCTCCGTATCGTTTCCGCTGTGGTCCGTGTTCGTTCCTTGTCTGTCCGTACGTAGGCACCGTACTTGTCCTTGTAGCCTCCGTACTTGTCCGTGTAGACATCCAGTTGGCATCGTATTCACACCGGCATTGAGAGGAAAATCGATAGTTTGCATGCCGGAACACCACGGATGACGATCCGTGGTCATCCGTGAAGCAATCCGTGAAAGTGTAAAAGGGGCTTAAGTCTAAACAAAAAACTACAGACAAAAGTGCACATTCATCAATTATCAATCGGTAATTGACAATGATTTATATTAAGTACAAAAATCATTCCTCATTCTTTCTGAAAGAGGTACAAATTTAAGTGCTCTTTCATTACGCTGGAAAAGTTAGAATATGTTTAATTTTCTTTAAATGTTGTCTACACAATGACGTCATGAAGTGTAATATCCTCCTTATCCAGCGATGACGGCAACGAAACTTAAAAAAAAAAAAAAATCTTAACATTTATCAATAATATATTGATTGTATAATTTTCCTAAAACTTTCACTGATGTGTTCTACTAATATTGCTGCTTTCACTCAATCTACATTTATACTTTGGTTCCATTTAGTCAGACATATATATGCCTACATAACTTCACATGACCTCATGTAACATGAAATCATAACACAGATCTTTATCAAAGTTTCCCCACACGCCTGTCTCAATATCGGGTGCTGTTCGTTATTCCGAAGGTTCGTTATTCCGAAGGTACGTTAATCCGAAACACACAAATTTCCTATACCTAGAGGGTCGTTAATCCGAACATTTGTGGCGTTATTTCGAAAGTTCGTTATTCCGAAGGTTCGTTCATCCGAAAATGAAATTGAGTTCGTTATTCCGAAGGTTCGTTGAACCGAAGTGATATAGGGTCCGTAACAAACCTTCGGAACAACGAGCTTTGTTTCATTTTCGGATTAACGTACCTTCGGAATAACGAACCTTATTTCATTTTCGGATTAATGAACCTTCGGAATAACAAACTTCATCACATTTTCGGATTGACGAACCTTCGGAATAACGAGCTGTAACCTCAATATCAAAGGCGCCAAGGCCATTTAGAAATAAAACCGCACTTGGAACATTATGTTAACCATCAATAGACAAATGACAGCAATAACTAGAATCAAAAAGGCGTAAGTGAAGTCATAATTCTTTTTAGATTTGAATCTTGCATGGTTTACGAAGATTTAGAATAACATTCATTCTGATGATATGATGTAAAATTTTACAGAATAGAAAAGATGATTTCACAATATCATGTCATTCTTTATGATTGAGAAAAAAAAACCTGTTATTGAAATATACGATGTATGTGACCGTGAATCACAAATACAACAAGAAGTTGCAAGCCAGGTTAATTTAACGTGAGGACTCAAAAAATAGTCAATCTATGGTTTTTGAATATCTTCCGAATGAGCAATTTTTCTTTTACATTATTCTAAACTTTAGGATCATAAAACAAATGAGAAATTATTTTTTTTAGCAGTTTCCCTAGAACAGGTCTTTTTTTCATGTCTTAGAAACCCAGGCCTGTACACACTGCATTTTCGAACCTTATAACTTTTGAAGCGATAACGGTATTGCTTTGAAATTTGGTATTTGCCATGAATAGAATGTATTGATAAAGCATGCCTAATTTCAGCTTCATGTTATTATCCCCTCATTGTTGTTACTTTGAACTTTTATTTGCTGTTTGTTGTCCCCTTCACTGCAAATAGCGCGACTTGGTAAAGATTGAGCAATTGAATAAACCCTATACTTTAAGACCTCTTTTCTGAGTAAACATTTTTACTGAGAGCATGCTTTCTTTTCAAAATTCAAATAGGTTAGGAGAGTCAATTTGAATTGAGTTATTCATCATTTTAAAGATTAACTAAGAATCCATGTCTGGCGACTTTTTGTTAGTTTTGTAGTGCAGGGTCACAACAGTGATAAAATCACAGACATTGACAAGTGTTAACCAAACTAAAACGAAAAGACATCGTTCAAGAGAAAAGAGATGGATATATGAAAAGTAAGTCTTTCAGTATTGTTCAAAAATATCAATGAAAAAATGGAAATGTCATTACCATGCAAGCCAGCTCAACACTCTCTTGCCGATATCGCAGAGGCGGGAGTCTGGTCGTTAGATGGCGCTACAGTGCCATCGTTGACATACTTTATAGGAGACCTCCTCATTATTTTTTTACTCTTACGTATGGACAACTATAAATTGGTTATGCTGGGTAATGAGTCTCAAAATTTGTAGTGATTGGGATGAGGAATCGGAGTGTTTTCAAAATTTAAAACAAATCTCGACTTTTGTTAAGGAAATGGTCAATTCGTCTACGAAATGGTTGGTTTCGTAACGAAACATAACGAAATAGGCCGTGCGACACTTGGCGGCCCATACAAAACTACGTTCATTGTCCATGGTTTAAACCAAGAACAGAGATTGTACCATCTTCGCGAAATCGGGCCCAAGTGAACAAGGCCAAAGAAATCAACACTACGTATAATACACCTACGAGCTATGTTTTAACCCCCCCCCCCCCCCCATCAGCTAGACACGAGAAAAATAAGGCCCACGAACTTGACACAAGACAGAAATGACGTAGCGTCAAGCTCATATTCATTCTGAATGGCCACTCAAGAGAAATGAAAGTCGTTTGGGTAAAGTGGATAGATGGTTTGTATGGCAGAGGTTTATAAGAATAATTAGTTTCCTTTTCATATAAAAAGTATTGGTATAAGGGAAAAAAGGATCTTACTTCAACTTATTTGTTTTCGAAAACTCCGAAAATAGATTCATCTGGTTGGTAGTACAGATGTTCCAAAAGATTCATGGTGTCACAAGTAAAATGATGGGAAAAAAATACCTCCAGAGAGCACATTATAATATCATGTCTGTCTTCTGATGAAGCGTCTACCTATAGTCACGAAAGTTTCTGGTGGTGATTTTTTCCATTTTTATGGTCGTGACAGAATAAATCTTTTGGAATACGCCGTACAAACTGCCCCCATAATGACTCTATATCAATTATATTCATTCAGTTCAACGTTAGAAGGGCTTACAATTATGAGGATATTGCTGAAAATAATGGGCCGGATCAAGCACGCCCATACCCATCAATGGTGAGACCGAGACTCTGCAGATAAGAAGCTCGAATCACAAGCTTATCCATCGTCCGTGGAGGATTGTGCTCTTTTTCAGCGACCGAGTAATATTTTTGACAGATTTTCAGAGACACAACACTTTGTCGAGGAGATTGACTTGTTGGCAATAGGGAAATTTATCTTTCAGCAATCTTTATGGTAAGTGAACTTGTGAGAAAATGCTCTCTTTTGATACCAAATATATCAAGACAAAAACCCGTGTATATGCAAATCTTAGTGTACTTTATCAAAATATCTTTGAAATTAAATCAAGATATATTTTAACACCTTTTTATATCTGTTGTTCACCAGACCCGTTCATAGGTCAAATTAACTCATCTAAAGATATATAGCGTTTTGAAGATTCTTCTCATCTTATTGGAATAAGAATTAGATTGTTGAATTATTATGAAGACCATACAGATTGAAGATTTCTGCCAATGAAATCGGAAGTTTAAGCGGTATTTGGTTTGCGACAAAAAAGGTTTTTATGTAAGGTTGTAGAATGTCGTGAGTGTGTCCATGCGTGATAAATGTAGACGGTGTTCTGCGATGGCCCGCGCCGCTACTGTCTATCATGTCCATAATCACACATCGGAAAGACTTTTTGTCATGATTGGGCTTGACCTATTCCTTGAATAATGATAACAATAATAATAATAATAATAATAATAATAATAATAATAATAATAATAATAATAATAATAATAATAATAATAAGGTCTTATTTACCAAGGGTAGCCTCTTCAGTGTTGCCACTGCTCTACCAGAGGGCCCTGCTATTATTATTACCCTAAGCGTTGCCAGGTACCCATTTATACACCTGGGTCGAGAGGGACACAGTGGATAAAAATATCTGGTCCAAGGACGTAAGCACTGGGTGGGATTCGAACTCGGGTCCTCCAATCGGGAGTCGGGAGTCTTATCCACTATGCCACAGCACCCCCACAAAAGGTACTTGAAGGTAATGGTAGAGAGTGAAAATCAAAGTGCTTTATCTGTTACTGGTCTTTCACTGCTTATGAAAGTTAATAAGATCAGAATCGAAAGGGGGGGGGGTGATATATGTAGATATTCATGTGAATATGAAGTGATCATGGTCACGTCACATCTCGGTAAGACTGGTTTTATACGCTTTGGCATCGACCCTTGAACTCTTGCTCCTTTGCTCCTTTCCTTTTCCTTTTCTGTACTTTGACCTCCTGTTTATTCTTTCCACGAGTATGTAAGAGAGCTGCTTTGTTTCTGTGTGTGTGCTTATGATTTGTTTTACGTTTTCTCTATTTTCCAAGCAAGAAGACCGATGTCTTATCGTTTTGTTTGATTATTACTATGTTTGTTACGATTCAGTTGCAGTTTTCCCATGCATTTCTTTATAGTACAGTCTGCCATGTCGAAATATTGGGTCCCGTGAGATTTTCCTGCCAAAATTGATTTTTTAGCTAACTTTGTCAATTTGGGGGTGCTAAATTTAAAAAACTTTGGTTCCATTTTTTCTGACCACGTCTTCACACGCCATTTTGAATTTCAAAATGGCCGCAAATGGCATAGCAAACTGTTTTTTGACCCAATTCTCATAATGTAAGCATCATAAAAGGTTCAAATTTGATGCAGAATTAAGCATGTTTATGATGTCAGACATTCTGATACACCATTTTCTCATATTGTAGATTGTTTTCATACAATTTGTAGGCAGCCATCTTGAAATACAAAACGGCCGCCATAGCTAAATCATTTTTACCCATATCTCTGGTCGTAAGCATTATGGAAAGTATAAAGTTGGGGCAAAAAGTATGCGTATGATGTCAGAAATGCTAATATAAACATTTCTTTTTTAAAATTATGGATCATTTTTGTTGGCGGCCATCTTGAAATTCAAAATGGCCACCATAACAAATGTAATTGACCCTGTATCTCGTACCGCATGCATTGTGTAAGGTTCTAATTTTGGGCAAAGAGCATGCGTATGCTATCAGACGTTCTGAAACATCTTTTTCTGAAACGATGGTTCATTTTGATATTATAGGAGGCCATCTTGAAATTCAAAATGGCCGCCATACCAGAATGCATATTTTGAACGATATCTCAGAGAGTTCACATTTCGGGCATGCTCGCTTCATCTACAATGACTACAGACGAACAAGCAGTGTTACAGCCATGCTCCACCAGTTACATTGGCCTACACTTCAAGAGCGCAGGGCTCAATTCAAAGTACTAGTAGTAATGCTGTACCGCATCAAGTAGTCACTCATTGACATACCCCCAGATATCATACACCCTTCTTCATCAACATCACTCCGCGGACATTCTCACAAGCTCTTTATTCCATATGCACGAACTGTTAGCTACCAAAGGACATTCTTCCCAGACACAATCAGACTATGGAATGCTCTGCCCCAGGATACCTTCAACTGCACCACTTTAGCTCAGTTTAAGCAAGTGGTGCAGGATATTCAACTCCGCTAGGAGGGAATGGGATGTTTTTAGCTGCACTCTAGAAAATGTAGTCATTTTAACCTGCACTGTACATAAACACCTCCACACCATGCTTGCCAACAGTACGACAATACATCAAAGGTGGACTGTACTGAACAGGAAGAAGAAGAAGAAGAAACCGGGCTCATGATGTTGAACATTCAGGTGCACTTTTCCCCTCCCTGAAATTGCAGATCACTTTCGAGGCTGTCATCTTAACATTCAAAATGGCTGCTTTTCAGCTAATATTTCTGGTTACAAGCAACTTTGAGACATATCAATGTTTACGGTGACGAACGGTGTTCATTCTAAAAAAAAAAAAACACACACACACACAGACACTCACATAGGGCCTATACATTCTGTAATAATGGATTATTCATATTGGCCACCACTCTTGAAATTCAAGATGGATTTCGACCATATTTGGTGCTGTAAGATCTTTAAACTACAAACTCGAGCATGCTGGAGTACTCATGTGTAAGTCAATCACTTCAGTGAATTGTGTAGGCAGGAGTGCTTCCTCTCCTGTTGGTACACTGCCTTCAATTGTATAAATTAAATGCTTGCAAATATTTATTGACTGGGATTAGATATGATCATCCACGACACAAAATAATGTGTTTCCTGTGCAATGTGAGAGGCAAAAACAAATCCCGTGTGTATTAAGCTCATTGCTTTAGTGCGCAGTACGCGAACCGCATACTCGGGATGTAACGCTTGAACACGCTTGCCCACACGTATGGGATAGTGGTATGGGACCCCCGCCCCATATGCAATTTTTGCCCTTCAACATGGCTTGATGACGTCATTAGAACCTCGTTCTTACATTTTGAATTTATGGCGGCCATTTTGAATGGAGAAATGGCTGTCATTCTGCGTGACCTGGAAATGAAACTGGTCTTAACTAGGACAATTTTGTCAAATTCACCTAAGGCGCTTACCACAGTATTTATGTTTTCTATGGCGGCCATCTTGAATATCAACATGGTGGCCTATCTAATGATCCACAATTAGGAAATCACTGTACTGGAACGTTGGATACCACAAGCATGTGCATTCTTGAAAATTTGATGTTTCTACAATAATTGCAACTTGAGATATGGGTAAAAAAAAACCCAATGGCGGCCATTTTGAATTTCAAGATGGCAGCCTACAAACTGAATCAAAACAATCCATAATATCAGAAAAAAAGATACATCAGACTGTCTGACATCACAACTATGGATTTTGCACCAAATTTGAAGTTTTTCTAATGCTCACTTTATGAGATATGGGTCAAAATACAGTTTGCTATGGCGGCCATTTTGAAATTCAAGATGGCAGCCTACAAATTGTATCAAAACAATCCACAATATCAGAAAAAGATATATCAGAGTGTCTGACAACACAACCATGCATTTTGCACCAAATTTGAAGCTTCTACAATGCTCACTCTATGAGATATGGGTCAAAATACAGTTTGCTATGGCGGCTGAAGACGTGGTCAGAAAAAAATGGAACCAAAGTTTTTTGGATTCAGCACCCCCAAGTTGACAAAGTTAGCTAAAAAAAAAAAATCAATTTTGGCACAAAAATCTCACGGGATTACATAGTAGCCTCTACTATTAATCTAAAAATATGTTTTATGTCATAGTAAAAGAAAAAAAATGACCTGCATTCAAATCTCATTCAAATATGCAAAAATCACACTGTACTCTACTTTGTTTATACGTGAATTTCATATCGTATACTCTTGTCGATAATGAGATAAAATGACAGGAGTGAATAAATTTATCTGACATTTTGGACCGACCAGTCCCCGTAATCAAGATCCCGTGCATTGTTGCTGGCGCAGCACAGCCCTGTGTGTAGCCATTTTGCTGCATCTTTATTATGAATCCAGGCTATATATGCGATGTAGATATCCATGATATCAGACAGAATTTAGCATGATATTATTGGGGTAGTAATCTAAATTTCTAATTGAGAGATTTAACATATGGCCTCACTGATTTTCTGATAAAAATGTGTCTTGTAATGAGTGTCGTCCTATTATCTTTACACTTTCCGAATCGTCGGCTAGCTGCCGTTTATCTCATAGTTCAATAGTTGCGCAAACTCTATTTTTGGCGTTTGTTATTACGTGAATTTTGTAGTTCCTCCGTTATGTCCGCGATGATTTTATTTTGCCATGATGTCATTTTTTTCTTCAGTTCACCCGATCCGTTGGACAGAGGAGCATAAACATCTTCACAACTTATCATAGCTATAATTATATCCTGATCATATTAGGTTACATCGAGTGGATTTCGCTCCACTAAATGTGAATTTCGGTGCCATAATAAACACCTAAAGATACACGTAAAATTGGGCATGTCGAAACGCCTTAAATAATCCACGTTTTGAATGGATGAAATTAAATCCTGCTATGGCTTTTGTGAACTTAAACATTATATGATACAATATTTGCCCTTTTAAAGTGAAATAACGTGTTAAAACGCTTCATAGAATGAACAGCATTCATCTAAATGAGAATTCATGATGAAAATTGGCATTACCTTTTTGTTTGGTGCATAAACTATTCAGACCATTGCGGGCTGACCAGCTGACTGGTCAACACATGATTTTTAAACTTTGCAGATATAATTAGATATTCTAACTATACATTGATGTATACTATACGGTTTCCATAAATCATGCAAATTATCAAAATACTTCTAATCAGTTTAGTCATAATCTAAAGATGATAATGATTATGGAATATTCCATAAGCTCTGTCTTGGCTCAACTGGTCTTCTTATTTTATAGCTGCACACACCACGGTTTCTCTTGGTCGAACTAGTATTGTGAAGTGCTCCGACTTGGTTCTTCAACATTTCATAGGCTGCTGCTACTCATCAAGGGACTACAATAATATTGTCAACAGACAACAACAAGTGACTATTTGCGACGACCGTCTGCACCCAGATAAGCAGTGGGTCACGATGGACCATTAAGTGTATCTGCCGGATTATGGAAAGAGGGACACTAATGCCATAGAGATATGGTGTCAAAACAGAATATTTTGGAACGAGGATACTCTCTAAGAGCATAAAGTGCTAGAATCCTCGTTTGCTCGTCTGCTCACGAAATGTTGAGTAGTCAATTACCGTCGCCACAGGCGTTACCGAAGTGTCTTCCATATGTTGTAAGGTAGCATCGAATTCGCCCTGTCAGCACCAAGAGTTCTCTGTAAAAGCTTATAAAAAAAGATTTATCCACATCATTGTCGCAAAAGCCTGTAAATATATTTGGTCTGTGCTATAAACTTACATGAATATATAATTCCATTGATAGAGGGTCATACAGCAGAAGTGGTTGAAGCTTCCATTTTGCAGAACACAATTTAACTTAGATATTCAGTAAGTAGTTCAAACGAACAAACTACGTTTTTGCATTGATGTAATGATTGTCTAAATTGTGAGAATATTTGTTCAGTGTAGTGTATATTATATCTTTCTATATCTTTGATATCCTGAAGGTTTATGATTCACTTACAGATAGTAAAACTTAACGTTTAATAGTTGTCATTGAAGACAGTTTATTAATGATTAAGTCCAGCTTGTCTCACTAAAAAAAAAAGCCAACGAAAATTACTCGAAATAAAAAAAGAGAGAAGAATTGGGTTCCGTTTAGAATTACATTATGGAGTCAGTAAGGAGTGGCAATGTGTATGTAAAGAGGTCAACTTATTCGAGCTCATTACTGCTCTGCATGATAACCGGGGCCAGTTTATTTTGCGCCGTTTGGCCAATTCTTCCATCAAAAGACGGTCACGAAACATCCCCAAAGAACCAAGTCATCCCATACACAATCACCAGATATTGTCTCACTGTTGTCTCTGTCCACTTCCTCGTCTTTTCCATTGTGGTAATACGCAACATGGAAAAATTTCACAGGGAGCAGAAAGTATTCTGGCCAATGCGGTGTCGACACTGCGCATGGGCAGTGGGACTCGTTGACAACCAGCCGGAAGGAAGGGTGAATGACCAAGGAGTCTCTGAAGACCGTCAGCTACTCTTTGAAAGCGATGCAGCATTGATATCGACTCATCCGTTACATCCGTTTGCGCCATCTGTTTCCTCCTTATCTTCTTGCAGAAGAGGTTATAATCACTCCACTTCATGGGAACACCATTCCCTTTATATAAGACCGCACACATCTCTCCTTAAAGTTTTGTACGTGTTTGGCGCTCTGGCAGCGATTAATCTTCCGATCCCCATATCCACTGTAGTGTTATGTTTAAAAAGGCAAAATTCTCCTCTTGAAACTGGTATGCTTGTGGGTCAGCTCCTTGTAGACATTGCTTACGTTATCATGATAGTTGACGGAATGGTGTTCTTCAGCAAATACTATGACGCGGTTTTTGTAGACGAAGTTCGATTTTCTTACCCTCTTGCGTTCTTCATCGCATTTTGCGTTTGGATTGCTGTAATGAAGCTGACATACCCTGTAGTAACCGAGTTAAAATTTTCCTCTTTTCGGATCTCTAATCCGTGCGAACTTAATTCAAAGTACGGAAGTTTTGCACTGCTGGATGAAGAAGTGATGACACCTGTGTATGCTGAGTGTGGAATCATCGGGGCAGGGTTGTTCCTACAGATGTGGCATTCGCTTCTCCCGCAGTGCTGTATCAAGAAACGCAGCACTCCTCCGTCCTTTGACTTCTACGACACAGCACGGACGGCCGCTAATTCACGAAGGATGGCAAGAGACATGTTGCCTCATCAACGTGAGTCTAGAAGCTACAGAGTACCGCGAAACTGGCAGAATATCTTTCCCGGAGTTGCTATCACGTTTGCTTCCATTTTCATAGGATTAAACCTTTTCGTCAAGAACACTGAATATGCAGGCTTGTCTGTCATAAACAAAACCCTTATTACTTGGGGTTTTGATGTTGGGGCATATTTGCCACTGTTGGCTCTCTGTCGTCACCAGCTAAACGTGACAAAAAGCAAAGAAGTCTTCTCGATTGGAAAGGACGCATCCGTCCTCCACAATCTCATTTTGGGTCACGACCGCATCCTGCTACTTGGTAGCGGAGGCATTTTTACCATGAATTCATTTCGTTTCGTAGCAGGAATAGGGTTGTTGATCCATGCTGACAACATTCAGGATGACGAAATCGCTCTTGCATGTTTTGCTACCTTGTATGCGATCTTCCAAATGTGCTGTGCCTGGCTCCTCACATCATTTCTGCTCTCCGTACAGAGACAATGCGTTGAGGATGAGCCGGGACGTCAGTGGACGAAGATATGCCTCCTCTACGCCTGTGCTGTCGGTATTTCCACGTGGGTGTTATCGGTTGTTCAGGTTGGTCCTTGGCCAGAGATGGAAGCTTACTTCGGGGAGGGGACGGGCAAAACCATCGCCGTCCTCATACATCCGATCTTTTCACTGTTCAGTATTCATGTCGCTATGATTGCTTATGAATCCTACAAGTCCTTGTCCAAGAACATGTAGCGAACTACGGCACACCAGTACAATGTTTTGTGGCATGACGTTTTGTTTTTAATCAATTTTCACCGTCTCTACATATGCATTTGTAAGATAGCAACTGCTGATCTACTATTTAACAAACATGTCGGTAACCAGTGGGAATCGAACCTGCCATCTACTGCTTTCTGGGCAGCGACGCTTCCACCAGGCTATTCCTGGGTGCTAACTGTGACACGATGATATGAAACAATAACTCATTCTTTTGAATTTTTTCATGTAAAATAGTCCAAACGGACAAGGCTTACTGATTGAAATCAAGAGAATATTGAAACAATGTTTTGTTTTGTGTGATTTCTTTTTTTTAAGGAAGAGGGACAACATTGGTAACTAGATTTCCCGAGAGGGTTAATGTAGTCAATACCAGAGAGTCTCTCGAAAGCTATGGATCGTTCAAGTGTAGGGTCCATTGATTACCTATAATCGGGTGAAAAATATTCTAGTTTCGAAATTCACTCTTTGCCATTTTGATAAGTTCACGAAAGACTGGACACTTGAATACGATAATACGAATTCATCTACAAAAAGACAGCTGATTGCGTACAGTTAGGGCAGATCCGATCTGCCTCACGATCACGCGGCCCGGGTTCGAACCCGAGTCTGGACTGAGCAATGTTGTGTGTAAACATACCGTCCTCTCTAGCAAGAGGCGAAACACTCTGTCCCTCGGATAGGACATAAAATGGAGGTCCCGTGTATGAGAGAGTCACAGCTCATGCACGTAAAAGATCCCGCTTCATTCATTCATCGCAAAGAGCAGGGTGTCTAACCCGGTGAAGTGGTCCCACCCCACATCCAACTGGACCCCATGGAAGAACAGCTTAGTGTAGCTGAATATGGGCTATCCAGACATCTTCACAGATGGAAAATGAACAACAACAACAACAACAACAACAACAACAACAACAACAACAACAACTTCCTAAACTCGCGTGCAGACGTTACCGATTAATCCTACATTACATGTAATTTGTCTCATCACATTCATCGACAGCGTTGCAGTTTAAAAGCTCTGATGACATCCGTTTTAAATCTATCTTGCTCTACGAGAGTACATTTATGAAACATGAAATTTCTTCATTGCCCACTTTGTATCAAACCTGCAAGCCTAGTTAAAAAAAATGTTATACTTATAATGTTTTTCAATTGATGCAACTTATGTACTTGATTGATCGCCCGACTATTTGGAAGGTGAAGGAAATGTAACCTTAAAAGTGTAGCATCTGTTAAGTGTACAAGGTTATTACCTTAGACGCATTTGTCATGGAATTAGGAAATACATAAAGTTAAAAAAAGACAGTGTGAGGTTTGATATGTTAATTTAATAGTGAGAGCCAGCATAATAAAAAAAAGAATCGCTGGGGAACATAGTATGGAAGTTCAGAGCTATGTTTATATGGTGACTGGATATCATGTCTATTAACAACTTATACACATGTTACAGTATAAATAAATGAACATAATTGAATTCAATGATACAGTATTATTATTCCTATCAACACATAAAAATCTGACATTACACACAGGTCGTGCTTCATGAACATTTAACAGTGAAAGTTTAGCAACTGAGTCGAAGTCGGAATTTTGTCAGAACTAAATACTAGAGAGGGTATTATTCACTTTGAAAACGACATAGTATTAATCAGTAAGAGATTTCCATCACACGGGACATCCAGTTTATGCTCTATTCTTTTCAGTAGAGGGGATATCAAACAGTATTTTTGCTTGGAATATGCATTTTTGTTTCTGTATACGCACTTTTGTATATAACATATCGTTTGCTTTTATAGTGATTCTGTTTAGCTGTATTGTGTACATTATTTCTTTGTTGGAAAAGGTAAAGTGTATCTTATTCATGCTATTTTGCTTTGTCGAAGATGGTAGAAGAATTTTTTTTTTCGTACAATACATATTCCATATCACAGTGATTCGTTTTTGTAATGTTTGGTATTTGTTGTTGTTGTTTTTTTTTTTTTTACTCTGTCAGTGTCTGTTTAGCTGTATTACGTACATTATTTCTTTGTTAAAAAAAGTAAAGTATATCTTATTCCTGTTATTTAGCTTTGTCGGAGAAGGTAGAGGTAAAATTGGATTTGAATTTGAATTAGAATTTGAAAACATTACTCAGATAAACCTCTTTGTTACACGAATCCGAGATATTTGATTTCTGAGCCACCTTTCCACCATAGAAAATGAAGCTGGAGGATAGAGTACTCAGATTGTTTACATTTGACTTGAGGTCGACCTATAATGCCATTCGGTTCTCAACATCCAAGGCTCATTTTTCTCAGTAATGAGAGAGGTCTAATACCCCTTGCACTAATCCTCTTGGCTCGGACCAGGAGTGGACCAGGAGCGGACCAAGTCGAAAATTTGGAGTTTATGAATGGGTCGGGGCCAAAGTGGCCCGCGCCAGGTGCGGACTATTATGGCGCTGCTGCAGCTATAGCACCAGGCGCGGACCAAGCGCGAGCCTGGCGCTGATCGAAGAGTTTATGAACGATAGCAGCGCCAGGTGCGGGCCAAAATTCCTTTCACGGTCAAAGGTTTCAGCTTACAGTGCCCAGCTCATAAGCGCGCGGCACGCACATCAAATATGGCGCGAAAATGCACTTCCGCTCTGTCCATGACGTGTTCAGTTACCATGGCAGTTATCCCTTACTTGGACCGAGTTTATGAATGGGTCATCGTATAAGTAGCGCGGCTCTTCTATAATTACTGAACGCAATTTTTACTGTTTGGCGCGGGCTGATTTAGCTCGGACCAGGAGCGGGTCAAAAATGCATGAGTTACTGAAAGCGGTATAAGAGTATTTTCTTTATTTTTTTCTTTTTACAATGGTTGAAAGGAGCGGAAGCGCTGTGTGTATTAATGATATAGATGATATATAGAGATTCATTCATACACTTTGGTATATACATGTATATTCTTTGTTAAATAAGCATGTGTATGAATGTATATATTTTTTTCATACAGATAATGCAGAAATACAAATATGAATCTTTGAAAAAATACATATATACATGTGTAATTTTATAAGCATATGAGTACACATTTCACTGTATGTCATTTAACCTATTATATGAACGGAACAAGAACGAGGCAACGAGATATGTTACTTTTGTTACACTATCAATGTGCTATTTGTTCTTTCTTTTTAGCAGAACATTTGTCATTGTGCTGTACTGTATTTCCATTGTTTTCATGTAGTTTTGGAAAGTGATTTAAGATGAGCTTTTCTGAAAATTTAACTTCATTGCAGTTGTCTAAATTCTGGGAACATGGTTATGCAATCGTCAAATGAGAGAGATGTCGGATGTGCAGAGCCATTTATAGGAACAGGGATCTACAAAGGATGTTTGTAACGCCAGATACAAATGTTCCGTACATTCCCCTAATTTTCATGGTGCAGATATGCGGGTTTAATTTTTGCATGTAAATATTTCAGAGAATATCCATTAATATTCTTTCTCTTTTTTTCGACAAACGTGTGACCCAAACAACTCACACGAAAGCCAGTTTCGGACAAAATGCATCCACTTCAGTACTGATGTAGAATTATTTGCAGTGCTGTATGACAATTGATATATTGTGTATAGTTAGCATATCTGCATGTATATGTGAGATATTTGTTATTATGAACAAATGAATTGTAGTAATAAATCAGTCTATAAGTTTATCTTATAAGAGTAAACTTTTTTTTTCGTGCTGAAGTGAATTCAATGGAATTTCTCACATAATAACACTCCCAACTTGAAATCACATTCTAGTAAAACTATACATTCAGCGATTGTCTCATTATAATGTTTGCACATGTTTGCTTTTATGTAATACTCGCTGAATTACGTTCAAATGCAAACCAATTAAAAAATTAGGTTTTTATTTGTACATGATGGTTAGTTTGCGGGCAATCACAACCAAAAACTGATCATCTTTCATTCATTCATGAGGTACTCTCAACTATAAATCAGTGGGTTTTTTTTTTCTTGTCTTCGAAAAACCTACAATTACCTTTATGAGTGGAATTACCCTGCAGTATGGTGATGTAATAGTAATGAGAGGCAAGTATCCTCGCTTCTGTGTGCGGTAAGCACATTTTGCTCCAAACCAATTTTAAACAATGAACAATACATAAAGAGCTTCCTTCTAAAATTGTTAAAAAGCAAATTTACACACTGCTTAATTTGGAGGACTTTGATGCGAGCCATTCAATCCTATCATTCCAAGACAAAATGAATCTAAACTATCAAATACGCATGAATTATTGTCTGTAGTGTTTTGTATAAGACAGTCTCTATTGTAAAAGTATATGCACAAAATTAAATAAGCTTTGAAACACCAAACTATATTGCCACTGAAGTTTCAGTATCTATGGTACTGGATTGTAGCACTCATTTGTACATGACGTGTGCAAGTATGTGTGTTTGCGTACGGTGTGTTCATGTGTACGTAGCAGTATAAAATAGCGAATCATTGAAAGGAAATCCGAAGTCAAAACAGAAATGTGGATTGAGTGAAGGATGCAATACTAGTAGAATGCATCAGTGAAAATTTGAGGAAATTCGGACTATCAATTCAAAATTTATGAATTTTAAAAAAATTTTAACAAAAAAAAAACACCTGTTATTAAAATATAGGTGACCGTGAACACATGGTGCATCATAAATACAACAAGAAGTTGCAAGCCAGGTTTTTACGTGAGGACTCAAAATAGGTAAAAATAGACAGTCTAGGGTTTTGAATATTTTCCGAATGAGCGATTCTTCTTTTAGTTTAGGGTCACATAACAAATCAGAAATTGTCTTTTTAACAGTTTTCCTAGAACAGGGTACCGTTCCATGAAAGTTGTCAGCCGTGACAAGTTGTCAGTCTCTGACAATCACCATATGATAGTAACAGTCAGTGACCAGAGCATCCCAGCCAATCAAAACCAAGGATTTTGCTGAAATTGTCAGCGCTAACTAAATTAATGAAACACCCCCAGGTCTTTTTTTTTTCATGTCTTAGAAACCCTGTACACCCTCTGCATTTTCAAACCTTATAACTTTTGAAGCGACAATGGTATTGCTTTGAAATTTGGTATTGGCCATGAATAGAATGCAATGGAAAAGCATGTCTAATTTCAGCTTGATCTTATTATCCCCTCATTGCTGTTACTATGAACTTTTACTTGCTGTTTGTTGTCCCCTTCACTGCACAGAGCGCGACTTCGTAAAGACTGAGCAATTGAATAGACTTTGTATAGTGCACTCCCGTTACAACGAACACGGTAATCTCGTTATAACGAAGTAAAACGTCTGGTCCCAAAATTATCGCCATTAAAGTTCGCTATAACGAACATGGTTATAGCGAAATTTTCGTTATAACGAAGTCTTTTCCGAGCGCTACTGGAAAAGAAAAAAAAAATGTGCTCCGTTATAACGAAATGCGCATCGCTGTTATTGAAAATACGTATAGCGGAAAAAGCATTTATAGCGTCTCTGCATGGACAAACGCTTCACATCACTGTATGTTAGCTTCGTGTGTCACGCACATTTTCCGAGGCGAACTTGTGTTATTGCAATACAATAACCTGAAATTAAATGAGGTTCGTTTTATTGTTCCGAAGGTTCTTTATTACAAAACACACAGATTCAGACACGCCTAAATGTCCGTCAGTTCGGAACATTAAAAAAAAAGTTTCGTCAATACAAAAGTGAAAAAGGTGAGTCCACTAACAAAACAGAGGAATTACAAACCTTATAATCGTCTTAAAGGTACTAGCCCACATTTGCAAACCCACGAAAATCAAAACTGCATAAAACAGGTCCAATATGACTTCAAGTACAAGTTATAACAGTAACATACCTCACCTGTCGCTCTTTGTCTATACCATTCGATAAGAGAGAGAAAATCATCGTTTTAAAATCAATTTTCAAACCGGGTCAACCCGACCCAAAATCGAATTACGAGCGCGGGCTATAGCTACGTACATTGTACATGTAACACGTACGTGAACCGGAGCTAGCGAGCGTTATACGCATGCATACGGATTACGGTGCATTTTCATTTATTTTTATGAAAGTATTGGACTAATTGGAACGAAATTTTGCACAGGTGTTACTGCAATCATACCCAAACTCCATGCCAACTATGAGACCAATTGCTGCAGGTTTACAAGTGTGGACTATTACCTTTAAGATAACCCAACCTTCGAAATAACTTTTCTAAATTTTTGATTAACCTTATTTCATTTTCGGATTAAAAAACCTTCGGAACAACGAACCTTCGGAATAGCGAGGCTTTCTCATTTTTTGATTTACAAACCTTCGGAATGACGAACTTCATTTCATTTTCCTATCAACGACCCTTGGGAAAACAAACAATATATTTCCATCTAAATTATCAACTTTCGGAATAACAAATCTTCGGAAGAGCGAAACTTCAGATGAACAAACCTTCGGAATCCCGGGAATGGCGAAACTTGGAGTAACGAACTTTAAGAAACGAACCTTTGGAATAGCGAAATGTAACCGAATCCTACAACCATCATTTTCTGTACATGTGTGACAATACAAACAACTTTACGATCTCTTTTAAATGTAATATTTAAACGAAATTGAAAAGGTCACATAGCTTTCCATTGTACGATGAGTATTCAACAAATAGAATATGATAAATATGCGTGGTTTCCTTGTTTTCGTTGTATATTGTATTTGTATCGTTATAAGGAAATTTCATTATAACGAAAGAAAACTGAAGGTCTCGAGCATTTCGTTATAACGGGAGTGCCTCTTTTCTGAGTAAACACTTTTACAGAGTGCATAATTTCTTTCCAAAATTCCAAGAATTAGATAGGTTAGGAGAGTCCTTTTGTATTGAGTTATACATCACTTTAAAGCTTAACTAAGAATCCATGTCTGGCGACTTTTTGTTGGTTTCTAGTGCAGGGTTCACATACAGTGAGAAATTTACAATTACAAATATTGTTAACGATAGTAAAACGAGAAGACATTGTTCAACAAAAAAGAGATTGGCATATGAAAAGTTTCGTTTCACAAAATAAAAAACTGAGTCTTTCAGTGACAAAATGTCAATGAAAAAGGGGAAATATCATTGTCATATAAGCCAGCTCCAAACTCTCTGGCTGATACAGTGGAGGTTGGAGCCTGTTCGATAGATGGCGCTACAGTGCCATCGTTGACATATTCTGGGTTAAATGAGACCTCCGCATTATTTTTAGACTCTTACATATGGACAACCATATTGGTTATACAGGGTAATGAGTCTCAAAATTTGTAGTGATTGGGATGAGGAATCGGAGTGTTTTCAAAATTTACAGCAAATCTTGAATTTTGTTAACAAAATGACTTATTTCGTTAACGAGATGGTCTTTTCGTCTACGAAATGGCTGGTTTCGTAACGAAATAGGCCATGCGACACTTGGCGCCCCAAACAAAACCACGTTCATGGTCCATGGTTTAAATCAAGGACAAAGATTGTACCATCTTCGTGAATTCGGGCCCAAGTGAACATGGCCAAAGAACTCGACATCTCGTATTACTAGTATACACCCACGAGCTATATTTTACCCCCCCCCCCCCACATCAGCTAGACACGAGAAAAATAATGCCCATGAGCTTGACACAAGACAGAAATGACGTAGCGTCAAGCTCATATTCATTCTGAATGGCCACTCAAGAGAAATGAAAGTCGTTTGGGTAAAGTGGATAGATGGTTGGTATGGCAGAGGTTTATAAGAATAATTAGCTTCCTTTTCATATCAAAAGTATTGGTATAAGGGAAAAGGGATCTTACTTCAACTTATTTGTTTTCGAAAGCTCCGAAAATAGATTCATCTGGTTGGTAGTACAGATGTTCCAAAAGATTCATGGTGTCACAAGCAAAATGATGGGTAAAAATACCTCCAGAGAGCACATTATAATATCATGTCTGTCTACTGATGAAGCGTCTACCTTAGTCACGAAAGTTTCTGCTGGTAATTTTTTCCATTGTTATGGTCGTGACAGAATAAATCTTTTGGAATACGCCCTACAAACTGCCCCCGTAATGACTCTATATCAGTTATATTTATTCAGTTCAACGCTAGAAGAGCTTTTATGAGGATATTGCTAAAAATAATGAGGCGGATCAAGCACGCCCATACCCATCAATCGTGAGACCGAGACTCTGCAGATAAGAAGCTCGAATCACAAGCTTATCGTCCGTCGATGTTTGTGCTCATGTCTTTTTCAGCGACCGAGTTTTTGACTGATTTTCAGAGACACAACGCATTGTCGAGGAGATTGACTTGTTGGCAATAGGAATCTTTGAGCAATTTTATGGTAAGTAAACTTGTGAGAAAGGTATCTGTTTTGATACCAAATTTATCAGGAAAATATATAAAACGTTTATGTACAGACGTTATAGTGGTACTTTATCTATATCTTTAAAATGAAATTAAGAAAGATTTTGACACAGTTTTGTATCTGTTGATCACCTGACCCGTTGATATGTCAAATTAACTCATATAAAGATATGAAGCGTTTTAAAGATTCTTCTCATCTTATTGGAATAAGATCTAGATGGTTTCATTATTTTGAAGACCATACAAATTGAAATCACAAGTTTAAGCGGTTTTCGGTTTGCTAAAAAAAGTTAATTGATTATGGTTGCCTGTCATGAGTGCGTCCAGGAGTTATAAATGTAGAGAGTGTTCTTCACCACGACCCTGCATATATCCATTTTGCTGCATCTTTATTATGAATCCAGGCTATGCTACGCTTATATTCAGGATATCAAACAGCATTTATCATGATATATTATTGAGGTAGTAATCTAAACTCGGCTTCAGTTTTGTTTTCTTTTTGAGAGATTCAACATATGACCCCAACTTTAAAAAAAAAAAATTACTTTTCAAATGTAGAAAATAAGCATTCTTTGTGCCGAGCATTTATTTTCTGATAACAATTTGTCTTGTAATAAGTATCGTCCCATTAGCTTTACACTTTCTTGATCGTCGGCGAGCTGCCGTTTATAGTTCTATATCCCTCAAAACCTGTTGTGGTTTTTATTTACGTGAATTTTTGAGTTTGTCCGTTATGTCCGTGATGATTTTACTTGGCCATGATTTCATTTTTCGGTTCACCCGATCAGTTGGAGACAGAAACATAAAAATCTTCACCGCTTATCGTTACCATAACCATATATTATTCGTATCAGGTTATATCAAATGGCTTCTGCTCTATATACTAAAAGTGGATTTTTGGTGCCATACAAACATCCAAAGATAAAAGAAAAATGGACATGTCAAAGCTGCCTTACATAATCCACATTTTGAATAAATGAAATTAAATCCTACCGTGGCTTTAGTAAACTTATAACATTCATTATATATTTTAAAAAGTAAAATGACGTGTTAGAACACTCCTTAGAAAGAACAGCATCTATCTAAATGAGAATTCATGATAAAAATTGCATAACTTTTTTGTTCGTGCATACTGTTCGGATCATTGCGGGCTGATCAGCTGACCAGCCACACATAAGTTTTAAACTTTGCAGATAAAAGTAGATATTCTAACTATACATTGATGCATACTTTACTATTAATTGTCAGAATTCTTATAATCAGTACTACCATGGTTTGAAGATGATAATGATTTTGTAATATTAACTAAGCTCTGTCATAGCTCAACTGGACTTCTTATTTTACAGCTGCACACACCACGGTTTCTCTTGGTCGAACTAGTGTTGTGAAGTCCTTAAGAGAAGTGCTGCTCCGACTTGGTTCTTAATAGGCTACTGCTACTTTGCTCCTCGAGGGACCACAATAACATTGTCAATGGACAACCAGAAGTGACTATTTGCGACGACCGTCTGTACCCCAATAAGCAGTGGATCACGATGGACCAATAAGTGTATCTGCTAGATTAATATGGAAAGAGGAACACAAATGTCATGGAGATCTAGTGCATAGTGTCAAAAGAGAATATTTTGGAACGAGGTAACTCTCTGTGACCATAAAGTGTGAGAATCCTTGTTTGATTGTCTGCTGATGTAAAGCTGAGAAGTAAAAACAGTCGTTGCCGAAGTGTCTTGCATATCTTGTATCGAAAAATCGAATCCGCCCTTTCAGCACCGAGAGTTCGCTGTACAAGCTCACACACACACACACGCACACACACACACACACAATTATCCACACCATGATAACAATAGCCTGTGAATAAGCAACACATTTTGGTCTGTTCTTAACTTTCATGAAGATATAATTCCTTTGATAGAGGGTCATACAGCTGAAGTGGTTGAAGTTTCCATTTTGCAGTACACAATCCACTTAGATATCCAGGAGTTAATTTAAACGTACAAACTACGTTTTTGCATAAATGTTATAATTCTCTCGATTGGGAGAATATTTGTTCAGTGTAGTGTATATATCTATTTATATCTTTGGTATTTTTAAGGTTTATGATTCATTTACAAATAGTGAAGCTTAACTTAATGAACATGTAATTTCGTCTTTGGAAAGGGTTTATAAATAAGTCCCGCAAAAACAAACAAACAAAGAACGAAGCTGAAAAAATACTCGCAATAAAAAAGGAAGAATTACTGTTCTGTTTGGAATTACATTATGGAGTCAGAAAGGAGTGGCAATGTGTATGTAAAGAGGTCAACTTATTCGAGCTCATTACTGCTCTGTATGATAACCGGGGTAGGTTTATTTTGTGCCGTCTGGCCAATTCTTCCATCAAAAAGCGGTCACGAAACATCCCTAGGGGACCAAGTCACCCCAAACATAATCACCAGATCTTGTCTCACTGTTGCCTGTGCCGTCTTCTTTGTCTTTACCTTTGTTGTAATACGCAACATGGAAAAATTCCATAGACAGCAAAAAGTATTCTGGCCAATGCGGTGCCGACACTGCGCATGGGCAGTGGGACTCATTGACAACCAGCTGGAAGAAAGGGTCAATGACCAAGGAGTCCCTGAAGACAGTCAGCTACTCAATCTTCCCAGAACTCTCTCCTCATCCTTACCAAATCTCTCCTCGGGGTTGACATCCCCTGAACAAACGTTGACGAATGAAAGCGGTGCAGCATTGATATCGACTCATTCGTTACATCCGTTTGCGCCGCCTGTTTCCTCCTTTTCTTCGTACAAAAGACGAAATAATCACTCTACCTCATCGGAACACCATTCCCTTTACATAAGACCGCACACATCTCTCCTTAAAGTTTTGTACGTGTTTGGCACTCTGGCAGCGATTAATCTTCCGATTCCCATCTCAACTGTTGTGTTATGTTTAACCAGGCAGAATTCTCCTCTTGAAACTGGCATGCTGGTGGGTGAGATCCTTCTAGACATTTCTTACATCATCTTGATAGTTGTCGGAATGGTGTTCTTCAGCAAATACTATGACGCGGTTTTTGTAGACGAAGTTCGATTTTCTTATCCCATAGCGTTCTTCATCGCATTTTGCGTTTGGATTGCTGTAAGGAAGCTGACATACCCTGTAGTAACCGAGTTAAAATTTTCCTCTTTTCGGATCTCCAATCCATGCGAACTTAATTCAACGTACGGAAGTTTTGCGCTGCTGGAGGAAGAAGTGATGACACCTGTGTATGCTGAGTGTGGCATCATCGGGGCAGGGTTGTTCCTACAGATGTGGCATTCCCTTCTCCCTCAGTGTTGTATCAAGAAACGAAGCATTCCTCCGTCCTTTGACTTCTACAACACACCACAGAGAATCTCAATTGTTCAGCGACTCCTCAGACGATTGAAAATTATATTTATTCGGACGGGCGCTAATTCACGAAGAATGACAAGAGATATGTTGCTTCATCAACGTGAGTCGAGAAGCTACAGAGTACCGCGAAACTGGCAGAATATCTTTCCCGGAGTTGCTATCACGTTTGCTTTCATTTTCATAGGATTAAACATTTTCGTCGAGAACACTGAATATGCAGGCTTGTCTGTCATTAACAGAACCTGCATTACTTGGGGTTTTGATGTTGTGGCATATTTGCCGCTGTTGGTTCTTTGTCGTCACCAGTTAACCGTGACAAAAAGCAAAGAAGTCTTCTCGATTGGAAAGGACGCATCCGTCCTCCACAATCTCATCTTGGGTCACGACCGCATCTTGTTACTTGGTAGCGGAGGCATCTTTACCATGAATTCATTTCGTTTTGTAGCAGGAATAGGGTTGCTGATCCATGCTGACAACATTCAGGATGACGAAATCGCTCTTGCGTGCTTTGCGACCTTGTATGCGGTCTTCCAAATGTGCTGTGCTTGGCTTCTCACTTCATTTCTGCTCTCTGTACAGAGACAATGCATTGAGAATGAGCCGGGACGTCAGTGGACGAAGATGTGCCTCCTCTACGCCTGCGCTGTCGGTATTTCCACGTGGGTGTTAACGGTTGTTCAGGTTGGTCCTTGGCCGGAGATGGAAGCTTACTTCGGGGAGGGGACAGGGAAAACCATCGCCATCCTCATAGATCCAATCTTGTCATTGTTCAGTATTCATGTCACTATGATTGCTTATGAATCCTTCAAGTCCTTGTCCAAGAGCATCTAACCAACCGCGGCACACCAATGCAACGTTTTGACAGGTTTTCTAAAAACAATTTTCACCGTTTGACATACGCACTTGTAAGATCACAACTGCTGATCTACTATTTAACAAACATGTCAGGAACCAGTGGGAATCGAACCTGGCATCTACTGCTTTCTGGGCAGCGACGCTATACCACCATGGTATATATTCCTGGTTGCCAACAGCGACACGATGATTTGAAAAAAGAACTCATTCTCTTGAATTCCAACATTTCCATGGTAATAGTCAAATTAGCGGACAGGCTGTACTGATTGAAAGTAAGAGAATATTAACGTAATGTTTTGTTTTGTATGATTTCTTTATCATCGGAAAAGGGACAACATTGGTAACTATAAATTTCCCTAGAGATTCAAATTGGCTCTTAGTAAAGATTCTTTCGAAAGCTATGGATCTTTCAAGTGTAGGGTCCATTACCTTACCATTACCATTTTGTATCAAACTTGCAAGCCTAGAAAATATTGAATATTATACTTGTAGTGCTTTTCAACTCATGCAACATATGAACTTGATTATTCGCCCAACTATATGGAAGGCGAAGGTGTTTAATGTACATTAGAAATGTAACATCAGTTAGGTGTACAGGGTGATTACCTCAGACGTATCTATCATGGAATTAGGAATTACGGGGGGAAAAAAAGACAGTGTGAGGTTTGAAACGTTATGTGATAGTGAGAGCCAACATTAAAAAAAAAAAGTAGCAGGGGAACATAGTATGTAAATTTAGAGTTATGTTTAGATGGTGCACTGGATATCATGTCTAGTTATAACTTATACACGTGTTATCAAATGAAGAAACATAAATGAATTCAATGATAGAGTATTATTATACCCATCCACACATAAACATCTGATATTACACGCAGGTCGTGCTTCATGAACATTCACAGTGAAAGTTAAGCAACTGAGTGAGAATTCGAAGAATTTTGTCAGAACTAAATACTAGAGAGGTTTTATTCACTTTGAAATAGACATAGTGTTAATCAGGAAGAGATTTTATCACACGGGATATCCAGTTTATTCTCTATCCGTTTCAATACAGGGGATATCAATCAGTATTTTCCTTAAAATACGTATTTTTGTTTCTGTGTACGCACTTTCGTACATTACATATTGTTTGCTTTTGATGATATATCACAATGATTCGATTTTGTAACGTTTTGTATTTGTTTTATACTCTTGTTTAGCCTTATTGTGTACATTATTTCTTTGTTGAAAAAGGTATAGTGTATCTTATTCATGTTACTCTGCTTTGTCGAACAAGGTAGAAGAAAAATTGGATTTTAATTTGAATTAGAATTTGAACACATTACTCAGAGAGACCTCTTTGTTACTCGAACCCGAGACATTTGATTTCTAGGGAGATATTTCATTCACTGCGCCACCTTTTCACCTTAGAAAATGAAGCTGGAGGATTACTCAGATTGTTTCCATTTGGCTTGAGGTCGATTTATAATGCCATTCCATTCTCAACATCCAAGGCTCATTTTTCTCAGTAATGAGAGAGGTCTAGGAGTATTTTTTTCATTATGGTTGAATGGAAAGGAAGAGCTATGCGTATTTATGATATATACATGATATAGATGACGTAGAGATTCATTCATACACTTTAATATATTGCATGTATATCCTCCTTTCTAATGTAAGCATGTGTATGAATGTATATTTTTCTTTATACGGATAATGCAGAGATACAAATATGAATCTTTGAAGAAATACATATGTACATGGATAAATACACATTTCACTGTATGCCATTTAACCTAGTATAATTTTACGAACGGAACAAGAACGAGGCAGCAAGATACGTTTTTTTTTTTTTTTTTGCATTCTACATCCTGTGCTATTTGTTTATTTTTAGCTGAAAAATTGTCATTGTGCTGTACTCTATTTGCATTGTTTTCATGTAGTTCTGTAAAATGATTTAAGATGAGCTTTTCTTAAAGTTTAAGAAATTGTAAGTTCACTGTGCCACAGTATTGTCTAAATTCTGGGAACATGGTTATGCAATCGTCAAATGAGGGAGATGTCGGACATGCAGTACCATTTATGGGAATAAGGGATCTACAAAGGATGTTTGTGACGTCATGAAACAAATGATCCGCATATTCCCCTAATTTTCATGGTTTAGACATTTGTGTTTAATGTTTGCATGGGAATATTTAAGAGAATATCCATTGATATTATCTTTTTTTTTCGACAAACGTGTGACCCACACATCACAAGAAAGCCAATTTTGGGAAAAAATGCATCTACTTCGGTATTGATATATTTGTAGTATATATTCGCAGTGCTGTATATCAATGGGTAGTGATTGTGTAGTTAGCATGTGTATGTGTGGTATATTTGGTATTATGAACAGCTGATTTGTAGTATTACATCAGTATATAGGTTTATCTTAAAAGAGTAAATCGTTTTCGTGCTGAAGTAAATTCGACGGAAACCACATGATAACAACCATTTCCTTACTTGAACTCACATTGTAGTAAAAATGCATTCAGCGATTGCCTCATATGATATTATGTTTGCAAATGCTTGCCTGTATGTTACACTCGTTTAATTAGTAAAGATGATTCCAACTATAACTCATCTCTGTTTTTTCTTGTGTGCTAAAACAACAATTATCATAATGAGCCGAATAACCCTACAGTACGGTGATGAATAGTAATGTGAGGCAATATCCTTGCTTCTGTGTGCTGTAAGCACGTTTTGCTCCAAACCAATTTTAAACAATGAACAATACATAAAGAGATTCATTCTAAAATGGTTGAAATGCAAAGATACACACTGCTTAATTTGGAGGACTTTGATACGAGCCATTCAATCCTATTATTACAAACGAAATGAATCTCAACTATCAAATACGCATGAATTGCCTTTAGTGTTTTGTATAGGACTTGGGAGCAAGTATTTCGGCTGTCGGAAGCAGCCTCTATTGTAAAACTATGCACAAAATTAAATTAGCTTTGAAACACCGAGCTATTGCCACTGAAGTTTCAGTATCTCTAGTACTGGATTGTAGCATGCATTTGTACATGTGTACGTATGTATGTGTGTTTGCGTACGTGTTCATGTGTTCGTAGCAATACAAAATACGGACTCATTGAAAGGAAACCGAAGTCCAAATAGAAATGTGGATTGAGTAAAGGATGCAATACTAGTAGAATGAATCAGTGAAAGTTTGAGGAAATTAGGACAATCATGCATGACTTATTTAAAAGTTATGAATTTAAAAAATTTGGTGCTGTCACTGCTGAATAAGAATCTATTACTGCAGATTATGACTTTATGTTTTGAACAACGATATAAAAAGATACAAAGAGAATTCAGCAAAATCTTATTTTCATGAAAAGTGCACATTCCATTAACCGGTAACTGACAGTAATCTATGTTAAGGATAACAATCATTTCCCCTTCTTTCTGAAAGAGGGACAAATTCAAGTGTTCTTTCATTACGCTAGAAAAGTGAGACACTTTACACTTTCTTGATAATTATTGTCTACAATGACGTCGTAAAGTGTACTATCCTCCTTATCCAGCGATGACGCCAACGAAACTGTAAAGATTCGTAACATTAAATGTTACGAATTTAATCAATTGATTGTCTAATTTTCCGAAAACTTTCACTGATGTGTTCTACTAGGCCATATAGAAATAAAACCGAACATGGAACATTATATGCACCATGTATGGACAAATGACAGCAATAACTAGAATCAAATAAGCGTAAGTAAAGTCGTAATTCTTTTTAGATTTGAATCTTGCATGGTTTACGAAAATTTAGAATAACACTCATTCTGATGATATGATGTGAAATTTTACGGAATAGAAAACATGATTTCACAGGTCATTCTGTATGATTAAGTTCAAAACAGCAAAAAAAAAAAAACCCAAAACAACAACAACAACAAACAAACAAAAAACCTGTTATTGAGATATATGTGACCGTGAATCACAAACACAAGAAGAAGTTGCTAGCCCTGTTTTAACGTCAGGACCCAACCTAGGTAAAAATAGTCAATCTAGAGTTTTGAATATTTTCCGGATGAGCAATTCTTCTTTTACATTATTCTAAAGTTTAGGATCATAAAACAAATCAGAAATTGTGTTTTTAGCAGTTTTCCTAGAACAGGTCTTTTTTTTTTATTTCTTAGAAACCCTGTACACGCTCTGCATTTTCAAACCTAGTTACTTTTGAAGGGATAATGGTATTGCTTTGAAATTTGGTGTTGGTCATGAATAGAATGTAATGATAAAGCATGCCTAATTTCAAGTTGATCTTACTGTCGAAAAATGGAAAATTAACAAGATTATTGTTTTTAGTTGGTGAAAAGAAATTATAATACAACGACATAATAACGACGATATAAATATAACGACAAAATTCTAATTGATCTTACTGTCGGAAAATGGAAAATTAACAAAATTATTGTTTTTAGTTGGTGAAAAGAAATTATAATACAACGACATAATAACGACGATATAAATATAACGACAAAATTCTAATTATTATGGCTGATCAAGATGCTTGGAATGTTTGGGGGGGGGGGTTGACAGCGCATGAAGGGGATTTAAAAGGGATTTACATACAGTTTAATTCATTTGTATTGCTGTTTTTGCCTCAGAAAAGCCGGAGAAGTGCTTTAATCGGGATTCATTTCGTAGAAAACTTGCGATGACTTGCAATGACATCATTATGGTCATCCGCGGGAAACAAGTAATTCTCCTGGAGAAAATTATAGAATAAAAACATTGGCCATGATATTTTCAGACATAAGCAGTTTCTGGTACTGTGATTCACAAAAGGTATATTCGTTTTCATTTCGCTTTGTGAAAAATGAAGATTATTTCAGAGTAAGAAAGATAATTAGGAAGAAAAGAGTGATCGGGTAAGAAATCTTCCTCTGGTCAGCTCGTAGAGACCGCGTGAGTTTTATTCACTCTAAAAACTGCCAGAGGAAGAAGAAACGTTTTGCGTCGGAGGAAAAGCAAAAGTTTTGGACAATCATCCCGAATTTGGAGAACATCCGGGTTTGTACAACGTATTCTGAAAAGCGGGAACTCGTAACACAACAGAGATTCCTGTATTGGATTCATTTTTATTTTTTTTTGCTTGAGTCATTCAGAAATTTTGAAGGCCCAAGTTCCTTTAACTGAAGTCTCCTGACATCTTCATTGGTGTGAACCCCGTGGACCTAAACCGTCTATATACCTATATATACCACTTTACGACATTACTATCCGCCTCATTACTGTTACTATGAACTTTTACAACATGTTTTACTTGCTGTTTGTTGTCCCCTTCACTGCACAGAGCGCGACTTAATAAAGATTGAGCACTTGAATAGACCCTATATTTTAAAGCCTCTTTTCCGAGTACACACTTTTACAGAGTGCATGCTTTCTTTTCAAGATTTAAATAGGTTAGGAGAGTCCATTTGAATTGAATTATACATCATTTTAAAGCTTAACTAAGAATCCATGTCTGGCGGCTTTTTGTTGGTTTTGTAGTGCAGGGTCACATACAGTGAGAAAATTACAAGACATTGACAATTGTTAACGAAAGTAAAACGAGAAGATATTGTTAAACAGAAAAGAGATTGATACATGAAAAGGTTCGTTAAACAAAATAAAAAGTGAGTGCATTTCAGTGACAAAATGTCAATAAAAAATGGAAATGTCATTGTCATATAAATTTGCCATGTATTTTCCAGCTCCACACTCTTGCCCATATAGTGGAGGTCATATTTCTCATTTGACTTTTAAACATCATAAATGTGTTTTTGATGATATTTGCCCCTACATCATATGGGAAATTACACATTCAAGGGTTATAAAGCTTCTCAAAGGGATACTTTTGAAACTCATGCCCTTTGAGTTTTTTTTTTTTTTTAATAAAAATGTAGTGTTGATCAGTTCTTCATAAGATGAATACCAAGATGCAGGCAGTAATCTTTGATTATGGGGGTGTCATCATCACATTATTGCCTACAAAATACTTGAAAAGACTTTGTTTTGTCAAAGAGACTAACTTTATGAATTTTGACCTGTTTCAGTGGTAGCCAAACAAAGAAATACATTAGAATAACACAGTCATTCAAAGTTGTGTGATAGTTACTGATGACTTCTATGCACAAAGATCTAGTACCACAGCAACATAATAAGAAAACAAATTGTAGCCAAACAAGGTTTGGGGGGGGGGGGTAGAGGAGAGGGGGGGTAGGAAGGAGAAGGGGGAGGGAGGAAGAGATCTGACACAATAGATCAACATAAACCAGCAGAATTTGTATGGGATGAATACTTCCCATAGACTTGTGTGCATTGCATGCATCCTTCTATAGGGCTCACACCCATAAATATTTTCCCATAGGGATATGTGTTAAAAATCAAATTTCAAAAAATTCTGTAAAATAGCTAGGAGAAATGAGGTTCACTAATCTGGATAAGTGAGATATACCCTTCCATCCATCAAATTCAACGATTCAAATTCAAAGTCCAAATTCTGTCCAGGGGTCCGCAAAGCCAGACTACGAGTTCTTGTCACTCAAAAAAATCACCCATTTTCCGCACACGTACCCAATGAAATATAGTCCCCTCAAATTCTACCAGAAAAGCTTTCATCTTCCATTCAAAATACAATTTGTAGAGGAATTCATACTCAATATCTACAGCTATTCAGTTTTTTGCCAAACTACAACATTGATTTTTAATTTTTTTCTTCATTTATTTTGGTGTCTTTGGTACGAATTTGTGAAGGGGTCTGGGACATTCCATTGTATTTACGGGTGTGAGCCCTATATCGGAGGTGGGAGCCTGGTCGGCAGATGGCGCTAATGATAGAGTGCCAACGTTGACATACTGTGGGTTAAAGGAGACCTCCGCATTATTTTTAGACTCTTACATATGGACAACTATAAATTGGTTATAATGGGTAATGAGTCTCAAAAATTGTAGTGATTGGGATGAGGAATCGGAGTGTTTTCAAAATTTATAAGAAATCTTGGATTTCGTTAACGAAATGGTCATTTTGTCGACGAAATGGCTGATTTCGTAACGAAATAGGCCATGCGACACTTGGCGCCCCATACAACACTACGTTCACTGTCCATGGTTTAAACCAAGGACAAAGATTGTTCCATCTTCGTGAATTCGGGCCCAAGTGGACAAGGCCAAAGAACTCGACATCACGTATAATACACCCACGAGCTATATTTTAACCCCCCCCCCCAAAAAAAAAAAAAAAAAAATCAGCTATACACGAGAAATATAAGGGCCACGAGCTTGACACAAGACAGAAATGACGTAGCGTCAAGCTCATATTTATTCTGAATGGCCACTCAAGAAAAATGAAAGTCGTTTGGGTATTCGTAAATGTGGATATGGTTGTTTGGTTGGTATGGCAGAGGTTTATAAGAATAATTAGTTTCCTTTTCATATAAAAAGTTTCGGAATAAGGAAAAAGGATCTTACTTCAACTTATTTGTTTTCGAAAGCTCCGGAAATAGATTCATATCTGTTTGATGGTACAGAATGTTCCAAAAGATTAATTGTGTCACAAGCATGATGGAAAAGAATCACTTCCAGAGAGCACATTAATTTATTATGTCTTTCTACTGATGAAGCGTCTACCTTAGTCGCGAACGTCTCTGGTGGTATAAAATGTTTTCCATCGTTATGGTTGTGACAGAATAAATCTTTTGGAATACGCCCTAGAAACTGCTCACGTAATGGCTCTATATCAATTATGTTTATTCAGTTCAAAGTTAGGAGACCTTACAATTACGAGGAAATTGATAAAAAATAATGCGCCGGATCAAGCACGCCTATATCCATAATGGTGAGACCGTATATGGCAAGCCTTTTTTTTTTTAACATTTAACATTAATTTCAGATATCACGAATTCCATTTAGTGATATCAAGAATGAAATTTGGGAAATCACAAATTTCCGTAAGTGTAACACATGAACTTAATTTCTGATATCAATAAATCGAATTTGTGACATCACCATCACGAAATCCCGCATTCTTGATATCACAAGTTCAATTTGTGATATCACATATTCGAATTCGTGATATCAAAAATTCACTTTGTGATATCACTGAATGAATTTGTGATATCAGAAATAAAAAATGGGTTTCACTTGTAAAACCAATGGTAATTCGTGATATCGCAAAAAGAAAATTTGATATCACAAATTCGAGCTTATGATATCACAAAATAAATTTGTAATATCACTAATTTGAATTTGTGATATCAAGAATTCTTATTTGTCATATAAAAATGCGAAATTGTGATATCACAAATTCCATTTTGTGATATCACAAATTGAATTATTGATATCACAAATTCGAATATGTGATATAAGTAATTCACAGGAAATTCGAGCCTAAGTTTTGCGCTGAAATTCAACTGTGAATTCGAGCGTTAGTTGAGCGCAGAAATACACAGGGAATTCGAGCATTAGTTCAGTGGAGTAATCAATGTGAATTCGAGTATTACTTTAGCGCAGAAATACAAAGGGAATTCGAGCGTTAGTTTTGCGCTGAAATTCAACTGTGAATTCGAGCGTAAGTTGAGCGCTGAAATACACAGGGAGTTCGAGCGTCAGTTCAGTGTAGAAAATCACTGTAAATTCGAACATTAGTTTTGCGCAGATTAACAAAGAGTTTTGCGCTAAAATTCAAATGTGAATTAAAGTGTTAGTTTAGCACAGAAATAGAAAGGGAATTTGAGGGTTAGTTTTGCGCCAGAATTCAACTGTGAATTAAAGCATTAGTTTAGCGCAGAAATACTCAGGGAATTCGAGCGTTAGTTTTGCGCTGGAATTCAACTGTGAATTCGAGAGTCTGTTTAGCGAAGAAATACACACTCAGGGAATGGGAATGTTATTAACTTGGAGGAGTTACAGGGTGAGGCAGGGAGAGAGTATTTTTCACATATTTAAGAGAACGCAAACAAAAGTTGTAAGTCAACCAGTCTCTGCCAAATCAGTGGCGAGAAATGAGAGGGGAAGCAAAGAAGAATATTATGTGACTTTGAAGTAATTGACAACACATCAATAACGGAATTTATAAAATGAAACACGGGTTGCCAAAACTTTTCATTTAGTTTTTTCTTTAACTATGGTTATTCTCATTCTATGTAAAGATAACACCTTAAATTCAATCGGAATTTCTTCGCTCATAACGCTCGAATTCACAATGTATTTCTTCGCTCATAACGCTCGAATTCACAGTTGAATTTCAGCTCAAAGCTAACGCTCGAATTCTCTATGATAGCTGTGTATTTCTGCGCACAACTAACGTTCGAATTAACGATTAGATTTCAGCGCCAAACTAATGCTCGAATTCCCTGTGTATTTCTGCGCTCAACTAACGCTCGAATTTACAGTTGAATTTCAGGGCCAAACTAATGCTCAAATTCCCTGTGTATTTCAGCGCTCAACTAACGCCCGAATTCACAGTTGAATTCCAGCGCAAAACTAACGCTCGAATTCCCTGTGTATTTCTGCGCTCAACTAACGCTCGAATTCACAGTTGAATTTCAGCGCAAAACTAATGCTCGAATTCCCTTTGTGTTTCTGCTCTCAACTAACGTTTTAATTCACAATACACTAGGGCAAAACAACGCTCGAATTCCCTGTGTATTTCTGCGCTCAACTAACTTTCGAATTCCCGTTGGTTTTCTGCACTGAACTAAAGCTCGAATTTCCTGAAGTGTGTATTTCTGCGCTCAACTAACGCTCGAAATCATAGCTGCTTTTCAGCACAAAACTAACACTCGAATTCCCCGAGTATTTCTGCGCTCAACTAACGCTCGAATTCGCTGTTGAATTTTAGCTCAAAACTAATGCTCGAATTCCCTTTGTGTTTCTGCGCTCAACTAACGCTTTAATTCAGAATTGAATTCCAGCGCAAAACAACGCTCGAATTCCCTTTGTATTTCTGCGCTCAACTAACGCTCGAATTCACTGCCGAATTTTAACGCAAAACTAATGCACGAATTCCCTTTGTATTTCTGCGCTCAACTAACACTCGAATTCACAGTGGTTTCCTGCGCAAAACTAATGCTCGAAATCAAAGGATTTTTTTTTTTTTTTGCGAAAGATAAGTGCCGAAACTCCATGTAAATTAATGATATCATAAATTGGAATTAGTGATATCACAAAATGTATTTCTTGATATCAAGAATATGACTTCGTGATATTTCGAATTGAATTTGTGATATCACAAATTGAATTAGTGATATCACTAATTCGATTTCGTGATATCAAAAATTATTTTGTTTTACGTGATAAACCAATGGGTATTTGTGATATCAAAAAATGAATATGTGATATCAGAAATTCGAATTTTTGATATCACGAAATGGAATTCGTGATATCAGAAAATCTTTTTATAAATCAAATTGGCTTGCCATAGGACCGAGACTCTGCAGATACAATAGAAGCTGCAGATACAATAGAAGCTCGAATCACAAGCTTATCGTCCGTGGAGGTTTACACACATGTCTTGTTCCGCCACCGCGTTTTCGACAGATTTTCAGAGACACAACGCATTGTCGAGGAGATTGACTTGTTGGCAATAGGGAAATCTATCTTTGAGCAAATTTCATGGTAAGTGAACTTGTGATAAACCTCTCTCTTGGTACCTAATATATCAAGAAAATGAAACGTGTATATACAGACCTTAATGTACTTTATCTATATCTTTAGAATGAAATTAAGACAGATTTTATATCTGTTGTTCACCAGACCCGTTCATAAGTCAAATTAACTCCGCTAAAGATATAAAGCGTTTTAAAGATTCTTCTTATCTTATTGGAATAAGAATTAGATTGTTTCATTATTGTTAAGACCATACAGATTGAATATTTCTGCGAATGAAATCACAAGTTTAAGCGGTTTTGGGTTTGCTAAAAAAAAGGGTAATTAACTGAGATTGTAGCATGTCGTGTGTCCAGGCGTGATAAATGTAGACAGTGCTCTGCGATGGCCTTCGTCGCTGCTGTCTATTATGTCCATAATCACACATCGAAAAGACTTTTTGTCATGGTTGGGCTTGACCTTCTTTTGAAGGTAATGGTAGAGTGTGAAAATTCAAGTGCCTTATCTGTTACTGGTCCTTCACTGCTCCTGAAAGTTAATAAGATCAGAATCGAATTCATGTGACCATGGTCACGTCACATCTCGATAAGACTAGTTTTATGTGCTTTGGCATCGACCCTTGAACTCTTGCTCCTTTGCTCCTTTCCCTGTCCTCCTCTTCCTGTCCCTCTTCTGTCCTTTAACCTCCTATTTATTCTTTCCACGCGAATGTAAGAGAGCTGCTTTGTTTCTGTCTGTGTGTCCGTTTGTGAGGTTATGATTTGTTTTATGTTTTCTCTGTTTTCCAAGCAATATGCCTTATCGTTTTGTTAGATTATTACTATCTATTACTCATGAGGGGAATGCATTCTACAATTCAGGCTTTTTAGCATTCCCCTCCATTTCCGACATTTTTTCTTCGTTACGATTCAGTTGCAGTTTGCCCATGCATTTCTTTATCTAAAAGTACGTTTTACGATGTTTTATGTCATTGTAAAAAAAAAAGAAGAATGAACTGCATTTAAATCTCATTTAAATATGCCAAAATCACATTGTACTCTACTTTGTTTATACGCGAATTTTATATTGTATACTCTCGTCGGAAGTGAAATAAAATGAATGAATGAAATGAACTGAAATTTTGGACCGACCATTCCCCGTAATCAAGATCCCGTGCATTGTTGCTAGCGCAGCACAGCCCTGTGTGTATCCATTTGGCTGCATCTTTATTATGAATCCAGGCTATATATGCGATGCAGATATCCATGATATCAGACAGCATTTAGCATGATATTATTGGGGTAGTAATCTAAATTTCTAATTGAAAGATTCAACACATGACCTCACTTATTTTCTGATTAAAAATATGTCTTGTAATGAGTGTCGTCCTATTAGCTTTACACTTTCCGAATCGTCGGCTAGCTGCTGTTTATAGTTCAATAGTTCCGCAAACTCTATTTTTGGTGTTTGTTATTACGTGAATTTTGTAGTTTATCCGTTATGTCCATGATGAGTTTACTTGGCCATGATATCGGTTTTTTTTCAGTTCACCTAATCCCTCGGAGAGAGGAACATAAAAAAAAAATCTTCACCGCTTATCATAGCTGTAATCATATCCTGATCATATTAGGTTACATCGAGTGGATTTCGCTCCACTAAATGTGAATTTCGGTACCATAAAACACCCATACACGTCAAATAGGCATGTCGAAACTGCCTTGTATAATTCACATTTTGAAAAAATGAAATTATATTATGATATGGCTTTAGTAAACTTAAACATTTTATGATATGATATTTGCCCTTTTAAAGTGAAATAACGTGTTAAAACACTCCTTAGAATGAACAGCATTTATCTAAATGAGAATTCATGATGAAAATTGGCATAACTTTTTTTGTGCATACTATTCGGACCATTGCGGGCTGACAAGCTGACTGGTCAACACATGACTTTTAAACTTTGCAGATATAACTAGATATTTTAACTATACATTGATGTATACTCTTACGGTTTCCATAAATCATCGATGCATGCAAATTATCAAAAACTTCCAATCAGTACAATCATGGTTTGAAGATGATAATGATTTCAGAATATTCCCTAAGGTCTGTCATTGCTCAACTGGTCTTCTGATTTTACAGCTGCCCACACCACTGTTTCTCCTGGTCGAACTAGTGTTGTGAAGTCCCTAAGAGAAGTGCTGCTAAAACTTGGTTCTTCAATATTCCATAGGCCACTGCTACTTTGCTCCTCGAGGGACTACAATAATATTGTCAACGGACAACGGTTACCACAAGTGACTATTTGCGACGACCGTCTGCACCCAAATGAGCAGTGGATCACGATGGACCATTAAGTGTATCTGCCGGATTATGGAAAGAGAGACATTAATGCAATAGAGATCTGCTGTCAAAACAGAATATTTTGGAACGAGGTAACTCTCTGAGAGCATAAAGTGTTAGAATCCTCGTTTGCTCGTCTGCTCACGTAAAGTTGAGAAGTCAATTACCGTCGTTACAGGCGTTACCGAAGTGTCTTCCATATGTTGTATGGTAACATCGAATCCGCCCTGGCAACACCGAGAGTTCCCTGTAGAAGCTTACAAAAAAAATTCATTCACATCACTGTCGCAAAAGCCTGTAGATATGCAACATATTTGATCTGTGTTAAACTTCATGAAGATATCATTCCTTTGATAGAGGGTCATACAGCTGAAGTGGTTGAAGCTTCCATTTTGCAGTAAACAATTTAACTTAGATATTCAGGAGTTAATTCAAACAAACAAACTACGTTTTGCATTAATGTATTGATTCTCTCAATTGTGAGAATATTTGTTCAGTGACGTGTATATCATATATATCTATATCTTTGATATCCTGAAGCTTTATGATTCATTTACAGAAAGTGAAACTTAACGTATAATGAAAATATAATTTCGTAATTGAAAAGAATGTATAAATATTAAAGTCCAGCTTGTCTCACTAAGCCCCCGAAAATTACTCGAAAAAAAAAGGAAGAAATAGGTTCTCTTTAGAATTACATTATGGAGTCAGTAAGGAGTGGCAATGTGTATGTAAAGAGGTCGACTTATTCGAGCTCATTACTGCTCTGCATGATAACCGGGGCCAGTTTATTTTGCGCTGTATGGCCAATTCTTCCATCAAAAAGCAGTCACGAAACATCCCCAAAGAACCAAGTCCTCCCATACACAATCACCAGATACTGCCTTACTCTTATCTGTGTCTTCTTCCTCGTCTTTACCATTGTGGTAATACGCAACATGGAAAAATTCCATAGGGAGCAGAAAGTATTCTGGCCAATGCGGTGCCGACACTGCGCATGGGTAGTGGGACTCATTGACAACCAACCAGAAGAAAGGGTCAATGACCAAGGAGTTCCTGAAGACGGTCAGCAACTCAATCTTCCCAGAACTCTCTCCTCATCCTTACCAAATCTCTCCGCCCGGTTGACGTCCACTGAACAAACGTTGTCGATTGAAAGCGGTGCAGCATTGATATCGACTCATCCGTTACATCCGTTTGCGCCATCTGTTTCATCCTTATCTTCTTACAGAAGAGGGTATAATCACTCTACCTCATGGGAACACCATTCCCTTTATATAAGACCGCACACATCTCTCCTTAAAGTTATGTACGTGTTTGGCACTCTGGCAGCGATTAATCTTCCCATCCCCATCTCAACTGTTGTGTTATGTTTAACAAGGCAGAATTCTCCTCTTGAAACTGGTATGCTCGTTGGTCAGCTCCTTCTAGACATTTCTTTCATCATCTTGATAGTTGTCGGAATGGTGTTCTTCAGCAAATACTATGACGCGGCATTTGTAGACGAAGTTCGATTTTCTTACACTATAGCGTTCTTCATCGCACTTTGTGTTTGGATTGCTGTAATGAAGCTGACATACCCTGCAGTAACTGAGTTAAAATTTTCATCTTTTCGGATCTCCAATCCGTGCGAACTTAATTCAAAGTACGGAAGTTTTGCGCTGCTAGACGAAGAAGTGATGACACCTGTGTATGCTGAGTGTGGAATTATCGGGGTAGGGTTTTTCCTGCAGATGTGGCATTCCCTTCTCCCTCAGTGCTGTATCAAGAAACGAAGCACTTCTCCGTTCTTTGACTTCTACAACACACCACAGAGAATCTCACTTGTTCGGCGACTGCTCAGACGCTTGAAAATGATGCGTACCCGGACGGCCGCTAATTCACGAAGGATGACAAGGGATATGTGGCTTTATGGACGTGAGTCAAGAAGCTACAGACTACCACGAATGTGGCAATATATCTTTCCCGGAGTTGCTATCACGTTTGCTTCCATTTTCATAGGATTAAACCTTTTCGTCAAGAACATTGAAAATGCAGGCATGTCTGTCATTAACAAAACCTGCATTTCTTGGGGTTTTGATGTTGGGGCATATTTACCGCTGTTGGTTCTTTGTCGTCACCAGTTAACCGTGACAAAAAGCAGAGAAGTCCTCTCGATTGGAAAGGACGCATCCGTCCTCCACAATCTCATTTTGGGTCACGACCGCATCCTGCTACTTGGTAGCGGAGGCATTTTTACCATGAATTCATTTCGTTTCGTAGCAGGAATAGGGTTACTGATCCATGCTGACAACATTCAGGATGACGAAATCGCTCTTGCGTGTTTTGCTACCTTGTATGCGATCTTTCAAATATGCTGTGCCTGGATCCTCACTTCGTTTCTGCTCTCTGTACAGAGACAATGCATTGAGGATGAGCCGGGACGTCAGTGGACGAAGATGTGTCTCCTCTACGCCTGTGCTGTCGGTATTTCCACGTGGGTGTTAACGGTTGTTCAGGTTGGTCCTTGGCCGGAGATGGAAGCTTACTTCGGGGAGGGGACGGGCAAAACCATCGCCATCCTCATAGATCCAATCATTTCATTGTTCAGTATTCATGTCGCTATGATTGCTTATGAATCCTACAATTCCTTGTCCAATAACATGTAGCGAACTTCGGCACACCAGTGCAATGTCTTGTGGCATGACAGGGTTTTTTGGTTTTGTTTTTGTTTTGTTTTTAACCAATTTTTTCACCGTGTGTACATATGCATTTGTAAGATCACAACTACTGATATACTATTTAACAAACATGTCGGGAACCAGTGGAAATCGAAACTGTCATCCACTGCCTTCTGGGCAGCGACGCTTCCACCAGGCTATTCCTGGATGCTAGCAGTGACAAGATGATATAAAACAGTAACTCATGCTTTTGAATTCCGACTTTTTTCATTTTAAATAGGCGAAGCGGACAAGGCTTACTGATTGAAAGCAAGATAATATTGATGGAATATTGTTGTTTTTTGTGTGTGATTTCTTTATTATCGGAAGAGGGACAGCATTAGTAACTAGATTTCCCAAGAGAGTTAATGTAGCCATTACAAAATATTCTCTGGAAAGCTATGGATCGTTCAAGTGTAGGGTCCATTGATACCTACAATCGGGTGGAAAGTTTCGAAATTCACTCTTTGCCATTTTCATGAGTTCCTGGACACTTGAATACGAGAATACGAATACATCTACAAAAGACAACTGATTGCGTACAGTTAGGGCAGATCCGATCTTAAGCACTTCCTAAACTCGCGTGCAAACGCAACCGATTAATCCTACCTTATGGTGCGTTACCACTGCCGATCAGATCAACTCGATCAATCCCGATCTAGCTTTTTTGGCCTGGTCGGGCTCGCTCGGCATTGGACAGGTATTCGGGGTCGATCTACCTTGATCGGCATCGCTCCTGCTTCCTTCACGATAATTTTGGGCATGTCCAAAATATTCGAGAAGGAAGCTCGAACACCAACAGCTCGAGTAGTGATCGAGAAGAGATCGAGCTGATCGGGAATCGGTCGTATATATAGAAATCTAGTGTGGTCGGGACGGATTTTTCCCCGAGCTCAGTTCCCGATCATCTCGAGTTATACTCCAATGCTACACGATTGATTTCAGATCATCCCGATCTAGGATTCATTAGTTTCATGAATAACTCGACAGCTACACGACCGATACAGGATTGATACCCGGCTAAACTCGATCATGCTTCGACCGGCACTCGATCAAATACCGAGCACTTTTTGACAGTGGGTGCAGCAGGTGCAGACGTCCTTTCTTAGCACTCATTTATTGTTCAGGTAATAAGAAAAATAAATGCAGTCTTTGGTTACGTTAAAAAGTTAAATGTCGTCAGTATCTTTAGCCACTCCTGGCTCACTGAAGAAAAGAAAAGAAAGGAAAAGGGCCACGAAGAGAAAAAAAGACAACAAACCTAAACAGCAGACATGGCAGAATTAGACTCTCCAGACAAAAAACACCAGAAGAAAGAAAGGAAACGCGACTGAAACTGAGAAAACTTCGGTATTCTGGCAATATGACTGTAACGTGAAAGGAAATTTTCTATATTATTTACTTTACTTATAAACTGAGAAATGTTTCTTGAATTCTTTTGCTAGCTTGTCTGTTTCAAAATTGAAGTTGGTTACGTTGATATAAAATCTATTTCTTACGCATGCGTGTTAAAACAGTAGTTGTAACGTAGATTCATAAATGCTCAGTGACTTTATACTTTACTTTTTTTTACGTAGATGTTACACTTTTGCTTCGCTTAATAAGTTTTTTTTTTTCATTGAGATTTGTATGTAGGCCTACATTGCTTGAAGTCCACCTTGATATCGATTAGCTGGGATGAGTTGACAAAAAAAAATAAACAACCAAGATTTTCATCATTTTTTGCTAGTGTAAAATGTTATATTGTTTTATTTTCATAATAATGTACTCTGTTTCACATATCAGCACACTTCATGTGTAGAAATTGATATGATACACGTATTTTCTTTTACACACTCTTGGGCCTATACTTGTCAATGAATACTGTAACAAAATGATATCTATTTTGTGTAGTGTGTAGTGCATGTTAGTTGGAATTTGTGCGAAACCATTGTTAGAGCGAAATTTGTTCATAGAAATTCAGTAACACAATGTAGTCGTGGTTACTTTGTGCTGATTTATACATGTAACAAGCTATGCATTCTAAAAGAGTGTTTGAATTGTTCCTTTAAGTTAATCTTCTGTATTGATGATTATTTGTCAATTAGTGGTTTTTGTGGAGATTCAGATAGTGATAAAAAGTATGGATGATAAGTGCAGCGATAATTCCTACAGTTAGTTCAAAGTTGTGTTACAGAGGTTTGATACATACATTTAGCATTGTGTGTGTATACGTGTGTATACAGGTTGGCCATATGACACATTTTAGACAATTAACGTTGATTAATTAGTAAATATGATCAGTTATGGGACTGAATATGGTGTTGATGTTTGATTTAAATGATTTCAATCAAACTGTGAAGAGTTTAAAGGGATAGCTTAACTCTGTGTAAAATAAAGTAAGAATAAAGGAAATTTTAGGAGAAATTGATAACCATGCCTATAATAATTCAGCACAGGTACTATTAGCTACCTCATTTTTCGTTCAAAAAAAAGGATGGGCTGGTATTACGCTTACACGCTACTCTGCTCATATTCTCAGTGCTCGGCAGTGAAGAAGAGAGGCAGGCTGATCTTCGGGATAGCATTGTCTTTCTGTCTTGTACTCGGTACGAGTTGTGAACGTGAGCATGCACACACTATAACTGTAAATAAACAAGTTGGTGTTCCGGTACATCGCCTCTGAAATTGTGATGCATTCGTGTCCAGTATAACATAAGTACTGGTTAGAATGAATGCTGGTGAGACTAGGATGGCATCCGGTGGTTCTGCTGCAGAAGACAACTCATCCAGCAGCCTTTGCGAGCATTCTCGAGCGGGCTTTGCTGCACCGTGGGATAACTGAGTATCCAGAACAGACGTCGGAGAACGAAGTTCAGAACTTTGGAAGACGTCGGAGAACGAAGTTCAGAACTTTGGAAGGAACAAGTACGTCCGACGTACTTCCAGAACAGATGTCGGAGAACGAAGTTCAGAACTTTGGAAGGAACAAGTACGTCCGACGTACTTCCAGGGCGTACGTCGGAGGACGACGTACTCTAGAAACGACGTCGGGAGTGAGAGTGAAAATTCACTTGTCAGTGTGTTGGCTGAATTAGATGTGAGGATTGAGAATGTGCCGTTGAATCAGATGGTGTGAAGTGCAAGGTGTAGACTGGTGACGTACAAGTGGTAGGAAACTTAAGGTTTTTTCCTCTTCAATAGAGTGATCGTATATTTCGATCAAACGGACGGTCGGCTCGGTCTGCATAAGTTCCAAGGCCCCGTTGTTCGCTACAATACATATATATTTTTCTTTCACTTTTTCATTCTTAAATAATGAGAACAATAATGACAAAGATAGCACGACTCATTAGGGTTGTAGAACAGTAATTTTTTAGACCAAATTGATTTCAGCCCACTTTTATATGCAATGCACTTACGAAGCGTGGCGGTGTTTTTTTTTTTTTTTTTAATGAGACGTCAAACTTAGATTTGCTATTCTTCACATCCACTGCAAATACTCAATGCATATGAACGAGCCTATTATATCATACATTGTGTTCCGGCAGACAGAGTGCTACAAAACTGTCTCTTATTTAAAAAGATATGAGCGACTGAATGAAATCGTTACATTATTCAATAGAAAGAACACCTCAAATTTTATTTGACACAATGGTAATCAATCTTCGTGCAGGCGCTTTGACTTCCATGAAAATTTCTGATTTACAAAATCTGTAACTTTGGGCACTGATATCCTACTTGACTGAGCGATAGTGAGGCCGTAAAAACTGCTAACGAATACGTCCAAAATAGCTACTGAAAACGGATAAAATGAATGAATACAACTGAATGCATTTTTTGTACCTTTTTGAGTGGCTCACAAACAATGGTGATCAGTCTTTGTCATCATTTTTCAGGCAAAATGACAATAGAATCGAAACGCCTGCACGAGAATCGATGATTGTGGTTTCAAAATAGGAAGTGTTCTTCTATCAACTCTGGGTTTTCCCGGCCAATTTCGCATTTTTGTCAGTCCAATTCCCTATTGCTGCATTCAATTTAGCAAAATTATAGCATAGATGACTTGTTCGGTAGCTCAATTTTTTGATCTCATCATTCAAATTCAATTTGGAGCATTCAAATTACCTTTAGCCTCATTCTAATTAACACTTTTTCGATTGAAATTCGTAAAACAAGCACCATTTCGTTATTCGTTCATTCAGTTTAGAATGATATTATCACGTGATCACGGGCATGCTGCTCTCGTTCATAGTCATTTTTTTTTTTGCTATCAATTTAACATCTTTTGCAGTCAATTTAGCACGCATGTTTATGGTTTGGTTCTTTCTTTTTTTTTTAAACATAGTTATTGTTTTCCAAGCGTCATTACATTTCATATTTTCGTACTCATTTCAGAGATTTTGGCAATTTTTTTTTCTTTAATGTGCTTAGTGACTCTTCAAGTCCGAAGATAGTGCAACATGTGCATGGTCACAACTTATCTCGCTGTTGAGCGCATTATTCCGTGTGTCGGCCAGTTCTAAGAAGTCAAGGTTATGATCAACTATAATTCCTATAATTCTTTTTCTGTCCCCTTGAGAAATAAGTCTGTTTCTAACTTGTGCCGTCATGAATGTAAGAAGATGAAGTTAAACCATAGTATTGGTACATGTAGGCCTAAAATGTCACGTATGAAAGAAGAGGGGAGTTACAGAACAGCAAACTCGAGTTATATAACGGTCAAAAATACGATACTTTTACTGCTTAACAGTGCGTGGATGAAACAACAAGTCACATAGAAATACGCTTTGAATATTATCACCTTTTCAAAAAAGAAATAACATGACGTTAATTTGAATGAACATGTTAGGAATTTGACTCGCCATACGCGAAATTGAATGACTGAAATACCCCTTTCGCTAGTGGTGGCGAATTTGAATGACTGAAGAGCACGTGCCAATTTGAATGCCCGTTTTACGAATTCGAAAGGCGCATGTGCGAATCTCATTGATCGGAATGCCAAATTTAACGAACAAATTGCAATTTTGAATGACAGAATGTGCAGTGACGAGGATTTTCGCTAAATTGAATGAACCTTTTATCAAATGGACTGAAAAAAGTGCGAAATTGGCCGGGAAAACCTATACTAAAGATAATCATTTCTTTCGTTCATTCATGCTTTTGTAATTAATTGTCAGTTTTATAGCACTCTTTTGGGCCACACCGTATTCAAGTATGAATACTGAGTTGTCTCATATAACCAAACGAATAACTGTAACCAATTCTTCTTTCACTCGATCAATTTACGAACCTGCCGACCCTTTGGATGCAAGATCTTAGTATACACAGATCGTGTCATGTCGAGCTGGTCTAAGAAGTCTTGTAGAAATCGAGTATTGACCGTGTAGCGATCGTGTATTGATTATGTGTAGATCGGGATGTTCGAGTAGAGATCTGAGTGGTTGTAGAGGAGAGATTCTGGAGATGTCGAGAATGGTCGGGTGTGGATCGTAAAAGATCGAATAGCGGTCGGGAAGGGATCGTGTTGAAGGACGATCGAGCATTTGGTCTCGATTGCTCTGGTAAAAATAGGTGATCGGGATTGATCTCGCTTGATCGAGTTGATCTGATCGGCAGTGGGAACGGGGTATTACACGTATTTTGTCTCATCACATGCATTGATAGCATTGCAGTTTGAAAGCTCTGATGACATCCATTTTAAATCTATCTTGCTCTACGAGGGTACATTTATGAAACATGAAATTTCTTCATTTCCCACTTTGTATCAAACCTGCGAGCCTAGAAAAAACTGAATGTTATACTTTTAGTGCTTTTCAACTGATGCAACAAATGAACTTGAGCAAGCGCGCCGGAACACTTCTGGTTTTGGGGGGGGGGGGGCAAAATCTCAACGGGGGCACATTGTGACGATGTGAGATCCTCGGCGCGTGAGGGAAGCGAGTGAGCGGGGGTGGGGTGGTGGAAAGGGGGATTACCCCCCCCCCCCCCCCCCCCACTGTAGGGAGCTTTTGTAAAACAGGGTACAAAAGTCGCGTTTATAGACCAAATTTCTTAGGAATTAAACATAGTGAAAATAATCAGTGCGAAGGACTGTGATCATTACATACGGGAGTACATAATAATGTGATGGTGTGAGATCCTCGGCGAGGGAGCGAAGCGACCGAGCGGGGGGAGGGGTGTGGGAGGGGGGATACCCCCTCCCACGGTGGGGACTTTTTGTAAAAACAGAGTATAAAAGTTGCCTTTATAGAGAATTTAAAGCAAATTTCTAAGGAATTAACATATTGAAAAAATCAGTTGGAAGGACTATGATCAAAAACATACGGGAGTACATTAATAATGTGGTGGTGCGAGATCCTCGGCGAGGGAGCGAAGCGACCGAGCGGGGGGGGGGGAGGGGGGATACCCCCTCCCACGGTAGGGACTTTTTGTAAAAACAGAGTATAAAAGTCGCCTTTATAGAACATTTAAAAGCAAATTTCTAGGGAATTAACATATTGAAAAAAATCAGTTGGAAGACCATGATCTTAACATACGGGGGTATATTATGTCATGGTGTGAGATCCTCGTCGAGGGAGCGAAGCGACCGAGCGGGGGAGGGTGTGGGGGAGGGGGATACCCCCTCCCACGGTAGGGACTTTTTGTAAAAACAGAGTATAAAAGTCGCTTTTATAGAGCGAGCCACTTTCACTTTTCAATTTATCTGAAATGTACTCATTAAAAGCTTAAACGTGATCGCATCGTTCGAACAATAAAAAATATTCTTATACTATACTAGAAAGCAAAGAAGAAAATTACAAATGTAAGGTTTACTAAAGGTATGTTTCAGAGGGCACACTCGAGGACACGAGGCTACCATCTATACACTAAATTTACTCGTAAGTTACTATTAGTGTATAGATACAATAATGTATGTTGTTAGTGTATTATTTTCGCCCCGTTAGGGGCGAAAATTTTTGCATTTTCAGTTATGAAATTACAACATTTAGACAAGAAATATGTCTTTATTGTTCATTTGGGTCTTTTAATCAGTGATTAATTATTTGTTACAGGGGGCACTTTGGGGGGGGAGGGGGGGGGCAAAAACTCGTTTTGCCCCCCGGACATTTTGTTTGGGGGGGCAAGTGCCACCCCTGCCCCCCCCCCCCCCCCCCCCCCCCCCCCGCTTCCGGCGCCCTTGAACTTGAGTGTTCGCCCAGCTATATGGAAGGCGAAGGAAATGTAAGAAATTATGCATTAGAAATGTAACATCAGTTAAAGTGTATACTATACAAGGTGATTACCTTAGACGCATTTATCATGGAATTAGGAATTACAGAAAATTAAAAAAGACAATGTGGGTTTTGAAATGTAGATTTGATAGTGAGAGCCAGCATTAAAAAAAAAAGAATTGCTGGGGAACATAGTATGGAAGTTCAGAGCTATGTTCACATGATGCACTGGATATCATGTCTATTGATAACTTATACACGTGTTATAAATGAAGAAACATAAATGAATTCAGTGATAGAGTATTATATACCTATCCACACATAAACATCTGACATTACACACAGGTCGTGCTTCATGAACATTTTACAGTGAAAGTTTAGCAACTGAGTGAGAATTCGAAGAATTTTGTCAGAACTGAATGTAGAGAGGTTTTATTCACTTTGAAATAGACCTAGTATTAATCAGTAAGAGATTTTATCACACGGGACATCCAGTGCCCTATCCGTTTCAGTAGAGGGGATATCAAACAGTATTTTTGCTTAAAATATGTATTTTTGTTTCTGTATACGCACTTTCGTATATTGTTTGCTTTTAATGATATAATTATCACAATGTTTCGCTTTTGTAACGTTTTGTATTTGTTTTATACACTGTTTAGCTGTATTGTGTACATTATTTCTTTGTTGTTAAAGGTAAAGTGTATCTTACTCAAGCTATTTTGCTTTGTCGAAGAAGGTAGAAGAAAAAAAACTTTCATACATTACATATTGCTTGCTTTTAATGATATATCACAGTGATTCGCTTTTGTAACGTTTTGTATTTGTTTTATACTCTGTTTAGCTGTATTGTGTACATTATTTCTTTGTTGTAAAAGGTAAAGTGTATCTTACTCATGCTATCTTGCTTTGTCGAAGAAGGTAGAAGAAAAAAAAAACTTTCATACATTACATATTGCTTGCTTTTAATGATATATCACAGTGATTCGCTTTTGTAACGTTTTGTATTTGTTTTATTCTCTGTCAGTGTCTGTTTAGCTGTATTACGAACATTATTTCTTTGTTGAAAAAGGTAAAATGTATCTTATTCCTGTTATTTTGCTTTGTCGAAGAGGATTGAAGAAAAATTGGATTTTAATTTGAATTGGAATTTGAACACATTACTCAGAGAGACCTCTTTGTTACTCGAACCCGAGACATTTGATTTCTAGGAAGATATCTTAGTGACTGAGTCACCTTTCCACATAGAAAATGAAGCTAGAGGATAGAGTACTCAGATTGTTTCCATTTGACTCGAGGTTGATCTATAATGCCATTCCGTTCTCAACATCCAAGGCTCATTTTTCTCAGTAATGAGAGAGGTGTAAGAGGTTGTTGTTGTTGTTGTTGTTGGTTTTTTGCGATGGTTGAAAGGAACGGAAGCGCTGTGCGTATTTATGATATATAGAGTACTCTGATGATAACATTATGTAGAGATTCATTCATACACTTTAGTATATTGCATGTATATCTTTTCTAATAAAAGCATGTGTATGAATGTATTTTTTTTTCTTTGTACACATAATGCAGAGATACAAGTATGAATCTTTGAAAAAATACATATATGTACACGTATAATTTTATAAGCATATGAATACACATTTCACTACATGTCATTTAACCTAGTATATGAACGGAACAAGAACGAAGCAGGCAGATATGTTACTTTTGTTACACTCTCCATGTGCTATTTGTTCTTTTTTTTTAGCGTAAAAATTGTCATTGTGCTGTACTGTATTTTCATTGTTTTCATGTAGTTCTATTGAGTGATTTAAGATGAGCCTTTCTTAAAATCTAAGAAATTGTAAGTTCACTGCAGTTGTTCGTTTTTGGTTCCTGACCGGATTAAGAAACCGTTGTTTCTGACTTTGGCTTTTTCGTAGAGAGGAAACTTAGATGCTCATCATATATTGGAGTCAAGGAGACGCAAGCATGATTTATACTAGTTTGTCCGTTTTGAAATGTCTGTAAAATTCACTCCTAAGCCGGAAGTATGCTCCACACAAAGTGTACAGTGGCGCGAAAGAGCTCGCTCATTGGACAGCGCTTGCATTCGCGCGCGCTGTACCAAGCTTGTAGCTTCTAGCTTCTGTCCGAAGCACAGAAATCTACACGTGTGCCTGTATGCAAGCATGCGCTCTGCACGCACGTGGCATGAAACCGTAGCAGCGTAATGACGTAATGCAAGCGCTGAATGCAAGCGCTGTCCAATGAGAGAGCTTACTCTTGAGATTGCACGGTTTCAAGCTGATCAGCACTGACATCGATGTATATTTTACTGGTTCTTGACCGGATTAAGCAACAAATTGTCAAGATATTTACATGGATACAAAGATTAAGAGATGGGCTACCAACTAATGCATTTTCATTGAGACGCAAGGTGAATTTGGTATTCTTTTGACGTCTTGAACGTGTAGTACACGAATTACTTTTTCCATCATTTTTCAAGCTCAAATTACGCTATGATATTTTTCATTTACAATAATTTGAGTAACATGAGACGATAGCTTACATAATAATTATTTTCCTTGGATTTGATACCAAATTTGTGAATATAAGGTGTATTTTGTTGCCGAAAGCCCAAGGACAAAATTCCCTTCCGCAGCTCATTACGTATGCAAGCCTAGAGCGGGCTTACATACGAGTTGAATAAATACGAGCGAATTATCGGGTGCTGCGGTCTGACTGTTATGGGCAGTCACAACCAGAAACTGATCATCTATCATTCGTTAGTAAAGATGATTTCAACTATAAATCATCTGTGTTTTTTCGTTGTGTGCCAAAACAGCAATTACCATTATGAGCCGAATTACCCTGCAGTATGGTGATGAATAGTAATGTGAGGTATTATCCTTGCTTCTGTGTGCTGTAAGCACGTTTTGTTCCAAACCAATTTTAAACAATGAACAATACATAGAGAGCTTCCTTCTAAAATGGTTGACATGCAAAGATACACACTGCTTAATTTGGAGGACTCTGATACGAACCATTCAATCCTATTATTACAAACGAAATGAATCTCAACTATTAAATACGCATGAATTGTCTGTAGTGTTTTGTATAGGACTTGGGAGCAAGTATTTCGGCTGTCGGAAGCAGCCTCTATTGTAAAACTATGCACAAAATTGAATTAGCTTTGAAACACCGAGCTATTGCCACTGAAGTTTCAGTATCTCTAGTACTGGATTGTAGCATGCATTTGTACATGTGTACGTATGTATGTGTGTTTGCGTACGTGTTCATGTGTTCGTAGCAATACAAAATACCGAATCATTGAAAGGAAACCGAAGTTCAAATAGAGACGTGGATTAATAAAGGATGCAATACTAGTAGAATGAATCAGTGAAAGTTTGAGGAAATTCGGACAATCATGCATGACTTATTCAAAAGTTATGAATGTTAAAATTTTGTTGTTGTCACTGCTGAAAAAGAATCTACTACTGCAGAGTATGACTTTATGTTTTGAACAACGATATAACAAGATATAAAGAGAATTCAGCAAAAATTTTATTTTCATGAAAATGCACATTCCATTAACCGGTAACTTACAGTAATCTATGTTAAGGATAACAATCATTTCCCCTTCTTTCTGAAAGAGGGACAAATTCAAGTGTTCTTTCATTACGCTAGAAAAGTGAGACACTTTACACCTTCTTGATAATTGTTATCCACAATGACGTCGTAAAGTGTACTATCCTCCTTATCCAGCGATGACGCCAACGAAACTGTAAAGATTCGTAACATTAAATGTTACGAATTTAATCAATTGATTGTCTAATTTTCCGAAAACTTTCACTGATGTGTTCTACTAGGCCATATAGAAATAAAACCGAACATGGAACATTATATGCACCATGTATGCACAAATGACAGCAATAACTAGAATCAAATAAGCGTAAGTAAAGTCGTAATTCTTTTTAGATTTGAATCTTGCATGGTTTACGAAAATTTAGAATAACACTCATTCTGATGATATGATGTGAAATTTTACGGAATAGAAAACATGATTTCACAGGTCATTCTGTATGATTAAGTTCAAAACAGCAAAAAAAAAACAACAACAACAACAACAACAACAACAAACAAACAAAAAAACTGTTATTGAGATATATGTGACCGTGAATCACAAACACAAGAAGAAGTTGCTAGCCCTGTTTTAACGTCAGGACCCAACATAGGTAAAAATAGTCAATCTAGAGTTTTGAATATTTTCCGGATGGGCAATTCTTCTTTTACATTATTCTAAAGTTTAGGATCATAAAACAAATCAGAAATTGTGTTTTTAGCAGTTTTCCTAGAACAGGTCTTTTTTTTTATTTCTTAGAAACCCTGTACACGCTCTGCATTTTCAAACCTAGTTACTTTTGAAGGGATAATGGTATTGCTTTGAAATTTGGTGTTGGTCATGAATAGAATGTAATGATAAAGCATGCCTAATTTCAAGTTGATCTTACTGTCGGAAAATGGAAAATTAACAAGATTATTGTTTTTAGTTGGTGAAAAGAAATTATAATACAACGACATAATAACGACGATATAAATATAACGACAAAATTCTAATTGATCTTACTGTCGGAAAATGGAAAATTAACAAGATTATTGTTTTTAGTTGGTGAAAAGAAATTATAATACAACGACATAATAACGACGATATAAATATAACGACAAAATTCTAATTATTATGGCTGATCAAGATGCTTGGAATGTTGGGGGGGGGGGTTGACAGCGCATGAAGGGGATTTAAAAGGGGTTTACATACAGTTTAATTCATTTGTATTGCTGTTTTTGCCTCAGAAAAGCCGGAGAAGTGCTTTAATCGGGATTCATTTCGTAGAAAACTTGCGATGACTTGCAATGACATCATTATGGTCATCCGCGGGAAACAAGTAATTCTCCTGGAGAAAATTATAGAATAAAAACATCGGCCATGATATTTTCAGACATAAGCAGTTTCTGGTACTGTGATTCACAAAAGGTATATTCGTTTTTATTTCGCTTTGTGAAAAATGAAGATAATTTCAGAGTAAGAAAGATAATTAGGAAGAAAAGAGTGATCGGGTAAGAAATCTTCCTCTGGTCAGCTCGTAGAGACCGCGTGAGTTTTATTCACTCTAAAAACTGCCAGAGGAAGAAGAAACGTTTTGCGTCGGGGGAAAAGCAAAAGTTTTGGACAATCATCCCGAATTTGGAGAACATCCGGGTTTGTACGACGTATTCTGAAAAGCGGGAACTCGTAACACAACAGAGATTCCTGTATTGGATTCATTTCTTTTTTTTTTTGCTTGAGTCATTCAGAAACATTGAAGGCCCAAGTTCCTTTAACTGAAGTCTCCTGACATCTTCATTGGTGTGAACCCCGTGGACCTAAACCGTCTATATACCTATATATACCACTTCACGACATTACTATCCGCCTCATTACTGTTACTATGAACTTTTACAACATGTTTTACTTGCTGTTTGTTGTCCCCTTCACTGCACAGAGCGCGACTTAATAAAGATTGAGCACTTGAATAGACCCTATACTTTACAGCCTCTTATTAGTACACACTTTTACAGAGTGCATGCTTTCTTTTCAAGATTTAAATAGGTTAGGAGAGTCCATTTGAATTGAATTATACATCATTTAAAAGCTTAACTAAGAATCCATGTCTGGCGGCTTTTTGTTGGTTTTGTAGTGCAGGGTCACAGACAGTGAGAAAATTACAAGATATTGACAATTGTTAACGAAAGTAAAACGAGAAGATATTGTTAAACAGAAAAGAGATTCATACATGAAAAGGTTCGTTAAACAAAATAAAAAGTGAGTGCATTTCAGTGACAAAATGTCAATAAAAAAAATGGAAATGTCATTGTCATATAAATTTGCCATGTATTTTCCAGCTCCACACTCTTGCCCATATAGTGGAGGTCATATTTCTCATTTGACTTGATGATATTTGCCCCTACATCATATGGGAAATTACACATTCAAGGGTTATAAAGCTTATAACTTTTGAAACTCATGCCCTTTGAGGTTTTTTTTTAAATAAAAATGTAGTGTTGATCAGTTCTTCATAAGATGAATACCTCGATGCAGGCAGTAATCTTTGATTATGGGGGTGTCATCATCACATTATTGCCTACAAAATACTTGAAAAGACTTTGTTTTGTCAAAGAGACTAACTTTATGAATTTTGACTTGTTTCAGTGGTAGCCAAACAAAGAAATACATTAGAATAACACAGTCATTCCAAGTTGTGTGATAGTTACTGATGACTGCTATGCACAAAGATCTAGTACCACAACAACATAATAAATTTCAAAAAATTCTGTAAAATAGCTAGGAGAAATGAGGTTTTCAGCTTCACTAACCTGGATAAGTGAGATATACTCTTCCATCCATCAAATTTTCAGGGTGGATTCTTCAGTCCAAATTCTGTCCAGGGGTCCGCAAAGCCAGACTACGAGTTCTTGTCACTCAAAAAATCACCCATTTTCCGCACACGTACCCAATGAAATATAGTCCCCTCAAATTCCACCAGAAAAGCTTTCATCTTCCATTCAAAATGAAATTTGTAGAGGAATTCATACTCAATATCTACAGCTATTCAGATTTTTGCCAAACTACAACATTGATTTTTAATTTTTTTCTTCATTTATTTTGGTGCCTTTGGTACGAATTTGTGAAGGGGTCTGGGACATTCCATTGTATTTACGGGTGTGAGCCCTATAGCGGAGGTGGGAGCCTGGTCGGCAGATGGCGCTAATGATAGAGTGCCAACGTTGACATACTCTGGGTTAGAGGAGACCTCCGCATTATTTTTAGACTCTTATGGACAAGTATAAATTGGTTATAATGGGTAATGAGTCTCAAAATTTGTAGTGATTGGGATGAGGAATCGGAGTGTTTTCAAAATTTATAAGAAATCTTGGATTTCGTTAACGAAATGGTCATTTTGTCGACGAAATGGCTGATTTCGTAACGAAATAGGTCATGCGACACTTGGCGCCCCATACAACACTACGTTCATTGTCCATGGTTTAAACCAAGGACAAAGATTGTTCCATCTTCGTGAATTCGGGCCCAAGTGGACAAGCCAAAGAACTCGACATCTCGTATAATACACCCACGAGCTATATTTTAACCCCCCCCCCCCCCCAAAAAAAAAAAAAAAATAGCTATACACGAGAAATATAGGGGCCACGAGCTTGACACAAGACAGAAATGACGTAGCGTCAAGCTCATATTTATTCTGAATGGCCACTCAAGAAAAATGAAAGTCGTTTGGGTATTCGTAAAAGTTGATATGGTTGGTTGATTGGTATGGCAGAGGTTTATAAGAATAATTAGTTTCCTTTTCATATAAAAAGTTTCGGAATAAGGAAAAAGTATCTTACTTCAACTTATTTGTTTTCGAAAGCTCCGGAAATAGATTCATATCTGTTTGATGATACAGAATGTTCCAAAAGATTCATTGTGTCACAAGCATGATGGAAAAGAATCACCTCCAGAGAGCACATTAATTTATCATATCTTTCTACTGATGAAGCGTCTACCTTTAGTCGCGAACGTCTCTGGTGGTATAAAATGTTTTCCATCGTTATGGTTGTGACAGAATAAATCTTTTGGAATACGCCCTACAAACTGCTCACGTAATGGCTCTATATCAATTATGTTTATTCAGTTCAAAGTTAGGAGAGCTTACAATTACGAGGAAATTGATAAAAATAATGCACCGGATCAAGCACGCCTATATCCATAATGGTGAGACCGTATGGCAAGCCTTTTTTTTTTTTTACATTTAACATTAATTTCAGATATCACGAATTCCATTTTGTGATATCAAGAATAAAATTTGTGATATCACAAATTCCCGTAAGTGTAACACATGAACTTAATTTCTGATATCAATAAATCGAATTTGTGACATCACGAAATCCATTCTTGATATCACAAGTTCAATTTGCGATATCACATATCGAATTCGTGATATCAAAAATTCACTTTGTGATATCACTGAATGAATTTGTGATATCAGAAATTCGACTTCTTGGTATAAAAAATAGGTTTCACTTGAAAAACCAATGGTAATTCGTGATATCACAAAATGAATTTTTGATATCACAAATTCGAGCTTATGATATCACAAAATAAATTTGTAATATCACTAATTTGAATTTGTGATATCAAGAATTCTTATTTGTCATATAAAAATGCGAAATTGTGATATCACAAATTGAATTATTGATATAACAAATTCGAATATGAGATATAAGTAATTCACAGGAAATTCGAGCCTAAGTTTTGCGCTGAAATTCAACTGTGAATTCGAGCGTTAGTTGAGCACAGAAATACACAGGGAATTCGAGCATTAGTTCAGTAGAGTAAATCACTGTGAATTGGAGTATTACTTTAGCGCAGAAATTCAAAGGGATTTCGAGCGTTAGTTTTGCGCTGAAATTCAACTGTGAATTCGAGCGTAAGTTGAGCGCTGAAATACACATGGAGTTCGAGCGTCAGTTCAGTGCAGAAAATCACGGTAAATTCGAACATTAGTTTTGCGCAGAAATACAAAGAGTTTTGCGCTAAAATTCAAATGTGAATTAAAGTGTTAGTTTAGCACAGAAATACAAAGGGAATTTGAGGGTTAGTTTTGCGCCAGAATTCAACTGTGAATTAAAGCATTAGTTTAGCGCAGAAATACACAGGGAATTCGAGCGTTAGTTTTGCGCTGGAATTCAACAGTGAATTCGAGAGTCTGTTTAGCGCAGAAATACACACTCAGGGAATGGGAATGTTATTAACTTGGAGGAGTTACAGGGTGAGGCCGGGAGAGAGTATCTTTCATAGAGTTAAAAGAAACGCAAACAAAAGTTGTAAGTCAACCAGTCTCTGACAAATCAGTGGCGAGAAATGAGAGGGGAAAAAAGGAGAATATTATGTGACTTTCAAGTAATTGACAACACATCAATAACGGAATTTATAAAATGAAACACTGGTTGCCAAAACTTTTCATTTAATTTTCTTTAACTATGGTCATTCTCATTCTATGTAAAGATAACACCTTAAATTCAATCGGAATTTCTTCGCTCATAACGCTCGAATTCACAATGTATTTCTTCGCTCATAACGCTCGAATTCACAGTTGAATTTCAGCTCAAAGCTAACGCTCGAATTCTCTATGATAACTGTGTATTTCTGCGCTCAACTAACGTTCGAATTAACGTTAAAATTTCAGCGCCAAACTAATGCTCGAATCCCCTGTATTTTTCTACCCTCAACTAACGCTCGAATTCACTGCTGAATCTTAACGCAGAACTAATTCTCGAATTCCGTTTGTATTTCTGCGCTCAAACTAACACTCGAATTCACAGTGTTTTCCTGCGCAAAACTAATGCTCGAAATCAAAAGATTTTTTTTTTCTTTTTGCGAAAGATAAGTGCCGAAATTCCATGTAAATTAATGATATCACAAATTGGAATTTGTGATTTCACAAAATGTATTTCTTGATATCAAGAATGTGAATTCGTGATATCTCGAATTGAATTTGTGATGTCACGAATTGAATTAGTGATATCACTAATTCGATTTCATGATATCAAAAATTATTTTGTTTTACGTGATAAACCAATGGGTATTTGTGATATCAAAAAATGAATATGTGATATCAGAAATTCGAATTTTTGATATCACGAAATGGAATTCGTGATATCAGAAAATCTTTTTATAAATCAAATTGGCTTGCCATAAGACCGAGACTCTGCAGACACAATAGAAGCTCGAATCACAAGCTTATCGTCCGTCGAGGTTTACACACGTCTTGTTCCGCCACCGCGTTTTCGACAGATTTTCAGAGACACAACGCATTGTCGAGGAGATTGACTTGTTGGCAATAGGGAAATCTATCTTTGAGCAAATTTCATGGTAAGTGAACTTGTGATAAACCTCTCTCTTGGTACCTAATTTATCAAGAAAATAAAACGTGTACAGACCTTAATGTACATTATCTATATCTTTAGAATGAAATTAAGACAGATTTTAAACAGTTTTATATCTGTTGTTCACCAGACCCGTTCATAGGTCAAATTAACTCCGCTAAAGATATAAAGCGTTTTAAAGATTCTTCTTATCTTATTGGAATAAGAATTAGATTGTTTCATTATTGTGAAGACCATACAGATTGAATATTTCTGCGAATGAAATCACAAGTGTAAGCGGTTTTGGGTTTGCTAAAAAAAAGGGGGGGGGGGTAATTAACTGAGATTGAAGCATGTCGTGAGTGTGTCCAGGCGTGATAAATGTAGACAGTGTTCTGCGATGGCCCTCGTCGCTGCTGTCTATTATGTCCATAATCACACATCGAAAAGACTCTTTGTCACGATTGGGCTTGACCTTTTATTGAAGGAAATGGTAGAGAGCGAAAATCCAAGTGCCTTATCTGTTAATGGTCCTTCACTGCTCCTGAAAGTTAATAAGATCAGAATCGAATTCATGTGACCATGGTCACGTCACATCTCGATAAGACTAGTTTTATGTGCTTTGGCATCGACCCTTGAAGTCTTGCTCCTTTGCTCCTTTCCCTGTCCTCCTCTTCCTGTCCCTCTTCTGTCCTTTAACCTCCTGTTTATTCTTTCCACACAAATGTAAGAGAGCTGCTTTGTTTCTGTCTGTGTGTCCGTTTGTGAGGATATGATTTGTTTTATGTTCTCTCTGTTTTCCAAGCAATATGTCTTATCGTTTTGTTTTATTATTACTATAATTTATTACTCACGAGGGGAATGCATTCTACAAGCCAGGCTTTTAAGCATTCATCTCCATTTCCGACATTTTTTCTTCGTTACGATTCAGTTGCAGTTTGCCCATGCATTTCTTTATCTAAAAGTATGTTTTACGATGTTTTATGTCATTGTAAAAAAAAAAAGAATGAACTGCATTTAAATCACATTTAGATATGCCAAAATCACATTGTACTCTACTTTGTTTATACGCGAATTTCATATTGTATACTCTCGTCGGAAGTGAAATAAAATGAAATGAATGAATGAAATGAACTGAAATTTTGGACCGACCAGTCCCTGTACTCAAGATCCCGTGCATTGTTGCTAGCGCTGCACAGCCCTGTGTGTATCCATTTTGCTGCATCTTTATTATTAATCCAGGCTATATATGCGATGCAGATATCCATGATATCAGACAGCATTTAGCATGATATTATTGGGGTTGTAATCTGAATTTCTAATTGAAAGATTCAACACATGACCTCACTTATTTTCTGATTAAAAATGTGTCTTGTAATGAGTGTCGTCCTATTAGCTTTACACTTTCCGAATCGTCTGCTAGCTGCCGTCTATAGTTCAATAGTTCCGCAAACTCTATTTTTGGCGTTTGTTATTACGTGAATTTTGTAGTTTATCCGTTATGTCCATGATGATTTTACTTGGCCATGATATCATTTTATCAGTTCACCTAATCCGTTGGAGAGAGGAACATAAACATCTTCACCCCTTATCATAGCTATAATCATATCCTGATCAGATTAGGTTACATCGAGTGGATTTCGCTCCACTGAATGTGAATTTCGGTGCCATAAAACACCCATACACGTCAAATGGGCACATCGAAACTGCCTTATATAATTCACATTTTGAATAAATGAAATTGTATCATGCTATGGCTTTAGTAAACTTAAACATTTTATGATATGATATTTGCCCTTTTAAAGTGAAATAACGTGTTAAAACACTCCTTAGAATGAACAGCATGTTATCTAAATGAGAATTCATGATGAAAATTGGCATAACTTTTTTCTTTGTGCATACTATTCGGACCATCGCGGGCTGACCAGCTGACTGGTCAACACATGATTTTTAAACTTTGCAGATGTAACTAGATATTATAACTATACATTGATGTATACTATACGGTTTCCATAAATCATGCAAATTATGAAAATACTTCTAATCAGTTTAGTCATAATTTAAAGATGATAATGATTTTGGAATATTCCCTAAGCTCTGTCCTGGCTCAACTGGTCTTCTGATTTTACAGCTGCACACACCACGGTTTCTCTTGGTCGAACTAGTGTTGTGAAGTCCCTAAGAGAAGTGCTGCTCCGACTTGGTTCTTCAATATTCCATATCATAGGCTACTGCTACTCTGCTCCTCGAGGGACTACAATAACATTGTCAACGGACAACCGGAAGTGACTATTTGCGACGACCATCTGCACCCAAATAAGCAGTGGATCACGATGGACCATTAAGTGTATCTGCCAGATTATGGAAAGAGGAACACAAATGCCATAGAGATCTGGTGTAAAAACAGAATATTTTGAAACGAGGATACTCTCTGAGGGCATAAAAAGTTAGAATCCTCGTTTGCTCGTCTGCTCACATAAAGTTGAGAAGATATTACAGTCGTTAAGGGCTTTACCGAAGTGTCTTCCATATGTTGTATGGTAACATCAAATCCGCCCAGGCAGCACCGAGAGTTCTCTGTGAAAGCTTACAAAGAAAGATTGATCCACATCAACTTACATGAAGATAATTCCTTTGATAGAGGGTCATACAGCTGAAGTGGTTGAAGTTTCCATTTTGCAGTACACAATTTCACTTAGATATTCAGGAGTCAATTCAAATGAACAAACTACGTTTTGCATTAATGTAATGATTCTCTCAATTGTGAGAATATTTGTACAGTGTACTGTAGAATTTTTATATCCTGAAGGTTTATGATTTATTTACAGATAGCGAAACTCAACGTATAATGAAAATATAATTTCGTCATTGAAAAGAATTCATAAATATTAAAGTCCAGCTTGTCTCACAAAAAAGCCCCCGAAAATTACTCGAAAAAAAAAAGAATTTGGTTCTGTTTAGAATTACATTATGGAGTCAGTAAGGAGTGGCAATGTGTATGTAAAGAGGTCAACTTATTCGAGCTCATTACTGCTCTGCATGATAACCGGGGCCAGTTTATTTTGCGCCGTCTGGCCAATTCTTCCATCAAAAGACGGTCACGAAACATCCCCAAAGAACCAAGTCATCCCATACACAATCACCAGATACTGCCTCACTGTTATCTGTGTCTTCTTCCTCGTCTTTTCCATTGTGGTAATACGCAACATGGAAAAATTCCATAGGGAGCAGAAAGTATTCTGGCCAATGCGGTGTCGACACTGCGCATGGGCAGTGGGACTCGTTGACAACCAGCCGGAAGAAAGGGTCAATGACCAAGGAGTTCCTGAAGACCGTCAGCAACTCAATCTTCCCGGAACTCTCTCCTCATCCTTACCAAATCTCTCCGCGAGGTTGCCGTCCCCTGAACAAACGTTGACGAATGAAAACGGTGCAGCATTGATATCGACTCATCCGTTACATCCGTTTGCGCCATCTGTTTCATCCTTATCTTCTTACAGAAGAGGGTATAATCACTCTACCTCATCGGAACACCATTCCCTCTATATAAGACCGCACACATCTCTCCTTAAAGTTTTGTACGTGTTTGGCACTCTAGCAGCGATTAATCTTCCCATCCCCATCTCCACTGTAGTGTTATGTTTTACCAGGCAAAATTCTCCTCTTGAAACTGGTATGCTTGTGGGTCAGCTCCTTGTAGACATTGCTTACGTTATCATGATAGTTGACGGAATGGTGTTCTTCAGCAAATACTATGACGCGGTTTTTGTAGACGAAGTTCGATTTTCTTACCCTATAGCGTTCTTCATCGCATTTTCCGTTTGGATTGCTGTAATGAAGCTGACATACCCTGTAGTAACAGAGTTAAAATTTTCATCTTTTCGGATCTCCAATCCGTGTGAACTTAATTCAAAGTACGGAAGTTTTGCTCTGCTAGACGAAGAAATGATGACACCTGAGTATGCTGAGTGTGGCATCATCGCGGCAGGGTTGTTCCTACAGATGTGGCATTCCCTTCTCCCGCAGTGCTGTATCAAGAAACGAAGCATTCCTCCGTCCTTTGACTTCTACAACACACCACGGACGGCCGCTAATTCACGAAGGATGACAAGGGATATGTGGCCTTATGGACGTGAGTCGAGAAGGTACAGACTACCACGAATGTGGCAATATATATTTCCCGGAGTTGCTATCACGTTTGCTTCCATTTTCATAGGATTAAACCTTTTCGTCAAGAACATTGAATATGCAGGCTTTTCTGTCATTAACAAAACCTGCATTACTTGGGGTTTTGATGTTGTGGCATATTTGCCGCTGTTGGTTCTTTGTCGTCACCAGTTAACCGTGACAAAAAGCAAAGAAGTCTTCTCGATTGGAAAGGACGTATCCGTCCTCCACAGTCTCATTTTGGGTCACGACCGCATCCTATTACTGGGATGCGGAGGCATCTTTACCATGAATTCATTTCGTTTCGTAGCAGGAATAGGGTTGCTGATCCGTGCTGACAAAATTCATGATGACGAAATCGCTCTTGCGTGTTTTGCTACCTTGTATGCGATCTTTCAAATATGCTGTGCCTGGATCCTCACTTCGTTTCTGCTCTCTGTACAGAGACAATGCATTGAGGATGAACCGGGACGTCAGTGGACGAAGATATGCCTCCTCTACGCCTGTGCCGTCGGTATTTCCACGTGGGTGTTATCGGTTGTTCAGGTTGGTCCTTGGCCAGAGATGGAAGCTTACTTCGGGGAGGGGACGGGCAAAACCATCGCAGTCCTCATAGATCCAATCATTTCACTGTTCAGCATTCATGTCGCTATGATTGCTTATGAATCCTACAAGTCCTTGTCCAAGAACATGTAGCGAACTACGGCACACCAGTACAATGTTTTGTGGCATGACATTTTGTTTTTAATCAATTTTCACCGTCTCTACATATGCATTTGTAAGATAGCAACTGCTGATCTACTATTTAACAAACATGTCGGGTGCCAGTGGGAATCAAACCTGCCATCTACTGCTTTCCTGGCAGCGACCAGGGACGTGAGACGACCTTCCCTGCAGCGACGCTACCGCCAGGCTATTCCTGGTTACCGGCAATGACGATGATTTGAAACAATAACTCAACCTCTAGAAGTCCGATATTTTCTTGATAGTCCAAGAGGACAAGGCTTATGGAACGAAATCTAGAGAATATCAATGCGATGTTTTGTTTTGTACTATTTTTTTAATCAAAAGGGACAACATTGGTAAATAGATTTCCCGATACAGTCAAAGCAGCTGTTACTAAAGATTCTCTCGAAAGCTATGGACCATTCAAGTGCACGGTTCACTTATGATCGAGTGGAAAACCTTCAAGTTACAATTCTTATAGTCTTTTTTTTATGAGTTGACGAAAGCATTGAGAATTGCGTATCAAAAACTCATGATAACTTCCAAGTCTACTCTTAATGTGCCACATTTTCACGCCTGACTCAGTCGACGGTGTGCCAACTTCGCATATTCTGCTCAAACCCACAAACTCGCCCAAACCGATCGATAAATCGCCAGATGCCACAGTACAATGGAGCGTTTTTCGCGATTCCGTTCCTCTCACATATAGCTTACATTTTGTGTGGTGATTGACCAGGAAGCAGTGTTGCCTTCTGGATTTGCGTATAAATTCTAAGTTTTTGTCACTGTTTTGTTTGCAAAATTCATGCATTTACAGTAATGTAGCTACTTGTCATTTGAAAGGAATAGATTTGTCAACAATTAACGTTAAAGCATGCAGGGCTTGGCACTTTCTATACAGCTTTGCTCACTAGATGCCCAGCCTTTAACAGATATGCAGAAAAATTACATATATTTGAAAAGTAAAATGTTTTCTAAGAGCATAACTGGGTGGGTATCTCAGAATAATGTGGCACACAGGGGGTTTCCACCATGGGACATAAAGAGATTAGGTGTGTTAAAGTTTGCACATGTGATGACACCTCCAAAAGATACTTGATTGCGTACAGTTTGGTTTAATCAGATCTGAAAGCAGTTTCCACACAGACGAGCAGATGTTACTAATTAATTGTATATTTTATGTATGCATTTTGCCACAACGCATGCGTCGATGGTAAGGCAGCTTGCAGTTTGTATATTTATTACGTGTGTGAATTTATGAAACACCTGAAATTTCTTCATTTTTCACTTTGTACTTTACGTGTGAGATTATAAAATATTAAATGATCATTACTTTTTATAGTGCTTATCAACTGATGCAACATTGTATTATAAACTTGAGTGTTCACCCGATTTTTTATGGAAACAGAATGTTATACAAAAGTGTGCAAGTTGAATGCCTAAGCCCCATACTTAATTGAATTAGAAATTACACAAAATTAAAAAAAAAAAAAAAAAGGATAATGTAAGGTTAAGATGTTATGTGATAGTGAGAGGCAGTATTTGAAAAAAAAAAAGAATATTCCAGTTGAGAAAAATGGTAAGAAAGTTTTGAACCATGGGTAAATGCTTTACTGCATGGATATGAGATTATGAATAACTTATAAGTGACTTCATATTGTATGATGAAATAGTACACAAACATTCGACATTATTGATATCTTCATGACTGTACATTTAACAATGGAAGTCGAACATTTTACTGTTTATTTACTACTATTTACTTATTCTGGATTCCAATTAGAGGACACTTTGATTGTTTCCATTTGACCTGATCAATGAAGGTTGAGCTATGTCATTCCGTTCTCAACATCCAAGGCTCATTTTTCTCATAAATGAGGATAGAGCTAAGGGTCTTGTAAGATGGCTGAACGGAGAGGAAATGCCCTGCATATTTCTGATTATTTCATCCATGATGTATACTAGTACATGTATTAATAGATTAGTGCATTCCACATATTCTTTGTAATATAAGTATACACACACATATATGTTTAATTATTATATCTATTGGATGATACGTATGTATATATTCAAACATCTATTATACATTTGAACGCATGTCATTGAATCTTGTATGAACAGAACATGATCTTGGCAAAGAGATGTGATACATTTGTTGCTTTTTTCATGAGATCATTTTTCTCCCTTTTCTTTAGCCTAAACAATTTTCGTTATGCTGTAATGTATTTTCATTGTTTCCATGAGGTTCTGTAGAGCGATTTCATAAGATGAGCTTTTCCTAAAATACAAGAAATTTTAATTTCACTGCACACGGTTGTCTAAATTCTTGGAGCACTTATATGTAATCGTCTACTGAGAGACGTTGGAAGTGCCAAGAGCCAATTGACAATGTATGTGGAATTATGGAGCTTAAAGGATGTTCTGACGTCACGAAACAGATGTTTCTTAATCTTGCTCATCTTATCATGGTGTAAATATGTATGTTTTATGTTTACATGTGAACATTTCACAGAGTATCCGATATCATTTTTTTTTTCGACAAACCTGTGGCCCAAATAAACCACAAAAAAGCCACTTTTGAAAAAAAATCCGTTTACTTCGGTACTGATAATAGAACTAGTTGCAGTGATGTCTAGCGAATTGCTGTGAGTGTGTATTTAGCATTTTGCTTGAGGTACTTGACGTTAACTGTTGAATTGTAGTAATAAATCGATATAGATACTCCTCATAACCGTTTTCATTCTTGAACACATATTCCAGATAAACTGCGTTCAGAGATTGATTAATGTAACATAATATTTGCGCATGTAATTATCCGTTGAAGTACACAGAAAGCAAACAAATAACAATAGGGTTTTTATGACATGGCTAGTTTATTGGCAATCATAATCATATAATGTATATACTCTGATCAGTCTCCATATAAGTCGTTTATAAAGCTACTCTCATAAATCGTGGTCTTTTTGCGTGTGTTTTTTAGTTTGTGCAAAAACAATTTGCCCTATAAGCACAAGAGGGCATTTCCCCTGCAACATGATGATATCATTACTTCCGTGAACTATGTTTTGGTCCAAAGAGCGTTTGATTTTCCTTCCAGATGGTTGAAATGCACGGATACATACTGTCCCTATGACCTAGCTACCAGCGAGCCAGTGTCATTATGAATCAAAACTATCAAATACGTTTTGTATGAATTGCCTGTAGCGTATTGTACAAGAAATGGGAGCAAGTCTTTCGGTTGTCGGAAGCAGCCTCTATATGGTAAAAGTATGCACAAAATTAAATTAGCCATGCATGAAACATTGTAATATATTGCCACTGAAGTTTTAGTATCTCGTACTATAGACAGTGATGGAGTGTATATGAATTTAATGTGCATGTGTGTGCTAGTGTGTGTGTGTGTGTGTGTGTGTGTGTGTGTGTGTGTGTGAGTGTGTGGGCATGTGAGTGTATATAACAATATACAAAATGGGCAATCGCTTCAGTATACACAAATGACTTCACATGATATCATGAGAACATGAACTCAAAATACAGCTCCGTGAGTGTCTCTGCATATACTAGTATACAAGCCTGTGTTGACAAAGCAGGCCTGACAACCATGATCACATACAAGCGTACATACTACATAGACATGACAGTATAGTAAAACAACGTCGTCCCATTGTGCGTCCATCAATGAGACAAATAGCTAAAAGCTAGGATACACAACATTCTTTTCAGATTTGAATATTGCAGGGTCTGTGGAGACTTGAATAACACTTCTCCTGATGAGCTGTTCTAGTGCGGAAAGGATAACATGATGTTCATTCTGTTTGCTGAAACTAAAGTATAACTACAAGACCCTGGCACTTGATTATTTCAGTGAGAAAGCAAGTGTAAAACAACAAGAAGACATCGATCAGAAGAAGAGAAATGAGGACATGGAAAGGCTCGTTTCACAAAAAGATGAATCTCTCAGCGACAAAATAACAACAGCCATGACAGTAGAATGGATTCCCCAACAATGAAACGTACCCCGAAACATTTTGGTGTTGTCAATTACGGTGCCTTTGATATAATCATCATTACCATTTTATTTTCGTTACTGCCTGGTTATGATACCCCTGCAATTTTACAATTATGAGCGAAGGTTGCCTCTTCTCTCCCTCTTTTTCTCCCTCTCCCCCTAAGAAAGAATGATTATGTCATATGTTTCAGGACGATGAAGAAGCATTGCTTTACGGTAACACGGCTCTTATCATTAAAACGGAACAGTGTAAATGGAGAAAAATTGGTGATTGAAGTAAAATCAGACGAGATAATAGAATTAAGGAATGTTTGTTGTTTGTTCACCTAGCATTAACCTCATTTCTACCTTATATGAACAAAACGTGAGAATATCCCTCCTAGAAAGAACACAGTGTGCCATGCACAGTGTGTTCACAACGCGTTCACATAGTCAGCTATGTGACAATTTCACTATGGTGTGGTTTTTCACGCAGTGTTCACACTGTAATGTTCTGTTTCACGTTGTGAATTGATGATCCACAATGTTAAAACGCTCGAATTTAACAGTGTAAAAGATTTCACACTGTCTTCACAATGTCTTCACACTTTGGGACACTGTGGAGTTTTTTTTTTTTTTTTTCGACAGGAATACTTCTCCAGTTACAGCAAGCCAACAGTTCACACTATCTTCATAGGCAGATTAAGGAATCCATTGACATCGACAAAGCATGATTTTCTACAATTTGTTATTCACAAATTACATCAAATAAATCATCGGCGTGACCATAAATACAATGAATCATCATCATTGTAAATAAAAGCAACAAAAATGGTATCGAATTTTTTTTTTGATTTAATTAAACTATATAATTCGTTGACATTTAACCCCAAGTGAACTCAGTGCGTGCAGTTTCCCCTCTTCCTTAGCTTCCACAGCACAAATAAAGTTTAAACTCAGTCAAATCCGAATTATGTACATCATATACATCACTGGAACTGGCAGCGCTTGGTTTGAATATCATAATGCTGCGCCTCTTTTTGGAGAATGAAAGTCTATACACAATGGCAGAAACATCGAAAGACGATGATCGCCATGAACACAACAACAAATAAAATCAGAAACAAAAAGAACCTCGAGCTAAATTAGCAACAGCTAAAGATTCGGTGAGTGGTGACGCACTTTCACTGCTTATTCTATAATCAGGGAGATGAGTCTCACCTCCCTGTTCTAATAGAAACATGTACCGGATATGAAAGGTTTTATTTCCGCGGCTACAATTCAGATTGACACAGTTTGCATCAGCAGAAAGTGAAGGTCGCAGGTTAGGAGAGATTCGCAAGCCATCCGAGATGATAAGGTATCCATTAGGATGACAACAAACATGGCAAAGAGTTGTATCGAGGGAATAGCTGCACGCCAGAAGCGTTGACATGGATGTTTGGCATTTAATACCTACGTCCGGTAAAACGTATACTGCACCCCGGTGCCGCTGCTTCGAATTTTCTACATCTCTCAACCAAGCCAAGCATGAAGTGAACTGGCAGAGTGAGGGCATCTACTGTACATTCGCGATAATATTTAAGGGTTTCTTATCTGATATGCCAAAAAGAAGATGTTAGCAGTCTGTATATACCCAATGAGATCCATAAAGGAAAAAAAAATCACCTAAAGTACTTTCAACTTTTATTCAAACACCTGCGATTATCGGCGTGAAGGATTTTTGTCGCTTTTTTTTTTTGTTCAGATGATCGATCATCTTTTGTCATTTGTAGAAAGTCATTTCCGGCAAATATCAACTTCGATGGATTTTGGAGAAGCAATTCTCTTCACGATTGATTAATTCTGTCGCTCCTTGGAGGCAGAACGTGTCAAAGTTCTTCGGAGAATAGGGGAAACCATGTCATCGAACAAGTTCAATTTGGTTTCTTGAAAGCTATAAAGATGGTTATCTTTTTAGCCAAAACAGACTTCTCGTAATTGTCAATTTCATGGGTAGGAGTGGCAATGCACGTGTATATAGTTTCGATGTTCAAGATGTCAAAAATTTGGACAAGTACTTAAAGCATTTATATCACTCTTTTTTTTTCTTTGTGGGATACATGAAAATGAAATACCGAAATACAGAACTATACTTTCCCGAGTTTCCAGCAAGATGACAAAAAAAAAAAAAAATGAGTTTTTGGCTTTCCATGGTTGTATCTGCGTAGGTGAGAAATCTGCACATTTTTGTGTAGATGACGGAAAACAATAACAACATCACTAATGGGCATTATTCAGGGAGGGGAATGAAGTGCTCTCATCCGGGTAACAAGAGTTTGTTGAAACAATATTGGCGTGACCGCATGACAGGTTGTGATCATCCTTAGCTCTCGTATAAAAAGGGTCATAAGATGGTTTTTCTGATGCATGGCATGGTTTTGTTGGTGCATGACAACACCGGGATACTAGATTGCAAGAATGGTGTGACATGTTGCGATTATTTTTGGCTGCATGTCAACTGTCATAAGCTCAAGTCTTGGCATTTGCTCCGGGAGGTTTTGTTGGTGCATGACAATAAGTCCTGATGTTTTTACTTCCTCCATACTAATTACGAAATGATGTCCGGTACAAAAACATACACTCTGGCCATGGAATAACAAGTGATACCTTTGAAGACAGAGCTTGCGACTTCAGCGATGAAAATAAAAGCTGAAACGTCTTGTAAAAATACATTGCATTTTAAATTGCTATATCAGCATATCAACATACCATCATGTTAACATTATATCATTAGCTCGATGCTGTATGGGTGATGTGCGCAGTAAAGGGATAACAACAATAAAAAAAAAACAACGAAAATGATAATACATAACTCCTACTACTCTCAATTATGATGATGGCAACAACGTGATTGTAAAAAAGCGGCTCTTCATGAATTCATTTCAGTTTTTAAACAATGTTTTCCGCACTACCAAGGAAGAAACCTTATTCTATTTCATCCAGCTGCACGCAAACAAGACCTACCGCATTCTAAATATTTTGAACGTGGAGACGCATTAGTCACGTGACATCTACAGTTCTCTCAAGAGAGCACTCGCGCAGCTCCGATGCCAGAGCTGCGCGGAAAGTTATCGTCTGCGGTTCCCTCTCTCTCTCTGTTTTTGCCGCACACAATACTCAGTAGTTCCTACGCGCCGTTCAAATCTGGACACGATATTCGTCCGACTGGGTCCGTCTCCTTTCCGACCGAGTCCGACTCCCTTCCGACAAGCCAATGAGTGAACATCAGTCCTTTGCCCTGTGTGTTTGAGAAAAATGCATGGTTATTTGAAAATGAATCGTACATATCATTTTCTTTCTACATAATCATGCGTAATATATATCGGTGATAACATTGTCTGTCATGTCTGTCCAAAGCAGCAAACAGGTGGGTGTCCGTGAAAAGTGACCCACTTTAAACACAAACCCAAGAACTGGGCAGCATCGCTCTTGTTGTTTTGTAAATATTTAAAAGCCAGTGGCTAATGTGTTTGCAGAGTTCCGATGAATGTAAAGAGCAGAAGGAATTGGATCTACCTGTATATTTCTCACTATCCTCTATATTCATATTCATATAATATACATACAGTATAATAATGTTTATGCATATCTTATATAGAGTATATGCACATTACGTGTGTGTGTGTGTGTCTGTCTGTCTGTCTGTGTACAGAGAATATGGGTACATCCGTGGTGCACAATAAATTGCTTTTATAATGATTCTAAAATACATTATCAAGTATCTTAAATGAAATTATATTGGCCTTTAGGTGAGAAATCTATAAAGAGAAGGTAATTTCCCTTTTTCATCACATAACTCGACTACTTTCTCTGTTGTAAACCACGAATAGAAATATGACGCAAAGTCGTACTTTGAGCATTATAAGATTAGTCACGAATTCACTGAATGATCGCCAAAGCAGCATCAAATATAACAACAAACAAACAAAATATTTACACGCACATTTCGGCGTACACGTGAGTGCAAGTTTATTTGGGTTTCATGTGTTGTGTGTGTTTGGGTATTATATGTGTGAATGATGATTACTTGTATCTGTCTACGCTCGACACTAACGGTGGCCCGGTGGCCCGGGGCCACCAAAAATGAAAGTCGGGCCACCAAATTTCAAAAAAGGGCAAATTTTGGTGGCCCGCCTCGGGCCACCAAAATTTTTTGAAAGTATGTCAATAAATTCGTAACTTTTTGCGCCGGAAATTAGCAGTTAAATTTGTTTAAAGGATGGATGAAAAGGACTGAATGAGTGCCTGAGAGTGAGTGTTGCAAGTTTGTTGAAGTTTATTTATGAGTAGATATGTCCAACTTCTAATTCTTACTATCATAAAACTTAAAAATTTGACTCATTAAAAAAAAAAAGGTACTTTTAATGTTTTTTATTGTTTCTTTTTTCGGGACACCAAATTTTTCTCTCGGGCCACCAAAAATTTGAAATTTAGGATTTTGGTGGCCCCATCTGGCCACCAAACAAAAAAGTTAGTGTCGAGCCATGGTCTATGCACACTATTGCTTTCAACTCGTAGAAGTGACTAGAGGAAATCATGATTCCCATTGGGTGATGTTCGTCATTCGTTAGTCCGAAATTGCTATCCCAAAACACACATTTTCCCTGTCATATATGTGTACTCATAAATGTTTGTTAATACGAACATTTGTGGCGTTACTCCAAAGGTGCGTTAATCCGAAAATGAAAAGACGATGAATACAAAATACAAAATTAATGAACCTTCCCAAGCTTCGGAATTACGAGCATTATTTCGTTTTCGAATTAACGAACCTCGAAATGTAATCATTGCATTATGTGGATCAAACGAATGTTATGACATAAAAAAAGTCGCCTTACCTTCACATCAATGACGCCCCTTGGTTCGGTGTGGAAGCCGCCGATTACGTCTAGAATAGACTTACACTCTTCACTGATGTGGATCTTCATGGCTGTAAGGACAGTGTTTAAAAGGCCAAGTGAAAAGAGGATGTAATCATTTGAAAAGAAGCTTTCTAAAAACTCTACACCTCTATCTGACGCCGAGAGAAACACTACATCTAGCCCACATTGGTCGGTTGGTTTCAGTATTGCTTATTGTGGTTAAGTAGAATGAAATTGCACAAATGATAGTTCAGAAGTTCCAATAAAATCGAACAAAATATCACAAAGTCATGAAACCTTTGATTGCTTTATGTTTTTGCGAAGAGCTGTGACATCGTGTACAACGACAATTAAATATGCATTATTTGTAGTAGATTATTTGTATTCTAAGTTGATTTATATGTTTGTTTGTTTTGATGAATAGATATTTCATATTATTATTATTATTATTAAATAGTCTTCCGTTAATTCATTCATAATTCATAAGAATCGCTTTTGTTGATAAAAATTATGTAGTATCTGCATCTCCTTCAATCCTAAATAATACTTCTTATTTGAACATCAAAATTGTATGAGCAATTGCCCTGACGGACACATGCTCTTTTTTTGAAAGAAAATCCCATTATACATCAAAATTCAATGAAGATTAAAGACTTTCAAGTCTTTTGGAAACTTCCTTGGTGAGATATGTAACGATAACATGTAAAATCTGCTAATACACAAATGCATTCATAAAATACGTCTTTAGATTTAAGGTGGAATTTGTTTGATTTTTGGCTTTGTTTAATGACAAATAAAAAATATCTGAATTGAAATTAATTGAATGGAATTGAATTGAATTGACAAACATTAACTTGTTTGATTTCCCAGTTTACAAATGGGAAATTATAGGGATAATGCTAGAATGACGACACCATTGAAAGGGAATTATACCGTAAATAATCACATCATGACAATGTGTGGTAATTACAAAAAAAAAATCCTTCCACAAATATCGAAGAATTTTGATCGAAGTAATAAAGCGTATATGTGATAGTGGGGTTAGGTCTTAATTGCAGAATTCAGACGAGGGGTCGTTATGTAACTTTCTTTTCATGTATGAACTTCACACGGAGCGTGTAAGGTCTATTTTGGTGCATGAAATAGCGCCTAGGACAGTGTAGGAGGAACATTGCAAGACATTCGTTACGATAAATGGCAGAAGAAACTTACGAAAGCCATGAGATTCCATGCGCGAGGCGGTGTTTACCGTATCCCCAAAGAGACAGTACCGGGGCATCTTGGAGCCAACCACTCCGGCTGCACATGGTCCTAAAATGAGAAAGAAAAACGTAAAGAAAGAAAATGAAAATGAAGTTCTAACATGTCCAAAGTACAACTTCATTTGGCATAAGTTACTTAAAAAGATCTCGTTCTCAGACAAGGGCGAGGGGCTGTGGGGGATAGGATTTTTTCCCCCGAGATAGCATCTCTTTTATCCATTCCAACTTTTCATTTCATTATTTTTGGTCGCCATGCAACATTACTTTCAACTAGTAAATCACACTCCTCAATTTTCGACCTCATCTTTTTGCTCTTAAAGAGCAATGTACAAAATGATATCAAAGGTTGACAATAGATTAGTATACTGGAAGTTTTGAGGGCCATAGTAACTATGTTACAAATATTGACCATCGCAGTTGTCGTTGTTGTTGTTGTTGTTGTTGTTATTGTTGTTGTTGAGGGAGACATCGCGGTTTACAAACATTTGCGATACACTGGACTCCCGTTACAACGAAGTCCTCGGAACCAGCAGTTTTCTAGTTTCGTCATATTGAAATTTCTTTGTAACCGAACAAATAAACAATAAAAAAACATGTAGTGCGGATAATGTTGCGGCCTCAATTTTGACTTCGTTGTAATCGTGTTCGTTATACGGGAGTGCTTTGTATTATACGCCCCCATACAGGGGGCCCCCATACGGAGAATGAATAAATCAAATCAAATCAAATCAAATACAGGGGATTTTAATACCTGTGTGGGCGCCAATCCGTAGAAGAATGCGTTCTTCACTAAGGTGTGGTATTCTGAATGTGTGGACTCCCTGGATCATGTCGAGAGCCAGGGAGGCGATCTCCGCTGCATGCTTGTTCCCGTTTCGGACGGGCACGCCGCTGACCACCATGTAGGCGTCACCGATGGTCTCGACCTTGTAGACGTCGTACTTCTCGATGCACGAGTCGAAGAACTGGTAGAGCAGGTTGAGAAATGTGACTACCTGAGGTTGGGAAAGGCAAAAAGCGACCGAATATCGATATTGTAACAGATTTTCTTTCTTTTTCAAGAGTTTCATTACAACAACAACAGCAAACGATGGAAAACGTCACTGATCGTTATTACTTGAAATCTTTCATAAAAATCAGTGACTCTTTCGGTGTCAAGAGCTCACGTCATCCCATCATTAATTTAAACAAAAATCGGTAAGGGTCGCCTTATTCAGGTGATTCTGAAGTCACCGAGTTGTACTACTTTCTTTGTTTACATCCGTAGATCATGGGCCTTATTTGCCTTGTGTCCAACTGGTTGGCCTTATTCTGTGTTATTTGCCTACATTTTCGAGCTCATGGACCTTATTTGCCTAGTGTCGAGCTGATGGGCCTTTTCTGCGCAGTGTCGAGCTCATGAGCTGTATTACTCGTTGGCTGTTTGTCTCATGCACCTTTTTGAACGTGGGCCGTATGACTCGAGGGTGTCGGGCCCTTGGGATGACTCCCTACCCCTCTCCGAGCCCTATAATGGGATATGATGACCTTTTATCATTTTTTCTATGCCCTTAGCCAAAAGGAAGGGTTCACAAGAACATTCTATGAAATAATGCTTTATTTACTGCATGCAGTAGCATTAAAATACAATACTTTGTAATGCGCGATAGGCCTTATTAATGCCATCGTGAGTTTATGGCAGAGGTTTATTTTTTTTTTTGGTAAAGAAAAAAAAAGTGAATGAAAAAAAAATCATTAACAGACAGCATACAATTTGTGTTGTCTATAGTCTCTCCGGCTATCTCATTTTCCAAAAAAACAAACAAACAAACAAACAAACAAACAAACAAACAAACAAAAACAAAGAATAGAGAGACTCAATAATGTATAATGTTACGTACAGCGAGATCGATAGACACAATTCTGCATTATTCAGCGTGTATAATACGAACCGATCTTCGTTCTCGGTCGCGTCGCTTTCATTTGCCTTATTTTCCTTGCTCTTTAGTATGCTGGACTTTACGGCCGTACACGTCCTTCACTTTCTGCAGTAGATGAGTAGGTTAATCAGTGGCAAAATTACTTTCTCAGCCCAGAAAAAAAAAATATAGTCAAACCGTAACGTCATTAACTTTTCATAGGTGCTTAATATAAACCTGTGCCCGCAGAAATGACGGAAGTTAGAGAGAGAGAGAGAGAAAGGGGGGGGGGGAGGGGATTCAGAAATGAAAAGAGAGGCAGCATATTGATTGTGGTTTGCTTTTATTGTCGCGAACAATTACAGGTAGAATACAATCATTTTGATTACTGTATACATGGTATAGATGCCCGAAAATGATATTCCCTTGCCCTTGTCTGTCTGCGTGACTTTCACGTGATGCTCTTCAGCGAGACACAATACGGACTATTCCAGTCCTTATTGCTCTGCGCATGCGTGTATGTTTACAGATTTATTTGTCTCAGCGTTTAATTACACTTGGATATGAGCTCGAATGACTCAAGTGACTTATTTCACGTCGTCTGACGACCCTGACCGAAATTAACGCCAGGACTCTACATCCCAAAGATATTTGATTTTACGCAAAGTTGTAATGTCACTTAACATAGCAACGAATGCACTATGCTCATATCTCATTGGTCACTACAACCCTGTTGCCAAGGTAACGAGGAACTGTAGTTATTGGGGTTGATCTTACTGACACGTGTTTTGCGATCATTAGGTATAGTGAATTCGTATTAATGGTCACGTGTGGATGTGTTGGAGCACTCTTTGCATTCTAGGTCATGAAAATGAGGAGATCAGCTGCAGACAAAGCTAGAGAATGCATCACACCGATAAATTCTCAGCTGCATGCGAGAAGATAAATTACAACTATGTTCTCCATTTCAATATGGATGTTCATTATCTATCATTACTCCCGATAACGTGATATATACCAGAAAAGGAGGCGAAATAGAACGTGTGATATCTTTCATTTTCTTTAGAATTGATAGCTGCAACCGGAAAAAATAAAGAGATGAATTAAGAGAAACGTGTTGGCGTATAAAGTCAGGCTGGATATGTGCTATGGGTCATTTTGAAAGCATGTAGTATCTGAAGATTGTTGCTTTGGTCTACATGTCAATATTCCTCATATGTTCACGATGTAGATGTGATATATCCGTGATATCCAAAGTACAATTATGATCTTCCTTTCGATATGGATGTTCATCATTTTATCATTACTCCTGATAACTTGATATACATCAGAAAAGGAGGCGAAATAGAGCGTGTGATATCGGGTTTTTTTCTCTCTCTCCAAAATTGATAACTGCAACCGGCAAAAAATTAAGAGAAATGTATTGACACATAAAGTTAGGCTGGATATGTGCGAGAGTCATTTGTGAAAGAATGCAGTGTCTGAAGATTGACGCTTTGGTCTACATGTCAATCTCCCTCGGTACGTTCACGATGTAGATGTGATACGTATATCCGTCATAATATCCAAAGTCTTATTTGGCCTGAATCTGTGGCTGGTGAAGGGGGGGGGGGGGGGGGGGTAGGAGCCGAGGGTAGAAATCATCACACTGATTGTTCACTGACGTATAAAAGGGTTGATACCGATCGTGAGCGGGCCCTTAAGTTGAATTTCAGCGTTTGGTTTAGTGCTGCATTTATTTATTATTATCATTATCATTTTTTTTTTTTTGGGGGGGGGGGTGAATTTTATACCCTTTATAATTCATCCCCAATAAAGTAGGCAGTGTCGTTTTATTTTTTTTAACACCTACAAAAGAAGAAGAAAAAAAGTCAACCCACATATGCAAATATCGTGGGATTGCTACTTCTAACAAAGGTTGCACTGGACAGGCAGAAACTTGCCAAAATCTGGCAAACGAGTCTTGGGATTCATGCACTGTATTTGAAGCTCTTCGGTAGTACATGACAAAGAACAGAATGATGAACAGTTGATCGCGTAGAGATGTTAGTGTATATCTCTAGGGTTGTAGCCTCAATAGATCCTCATGGAGAGAGATATGTAGACCTGCGTGAACTCATTACTATAGTAAGCCAGCCTTGTCGATATCAAATACCACGAACACTGGACGAACCCAGGCAAACACATACCCAGATACTGAAACATCCCTGAGTACCCTCTGCGCACAGTTCTTCGTTTTTATTGATTTAATAGGCGGGTCACTGTATTCGAATGCTAGTGTGCGGATACTTTTCACTTATTATCAAGTAATCATCCATTGAATTCACCTGTTGATACTGAATACATTTCAGTCTTGGGGAGTCCAGTTGCATGCATCGATTCTGTGGCTGTGTTGGAAAGGATATCGGACAGGTTTTCAAATTGTAAGAAGAGTTCTGATTGTCAGGGATGTCTCCACTAGCGTATTGCTTTAATGCACGCAACACACCCCGTACAGATTAAGTGTTGCTACAATATTGCATTAATCATTCCTTCTTGGTTTTTATGATGGCGAAAGTGCCTGAAACAGCATGCATGCTTGTTATATGCAATAATGCTCTAATTTTAGAACAATCACTTACGCATGTGTGTGTGTGTGTATGTGTGTGTGTGTGTGTGTCTGTCTGTGCCTGCCAGTTAGTGTTTATGCTATATGTACCAATACCACGTGAGTTGAAAAACTCAAGCTCCATAACATCTTTTAGGAGTAATCTAAAATCCTACTTGTTTTAACCATGTTAACAGTGCGTTTTGAAGACAGACTTTCATGTCTTTTTTTTTCATCTTCTTCTTTTACGGCGGTATAGAAATTGTATGTATGTATGTATGTATGTATGTATGTATGTATTATTATTATCATTGTTATTATGAAAGAATATGTACCAATAAAGAACATAAAAGAAAAAAATATGTCTGCTTCTTGCACAATATGGTATACCATTGAAGAAATTACATAATTAAGTTAAGTTAAGCTGACCTCTGCTTGAATAGGTGATTTAATGTATCGGGGTGTGAATGCTCGGAGTGAATTGTTAAAGAAGTGTGAAATGGGCATGGAGGGGAACCCACGATACAGCAATCAAAGCAACGACCGTGGATTCTCTTCTCTTGGGTAAGTCGGAGACATTTTATAACAAATTCTAATTTGTCTAAAATGATTGATTCTACCTCGTTCAATGTCAAATAATGCGTCATTTACACTGTCTTCATTCATTCATTATTTTTCCATTCTGCAAGCAGAGGTCGACTGAGAATGAGGTTGAAGCAAACATGGCGGCCTTGAGCGGAGTACTGTATTTTTTTTTTTAGTCTGTAATTGAGCTCAACTTGACTTTGTTCATATCCACAAACCAACAACTCGTATATATATGAATTGTTTCATTTTGCTTCTCCCTTTTACTGAATGGAAATAAATGATAATTGAATTACATTGATTAAACGGAGTCCCATCTAATATTAAAGGTATGAATGCGTAGTACCACTCTATAGGGTCTTTTCTTTGATCTTTTCTTTTCTATTTTTTAGCAATGACTTACGATATCCAACATATATATTTCAGGTAAGATATTATTTTATATTATATTACATGACAGAACTGCTTTATTCATAAAGGCTCAGATCCTGATGCTTCACTTCATAAGTTAACGTTCACCTTGTATCAAACGAATTGATTTAAAACAAATAAATTAATTCAAAACATTGACAAAAATAATTAATTATGTTTTACAAAAAACAAAATTGACAATAATTTGAACTTGGACAAGGCACTATAAAAGAATAGCACTAGATTTTGTTATTTTCTATATGCAGTCGATAACAAGATTTATTAATGTTCAACCATAATCGTATTATCTAGCAGTTCTGAGGTTTTCTATAAACTACACTCCCCCCCCCCCCCCCACCCGAAAAGAACAAAAAAAAAAAGTTATATGGTTTCATCCAACATTGTAGCATCGTTTAGGGCCTCACATCAAAGATAAATAATGAAGGCATTCATACCTGATTCATACTGATAACAGAAACGTAGCATTTGCTTGAATTGATATCTGACTCCGCCCCTCGTAAAATTTTGCTTTTCACAAAAAAAAATTTACCCGTTCAAGATCTTAATTCTCTTGAGAGTGCAATTTTCATGTTTCGTCACAATACTCTTCCTTAACTATTTCATAATTGTTTCAATCGATCGTACTCTTGTTAACTGTATTGGCTAAGATGTGCATTGGCATTTGTTGGTGTGAAGCGCTCAGAATAAAAAAAAAAAAATGTGATTGAAATTTGAAATGTGAAATTCTTGAAATTCTTTATATTGTTATTATCATTATCATTATCAAGACCATTATTGTTGTTATTGTTATTACTACTACTACTATCATTATAATCACTATCACCATTACCATTATTATTGTGACTTCACTCTGAATTGTTCTATTCATGATTATAACACTTACAATGTATAGAGCTCAAAATATTCTGCCTCTATTAAACCATTTTAAAAGGCTTTACAAAATATTCGTTTTGATGAAATGTACCACGACTTCTCTCCATTTATATTGTTATAGGACCTATGCAAGGTTTCCTCCTCTACATATTCCTTGCTCCTAACCTTATGTCGTTCATCCACATTTCTCATAGTTTCATGTGAATTTGTTTGATGATCGTTTAAACGTAAAAATTATTGTAAGGGATGATTTCTGAAAAGTCTCTCGTGTTCTTTTTCCATTATCTAATATTATTAAAGACGTATTAAGATGAATATATTTTGAAATTTGTAAGTGTTGTTATTATGACTTGAAAACTTTAATTGAAATGAATGCAGGAAATCTGGAAAGATAATTCAACAAAATCTCGTGTTCAAATGTGCTGATCAGACATTCCGAAAGTTTTAATACTAATCATTGACTTGTCTCTGTTTGTTTCATCTTCGATACAAGGCATCATTTTTTTTTTCCTATCAGTGGAGTCTATTCATGGGGAAATATATCATCAGAATGAAATCAATTCCTTACACCTATTGCGAAAGAATGAATAGTCAACTTCAACATGTGAAGTGCATTGGGCAGTATTTTAGAGTTCATCAACCTCCCGCCTGGATTCTTCGCGATGTAAAACAAAACATGTTACCACTAATTGCTTGTTTATCACACGAGTCTCCAAATTGATTTGATACCTTAATCAGTTAGCTATAAACTATAAGTTCAAATAACATGTCCATCATGTAATTTGTCCATTTTTTAAAGAGTTGGACCACATAGCTTATGATGGGAGCTAAATCAGAGTGCTTAATCTCTGGAATTACTTTTCAGAAAGTGCTTAGTACCCCGCTGTACTTTATATTTTCATATAATGAAGTGTTATAAAGTATTACTTGCAATCACCACCGCCGATCGTGAGCCTGCTGAGACGTGACTTTCTCTATGGCGATCACTGTCAACCAGCTGCCATTTGTAAAGCAATGAGGGAATGATCAGATTAGCCTCAAATTTGGCACACTCATTAGGCAAATTCTAGTCATAATTATATCTATTTACCAGTGCCAAATCGAGTGTTTTGAAAAGCAAAAATAAATCAAAAAGAAGAAAACTCCACAGGCCTAACTGGACTCAGCATACATGATATACTTGATAATCATCTTGCTCCTAAACTGCCCATTGCGACCAGAGCGACTTTATCATGTGGGAATGGTTAATAATGAGTGGCCACAAAACATATAAGTACTATTGTGTTCCCATACAGTATGGATTACTAGAAAGCGCTTATTCCCTGACCAGTATTGCATACAAACGGCAGCGGCATACAGCCTGGTAGAACGTGTGAGGCTTGCACGCGCCAAATTGGTATAGCAGTAATAATCTCACTCGTACGTATTCTCATGCCACTTTATCTTATTTAGCACGTAACCTTTCATTACTTCCTTTCTAAACAATAAATGAAAGTTTGCGTCACTAACTTTTCTTGTAGAGTATTTTTTTTTTGCCAGTTTTCACAGCTCATTTTCCCTTTCCTTGTAACTTTCACGTGAGATTCACGTTACTCTGCTTAAAAAGGGGAGGGGAGAGGTTGGTCATAATATTATTATAACGTGTTTTTTTTTTTCCAACATGATACACTCTCCAAGGTCATCAACGCACCAACGCACGCATTCTACGCACACACACACACACACACATACACACACACTCACACACACACACACACACACACACATACACCCACACACACATAAAGAGTGAGAGAGAGGAAGAGAGAGAGAGAGAGAAACATCTCTGCCTATTTGACTTTTGCACACAGAATTTGACAAGAAGCGTCAAATGAAATCCTATTATAAAAGTGTGATAACTGGCGCTCTGCTCCGATGATCGAAGATTTGGTGCTGCGGATGAGACAAAAGGGGGTGAACGGGGGCTCTTGTAAGTAATTGTTTTAACCAATCTAATTCGACATGCTTCGATACTCTTTAAAACAGAACGTCCTCTCTGCCTGTAGATGTACAACCTTTGATCATCGAGGATGACAATGATATACGAAAAATGACAGTAACCATGACCTGTTTTATTAATGCATCGCATTTTACTCAAATTATCGCCTCTATAATTTGATTACTTCCGCCAATATTAATTTGCGCAGTTGACGTTATTGCGATTGAAGTTTCTTTTCGCTGTAGTTCGTAAAGTTTTAGGACGCCAAAGAGAGGGAGGGGGGGGTGGAGAGTTAAGCTGCAAAATATAAGGCTACAAAGATATCAAGCTGTTTTGGCATAGATTAAAATAGATGTAAATATACCAGATGAGCGAAGACTTTAGCGGACCAGGAAAGGCATATAGTAAGACATAACCACACCTCCAAGATCCTCGTGAGTTTGTAATTCATCTATGGACATTCCAATGACTTTTTTATGTAAGAATTTTTACATGTCCAATGTATCAAGTGAATGACGTTATGAATAATATATGCCTTTGAGGGAGTGACTACATCACATGCTCTTTAAAAGTCCTTGAAGGGTAAGCAAATATATGGCGGGAATACTGGACTAAAATCTTAATTTGATTTTTAGCCATGGAAAAGACTCGAGAGGAAACAAAATTCCAGCCAGAAAATCTCTTGAACATCTCCAACCTAAGTTATTTTATGATGAGATCCATAATTTCATTTGGCTGATTGTTGCAAAATATCTGAATTTTATGTGATTATGTGTGGAGTGCATGTAGAATGTGAATTAAAAGAAATAAAAGCCTTAACATGATCTTGTCTTGACTGTCTCTAGAGTATATACATTATTTTCCAAAATGTCCTATAGTCCCCAAGCCATTAAAATTCAGTCTTTATACTCCCTACTCTATGTAAGTTATATTCTTTACTATCATCAGATTTGCACTGTATATACCACATGTTCCTGTGATAATGATCAATACAAAATGAAAGATGTTCCCTATATATACGTTCCATTTCTTTGCATGTCACCTGATTTCAGCGTTCGTGTATTTGCTATATACAAAATTAAAAGCCTTGATGGTATAGACAGTATGTAGTCTACACTTTCCATACGTTGTCTGGTGTTAAATATTTCCAGGATTTCTTTGTGCGAACCTCAACTACAGTACTTCACCATGCATTTATCCCACGCTTATATTGTTGCCAACTCCAAACAAACTAATCAATTTTGAATGTTAATAACTTTCAGATGGGGACCTACAAGGTTTATATTCACAATCTGATCATATCTTGAATAGATTCTTTTCATATCTAATTAAATCATGATCATGTTCTAATATAATCTATTTACAATAATTTGTAAATACAACAAATTATTTGAGCAGATTTCAAGTGAAAATTCCCCAAGTCCAAATTGATTTTTTTTTTTACAGTATATACAGTGTAGGATCAACGATATATACAGCGGTTCTCTTCTCCATAATAATTTCATTGTCCACAGCGCTGTTTAGCCGCTACTCTTATCATACAGCCAAGTTTTGATCTGCCATTATCAAACTCATGCTGTTTATCATTATTGACACCCCGCACCTTACGCGCGAAGTGCTTTCGGTTTTTTTTCTCGCCACTGTACATCCTCCTGCTAATTGATATATTACAGGATGCGTGACTATCTCTCAATTACCTATACACAATCCGCGGCTGGCCTGCGACAACTTTATTAATTTCGTTTACACATAATTTCCTATACAAACACTATTGCTTGTATTCAATGAGGCCTCCGAAAGTAGCTAAAAATAGGAAAACCCAAACAAAGCAAAACGAAGTAACTAAACCCGATAAAATTAAAGAATGAATGGTTTCGCCGAAGGTCTTCTTGATCCCGTGTTTGCTAAATGGCACACGCTAGCACCTAGGCACTCTTGGAAGTCCATACGAGCTGTGCATCACCGCAATCATACTCTCGGGTTATTTGTATGGATGTCAAGAGCGAATTCTTGCAAGGTGAATTCAAATAATGTGAGAAGTTCCAGTGCTTACCTACAAACCTTTGCTTACAAAATGATTATTCAGCATGAATTCGTGGTCAACATTTGCCCACAGTGGACGATGAAAATTCCACCTTTCGTGCCCTTTTCTTTCTTTCTGCTATATCCAGTTTTAATTAGTTGTTCTCACTGTGTTTCATGTCGTTGGCATGAACATGAAGATTTGCATTACATCATCGATCAATTCATCCCAAGTTGATTTTTAATGTCAAGGTTTTGGGCAAATATAATGTGTTCATACGCACTCTCAGCGCATTTTGTACATGTTTATGTATGTGTACATTATGTAAGTATCTATCCATGCCCCCAAAATGTATATACAAACATATAGGTACCTACATACTGCACTCTTGTATGTATAATTATATTCATTCGTATACGTAATCATATATCCACATTTTATATTATGTGTATTTATGTGTATGTATTGCATATAAAACATTTCTTAGAATTATCTTGCGAGTATAAAAGGCCTTTAATTTTCTGACCTTAGATAACGAATATGCAGTAGCGGCGTGATCAATTGAAACATCCAACAATTCACTGATATGAATCGTGCTATATAGTACCAGGTATATGATAATCTCGTCTCGGAAACATAATTTGTCTTATCTAGAGTGTGTCACAACCCAAGAATGTACATCTACATCACTCAGGTATTTTCAATTATAGCATGTAACCATTGATATTCGTCTTTTTGCAGAGGTTTTTTTTTTTTCAGTGTGTGATGTTCAAACGTGTGCCAAGTGCTTTTTTTGTCCATTGGCGTTGGCGACGTATTGTCGCTTTCCCGACGTTTACATTCCTACGAAGCACAATGGATACAAAAAAAGAAAATGAATGTTGCAAGTGAATGATGAACGCAAATTCTTTGTATACGAACATCTGATATACATTTTACTGTAAATGTCTCCCCCTTACTCATCTATCCATTCAGATACACCTGTTTATACAAGGCTTCAAGTATCTCTTTACTTTTTCTTTTCGTGGGATGAGCCCCTTTATTTCTAAATGTGTGTCGGTTTGCGTTTTGTCAATTCAATTTTTGCTCCGTTATCATTCCCCCCCCCCCCCCCCCCAGTATATAGGTGCCTTGGTAATCAAAAGGTATACCAATACACAGCTGAACATTGAAAGTAATCATAGTGTGTTGAAAGTAATCATAGCGTGTGTGTGTGTGTGTGTGTGAATATTAATGGATACAAAAAAGTCATGAAAGTATCTTATGTACAAGTTACGTTTAAGTAATACGGACTGATAATTTCAGCTGTATGAACAAATAATGATTTTTAGATATGATGAAATAATTATCTAGCATCATCCTATTCAAAAGAATTAATAGTAAAATCTTCCTTTCATTTTGTTTCGTTTTTTCTTGTCTTGTAAATTCCCTCTGTTTTGGCCTAGAAGTGGTCACATGAACTCACACACGCACACACACATACACACAAACGCACATACGCGTCTATGGTGGAAACCGAGGACCTGTTTTATCCACAAGAATTTTACTACACAAGGACCTGTGTGTATAGGAATCTTGTCAAGCGAGGACTCATTTGTATATTACCAGACATGTACAAACATGTACCCCTACATGCAAAAGCAGACCGTTTGGAATGGTCTGCGAACCGAGGACGTCATCGGTTCTCTGTGTGTCCTCAGTTAAAATGTAAAGTTCGTGTGTGTGTCCTCGTTTTTCACCATGGGTAAGTGCACACACACAATCAACCAACTGCCGGCAAACACTTAAAGGGACTATGCAACGCAATGCATGTTGTCTTGTACTGCGATTTATGATATCCTGATTATCACCTATGGGGTCAAAAATGTCAAAAATGTGCGATATATTTTTTCAACAATTTTTCTACTATTTTTTTTATATTACTTGGATACGCCAATAAAAAAACAACAACCTTGTATACCAAGATTCTGTCTATGACATAATCTGTCAATTACTGCTGAAGTATATCAATATGTGTATAACAAAGATATTCGAATACACCTTTTTTCCTGAACTTATAGCAGTACTTGCATGTTTCCATATACCTAATATGATTATTATAATTAACAAAGGACATTGCAGTGACATATGCATGTGCATTGCATAGGACCTTTAACCTTCGTGTCGGAAGATTATAACCGATCTTTCACGAGACGGCTTTAGAATACTAAGTAGGCTAGACATTAAACAACAGCAACCAAATATCCACAGTTTACTTTATATGATGACCTTACAGCACTACAGGACTAGATTAATCTGTGCGAGATCACGCTCTTTCTTGACTTGTCCATCAAATTAATTTACTTTGACGTTTACTCTTCGTGTCTCTATATCTCAGTCACCTCTCCTTTTCCTTCAGGTATTGAAAGCATTAGGTATACAATAACACATGGACCACACGTGATCATTTACCAAATATAAATGCACGCACACACACACACACACCCACACACACGCACACTTACATGCACATAATCTGAACATAATCGAATTCACTCATTCGCATTTTGTCCCGAGATGACCAAAGAGCACAACCCTGTTTCTAATGGCGCCAAGGCACGCTGTACACACGCACGTCCTTCCAGTCTGTGCGGCAAGGTGACTTGTTTGAGTTCATTCAAACGATGAAAATTTTCGATAATGCCATTCTTGCTTCTAACATTTTTACCATTGATCAAATGTATATGAGAAAGAGCAAAATCATTTCTCTTACTTTATCGGTTTCTATGTTTTAAACTGACAGATAATGCACGGGTTACTAGTAAGAGATAAAGTGTATTCTAACGATATGGGTCTTCAGGCCATTAATATATACCCTGTGTAATATAGGGAGAAGTTATGGACTCCACATTACACCAACACTGGGTCATAGTAAAACTCACATGCCGATACATGGCTATTAAAGATGGGCCATCCCTTTTGCATTCCTTCCCAAATAGCACAGAACATGATATATTCCACCAGAATGACAAGACTATTGTAAAGCTATAACATTTCTTTGATATTTGAAGGTTGTTAGCCGTTAAAAGTCAAAACTTATAATACACCAAACGCTCACCGTAATGTATTCTGTGTACTAGGCACAGCTGCATACATTAATCCTCCTGTGGTTGTAATATGATACTTATACTTCGAACAAAAGATTAACTAAACAAATAAAGACCCTCTCGAGTTCAAAATTTACAGGAAGTTTCCAAATAGTGTTTTCTTTAATACATAAGTGTTCTCACCAATTTTCCAAAAAAATTGCATGCAAAGGGATTGGCTGTCTTTAATCCCTCTCTTCGTCTGTGATATTGTGCCTCTAAAGAGTGGCGGATCAAGGGGGTAGCGCACCGGGCGCGCGCCACCCTTTATTTTCTTTAAAAAAAAAGAAATAAAAAGAAAAAAATGAGGGAGGGGTGCGTGCGCCCCCTTTAATTTTGTAAAGGCGCCCCCTCTCTATGGAATTCTTGGATCCGCCCCTGCTAAAGGTAAGCGCCCTTACACTATACGAGCTCGAACTTTCCACGATTTCGCCACTGACATTTTCCCTAATTTGATTTGATTTGATTTGATTTGATCGAAAGGTATTTTATAAAAAATCATCCATGACATTATGAACGCACCGTGGGACAATGTATTCTTTCCAGCAGGGACAGCTTAGAAATACTTTCTTTTCTTTCTTTTCTCTTCTTTTTTTTTCACTGCGAATCACCGAAATACTCACTCCTTTACCTACATGCTTTGCTTTCTTTGCAAACAGATCATTTATTACCAGACTGACTCTGTTTTATCTTTTTAAACTTTCCAGCTAGTCTAGATGAGTGAGTCACAAATCATCATGAAATTAAAGGTGCAAAACACATCCATAACATTTATGTAATCTAGCTGTCACAACGAGGTATGAGAGCACACGGGTTCCTGCATAAAGCTGAACTAATTCCTGTCTGAAGGTACCGCGTGATAGAACACGCGTTTCATGACCACTGATGATGTATGCATTTGTTAATCTAGAGGTCATACCAAGATACACGGATTCCTGTCTAAGGCTGAAATAATTCCTGTCTGAGGGTACCGCGTGATAGTACACGCATTTCATGATTATTGATGATGAGAAAATAATTGCAAATAAGCGGGCAACATCATGTTACATCATCACAACACGTGCTCGTTGCCCAATTCTCTTTGATTTGCAGAGGGATCTCTGACAAGGGTTGAACTTTTTGTCACATTGATACCTCGTTCCAATGTTTCTTTTCATAACACGGCTAGTGGGCGTTACTTTAAGAATGTTATGAAAATGACCCTGAGGACAGGGGTACTCTTTTCCTCCGACATGACTTAAAAACCTCTAGCTTATAGGAGTTCCGGCTTTCAAGTTTCCTATTTACAAATTTCACTTACTTCAAACTTTCGGATGTTATACATAATTATGTCTGTAGGCCCTACATAAAAATTATGAAAGTATCATGGAATACCTATAAAAAATGATTCATATATTACATATGATTCAATTATCATTATCATTCATTTATGCTCACATCAAGTACTGTATACTCTTCATTGTACTTTATACATTAACGGAAACCCACACAACAATAATGTATGAATTATATTTTTGTCTTGACCGTCTTCATCTATTAAAAATAAGACGCAGTCATGATCTCATCACAAATTTCTCTTTTCTCTTTAATACACACATGTACGCGCACAAACACAAACACAAACAAACACAAACACACAGTATCTCTTTCTCTCTCTCTCCAAATTTACATGTTTATGTATTATGTAAACACAGAGAGAGGCATACTTGAATATGACTGTATGATAGAGAGAGAGACAGACAGACAGACAGACAGATAGAGAGGAAGAGATATACAGAAATACAGAAAGATCAGTAGAATAAGTGAAAACAAGTCGTCAACAATAAATTTCACCGATGAAGTCCAACATGCAATTATTCTCATAAATAACGAATACATAGGTCTGCATGTATAAATACATGGATACACGTTATACAGTATGAATATGTATACTGTATTATGTTTATCTGTGTTGTGTTTCTGATATTTGTATGTGCATGGATGAACAAAAACAATTGCCGCTTTATATTAACACCGTCTTGGTTGTGGTCACGAAAGCAGGCTCCTGCAGAACTCTGGATCTAATTGGAAATATCGCAATTTGGCGCTACGTGTGCTTTCGCCCTTTCCTGGTAATCGTTTACATGACTTGTGGACGTGCGTTTACTGCGCTGTGTAATCTCGAAGTCTGCACGAAATCTGAAGAGTATTCATCAAACACGCATACATTGAGTCAGACGCATTTTGATACATTGAACTCGCAATTTTAGCACCCAGTCCTATAAATGGAGAAGCAATACGTTCATGACGTTTGGACACCCTAAGCTTTGGGCAGCAATTTCACGATGCAATTGCTCTACTATACGATAACAACTGGTCAATCAATTTTCCTCATTTCGTTCGCAATTTTGATACGGTCGTCAGGACAATATCATGCTAAATTTTGTAAGAACCTTGCAAAATGTATGATTCAAATGCATTTCGAGTTGTGGGAACCAGAAATTATGCAAAATATTGAAATTTTTGCTGAGCATCACGTATATTTATTTCTGAATCTTGTCAAATAGCGAATTTTGCTTTGGTAAAAGTTCTGTCCATACTGGAAATCACAATGTTACTCCCAAGCTTTGCTGTTTATCGTTTATGGTACATTGTCAAAGGTGTCTGACAAAGTGCAAGAGAGAAGGGTGAGATTAGAGGGACACTGTGCGCGACACCCTGAGCTATCTGCCAGTTCCCTCGTACTCTGGGAGCCCAAACAGGAAATTGCAAAAAGAGGAAGAAGTAGGGCCACTTTCATCAGTTTACTTAAGAAGGACGCAGACGTTGATAGTATTAATGATCTAAGGACAGTCATGTTAGATAGGCAGGTTTGGAGGTGCAACTTTGTTTATGGAACCCGAGTCGGCATAAGCTGAAGCTAATACATGCCCTCGAATTAGTAGTAGTAGTAGTAGTAGTTTATCCCCTGTTTATCATCTGAGTTTGATTACACTCAAAATGAGTGCATCCATCGCAGGAGACCAAAGAGCTCTATTCCATGAAACCAGGAAAAATACAAATATTCGACTGACATAACCAAAACTCTCGGACATCACAATTCGTCTCACCTGTACTTTTCGATGGCACAAATTCATAGTTCGTGGGACCTTTTATTTTACATTGTATTGCCAATTTTGCCATTGACCTTGCAAATATGTGATGTATTAAAAACAATAGAAAATTCGCAAAGGAACCCATTTAAGTTCCAGGACTCTGTAGTGCAAAAAAAAAAAGTCTTCAATTACTTTAACAAGTGATAATGACAGAATTATAAACCTTGGGGATGAAAAATGGAATGTAGTGATGGTTCATTACGAAAACCACTAAATATGTATCATTCCCATTTTGTTGACAGTTTAAAGTATAAAATAATGCTTAGTTTCATATCCTGGTCCTGGGGTCCTCTTCATGAAAGTCTTCTGAGGGGCTTTTCGCTCATAATACACACTTATTAGGGACTTAATGAAATTGATTTTTCTTATTTTTCAATGTCTCTCATTATGTAATCATTATTCACTTTCGCCATTCTCAGATTCATGTGAAGACATGGTGATGACTTCATGAAACCCCTAGATATTGACCTATCAGCTTTTATATATTCATTTATTTTTAGGAGGATATTTCTCTTCTTATGAGCAAACTTTTCTTATCAGTAGCCTACAAGAATTTTCTTGGAGATAAAACAAAATACAGTGCACACTTTTGTATACCACAAATATTCACTGAATTTGAATGAATCAAACTACATGCGCTCCCTTTCTATCTAAGGAAACCACACACGAGTAAATACTTACATCTAGGGGGCTGCTTCTCGCCGAAAGCTGAGTAAAACCAACAATATCGCTGAAGTAGATGGTTACACTGTCGAAATTTTCTGCCGGAACCGACATGTTTAATTTCAGTTGTTGCGCTACCGTTCGAGGCAGCATTCGATAGAGGAGAGAGTCACTTCGCTTCTTCTCTTTGGCCAACTCTCTTGTCTTCTCGGTCAGTCCAAAGGCGTAGTTCTGTATCTTCGAGGTCGTCCGGACGGCGAAAAATATGATGGCGGGTGAGGCAATGGCGATGATGGCGAAAAGGATGCCATCAACGATGACGTCGTTTAATATGCTTGTAAAGTTATCCTGAATGAGTTCGTCGATGGTTTCAACGATAGCGTCTTCGACAGCCTTCAGCCCCTCGAGGTAAAGACTCAGATTACCATACCATGCTGAAGAAGACACCGACACGATGCCCGATGAGTTTCGACTAAGCGTGTCGATGATTTGGTCTCTCATACGCCTTGTCATAATTTCGATGCCGGAGTGCAAGATGGTTTCGTTGTAAACAACAGTGACATCGCTATCCGCGAATTTCAGACTTGCTTCCAGATTGTACGTCATCAGAACGTCATTTTGGACGAATTTGAGGAAATCCTCAGTACCAAGAGAGCCGTTGAGAAATGCCTCTTCTCCGTAAGCCATCAACAGACCAAGTTCCTCTTTGGCGTGGATGGAGAACTGGTAGGACATGATTTCGTTCCAAAGATCCTCGTGCGTGCTCTGTAGAATAGTATCTACGAACCACTCGATGAAAGCTTCGTTGACTTTTCTGTAGAAGTCGATTCCCTGGGCGACGTCCAGTTCTCCAGGTCTGATGGCGTTCCTTTCTTCCTCCAGGCTCTCCGTGAACGTTTTCTCATTCTCCAGGGCGCTCAGAGATTGCTGGACACTGTTATTGACAGGCCATACCGTAAGATTTCCCAAGGCGTCGTCAGTCCGCTTAAAACTATCCTCGAGTCTGGCTTTAAGCTCCTCCAGGACTGCAGGAGCTGAAGACATGTTAGACACCAGGTACAAAGTTGTCTCCGATCGTTCTACTTGCAGGGCGTGGATCAAGTCTCCAACGCTCTTGGTTATCTCGACGTTTTCCTTCAGCACCCGCAGACTCTTCTGCTCCACAAGAGAGTTGTTCAGCTCAACACTGACCAGTATCAGGAGGGCCAAGGCCGGCAGCATGGGGAACATGACCATCTTTAATATCTGCAGATGCTTACTCATGCGGGAGTAAGGCGAAGCGTTGCAGATTCCCATCTTGACAGTGACCAGTGCTGTGCAATTCTGATCCTGTTTCCAGTCACTGCTAATGGACAGGTGGCTCAAATTCACACTTCCTTTCTTTGGCTTCTTAAAGTCAGTCTCAGGTACCCGCAGAGCCTTGGTCGACATTTTGGTCCGATGGTTTTACACAGGCAAGAAGGTTAAAAATGACTTTGGTTATTGCTTTATGGGGGTCATTTAAACAATGTCACGATTTTAATCGCCATTAAATTAATTCAAGAAATATCTGAAGTTTGCAATCTTAGCCAATTTCGGTCTGAATAATCATATACGTGTTGGACGCTGACTATTTGCCAAAAACAGATACTGTTGATGAATCTTTCGTGGCTAAATAGCTGTTTCGCTCTTCTTCCAACAATTTTCCAAAGAGATAGCTAACATGTTTGAGGAATTGTCTCGAAAAGCAACAAGCTTCACATTTTCCAAAACGCTTAAGACTTTAAAGTTGACGCATGGTTTCTTCCTCGACTAGTGTGACAAGATGGATGTGCGAATCGTAAGCCGCTAATGTTATCCACAGCCGATGATGACCGAAATAAACAGACGCACACCACATACACACACTTAAGTGACAGGCTGTGTGCCGCGGAACGAACCTGCTTCCATCAGTCGTAGATCGTGAACTACTGACTGTCTTCGCAATGTCCTGAGCTTTTTGATGCGTATCGCGTAGTTGTTTTTCCAGTCGTTTTGTGTTATTTGTAAGGTACTTTGGAGGGAAGCTGAACAATTGTCTATGCTGTAACACTTGTAAATATAGGTTCAAAGCGCTGTTATGATATGACTGTAACAAATGAACAAAATATGACGAACGACATTACCCATACTGATTACTGAAATCATATATTTTTACACATTGATACACATGCGTATTCACATAATTATGCATTTAATTAATCTTTATGTACGTGTGTATGTGTATTTGTGTCTGTGCTATCCACTTATTTGTGTACATATTCATGTACCTATATTCATGTAAATGTGTTTCTGTACACAATAATACATTTCAACAGAGGGCATAGAGAAGTCATCCTCTTGAGGAAAACAGCAAGGAATACAATTCTATGTTTTAATGGAAAGCGCACTTTATGAATAACCTTCTCGTATCGGGGTAGATCAAAGGAGTCATTGAACCTAGAAAACTTCAACTTCCAGGGAAAGAATCATGAATTATTTGATAGTCTACCATTACATCCATTACCGGCTTTACCTTCATGGGCAGTCTACGTCGTTGTAAACTTGATCAAATATGATTTCAATCGCACACAAGATGACAGAGTATACCATCGCACTATCCCCTGTTCACGTAAACTCACGAGCTGTTGAAGTTGACGTTAAAGACCAGACAAGAAAGATTCGAATTAAGTTGGCTTTGATAAAAATGGTAAAATCTGACAAACAGAACGGGAGAGCTTTCATTAAAATCAAACTTAGAGAATGATGAGAAGCGAATGTTTGTTCAATGTTCGTTTTCGGTTATATTAAAAACACTATCAGCCTCACTGCTGTTTTTCACCGAGTCCGTTTATCTGTTCATCGGTATATAGAAGCATAAGACTACACATAATACAGAACGGTGGTTCTGGTGACAAGCACCCATTACGTTCATACAGACTAATCAGGTGAAGTTAATATGTTATAAACATTAGAATATCATAAAAACCATGTTTTAGTAAATAATATCATTGAAAACAGCTCTTCCTCCCTAAAGTAATTCCACCGCTGAGATCAATTCAAGACTAGAAAGACTTCATGTGAAAAAAAAAAGTTGGTAACAGAAAGGAAATGTAGTGGAGACAGGTAATTGAGAGATCTGTAAGACTATTGCATCATCATGCTCTTTAATTTTCCTATTTGCTACTAATATTTCTTTTTACGAAAATAATTAAATTCTAATTTCAATATGACCACTGTCAGTGTGTTTGATATCACTTTAGTTAACAATTGCCTTTGAATTGGAATCGCACTTTAATATTTTGATTATCATGAAAGAAGGAAAACCATGGATACTACTTTCACAGACGTCCTTCTACCTAACATTGTCACAAAGGTTTATGGTTGCTGACGAAACTTTATGTTACACTACCAACTTGACTTTCGTATTTATCGTTATAACGAGTTCTTCTAGATAGGGTCATCTCTTTCGTATTTTGGTAACCTCTTTATCAGTAGCATTTCTTAGAATCTGCGTTGACATCAAGTTTGAGCTTACCTGTGCATCAGTGTGTTTCTTTGTCTGCGTTTGTGGGTTTTGTTTTCGTTTTGTATTTTAAGACTAATCTTTTCAGTTTTATTTCAAGAAATAAAACAAGTCACAATGTTTCTATTTGTATTATCTGAGGTCTTTCTTTTGTGCTTCACATTTATTTCTAAAATATATCGAGAGATTAGCGCTTTGGGGTTTCTTGAACTACATAATGTTGCCCACTAGAGCCGATCAGTCTTTATGGTGTTTACTTAGCCTCATGTAGTCGCCTCACAGACACACTCTACGAGTTTTGTCACCTCGCAGACGCCATATACGAGCCTTGTCATCAGTGTTGAATATCACACAAAGATCAAAGTTTTAATATTTTCACAAATTCCGAGTAGTTTACATAGTGTAATTAATCCTGATGCAAATTTGCCGAAACATTCTCCTGCTATGAACAATAATTATCGAAGTTCCTACCAACAAGACTACGAGACATGATAGCGCATACTCAAGGCAAGTTTTCACATCTTGAGTAGATGTAATCACTACAGCTTACCGCTTCTTGATCTGCAAAGAATGCACGTTTGCCTTTAAGGTCAACTAATCACTCAGCTGGTAAGAACGGACGCAGTGTACCGTATAGTTATCAGGATGCAAATGTCGCTAGTCTTTTGCCAAGTCTAGTTTCTGTCCTATTTCATTCAATTTCTTGTTACCAAAGAAGTCTATATACGTACGAAAGATAGAAGCCCCTCCTGAAATAATTCTATTTAATCCCTTGGTTATTTATGGCTGATCCAGGGATATTGTTTCTTTCAGGTCAGTTCAGTTTACTGTTTTTTCATATTTCTCAAAAATAAACAATACTTTCTGGTAATACAAAATGCATAACATGCACAAAACACATCTCACAAAAAAACACATTAAAAGCATTATATTACGCAGCCATCATGCTCATACTCCAGATGCAAATTAGCAGAAATAGGGAGAGTGAGAAAGAGAGAGGGAGAGAGAAAGAGAGAGAAGCATAACGAAAACCTAAAGGAAGCGAGAGATCGTAAGAATTATAAGTTTTCAAAAGGAAATACGAGTTCTTACCATTAGTGAGATTGGAAATGATTTGAAACTGACCTAAAAGAAAATTCATATTATTATATGACAAGAAAGAAAACAAGTATTCGTTCCATCACGTATTATAAAGTCAGCAGTTAAGCTGTTACGGAAAGTGAAGCCCCCAAGTCACTGGGGTGAATGCATCTTGGCACTTCTGAATTTCACTGTACATTTTAATTCATTAGACTTTCACAAAATAAAGCAAACATTATGAGAAACTTATACTTTTTTCTTTACTGTGCCCTTCTAAATGAAACCCTAATAAAACATAATAAAAGCTACATCACAAAACCACATTGACAAAATTAATTTCTAGGACGTAATTGGTTAAACATCCACATGATATTTTCAGCCCATTGACTTACTATCATCCAGGTCCAGTCAATTGATAATCACACAGTCTTGTACGTACAACAAAATATGACCATACAATGTGTCGTTAAATTAGCCATATATCTTTCACAAAATGTCTTCACTATATCTATGGTTGCGATGATAACTTTTCAATTTTTTAAATGAAGCAACTCTTTGGTCTGGCTTTGAGAAAAGTATTTTGAATATTCTAAACTTCGCGATCTTTTGCCAATGTGGCTGCACAGGTGCGAAAGAAAGAAACTTGGGAACAAGCCAGCGCGTGACTGTGGCGTTATCATTTAAAGAATGGAGTGATGGTGATGTTGGTGATGCTGATGATGATGATAATAACAATAATAATAATAATAATGATGATGATAATAATAATAATAATAATAATAATAATAATAATAATAATGACAATAACACTGTCTTATCGGTTGTATGTAGCCTTTTTATCGTTGCCACTGCTGTACAAATGGACCCTAGCTCCCATCCCTTTGACCTACAACATCAAAAGATAGCCATTTACACAGTTGGGTCGAGAGGGACATTGTAGTTAAAGGACAAGTTCACCTTCATTAACATAAGGATTAAGAGAATGTAGCAATATTAGTAGAACACATCATTGAAAGTTTGATGAAAATCGGACAATCCGTTCAAAAGTTATGCATTTTTGAAGTTTTTGTGCAGTCACCGCGGGATGAGAAGACTACTGCAGTGTATGATGTCACATGCGTACAACAATATAAGGAAAATATAAAGAGAATTTCACAGAATTTCATCATTTGAAAAAAGTACACATTCCCTTGACTCGTTGCTGACGTATGTTATGGGTGATATTATTCCCATTGCCTTTAGAAAGAGGCAAGTCAAGTGCTCTTTTATTATGCGAAAAAAAGTGAAAATATGTTGAATTTTCTTTACATTTTCTTTATACTGTTGTACTCAAATGTCATCACGAGCCTTAGTAGTCTCCTCATCCAGCGGTTCCAACACATTTTTTTTTAAATTCATAACTTTTGCATCGATTGTCCAATTTTCCTCAAACTTTCACTGATGTCTTCTACTAACATTGCTGCATTCTCTCAATCTTTATGTTTATGAAGGTGAACTTGTCCTTTAAACTTTAAAAAAAAATTGGATTGGAACTCTGAGTGACAGTTCAAATTTTTCTCACGAATGCCACAATGCTGTTACTCTTTCGGAACCAGACATATTATAGTCTATCCTAAGAAAATTAAATAAGAAAAGAAAGAAGTGGCTTTCACAACAGGAGAGTGTATGTGCGCTGCGCTTGATACTGACTAAATACAGCAACGCTCTTTTACTGGAGTTTTTAATCTTATCTTCAACAATCCTTTCATCTAATGAAATATTCTGTCCATTGCAGGAGTGAAAAATTGCTTAATAATTTGTCATCTAAAATAGGTCATTGTCATTAAAATTGATGTTTTATTAATTTAGAAACTAGAGAGAAGGGAATACACATTTTGGTGTGTGTCACAGTAACTGGTCGCATGCACAATGCAAAGACAATGGATTTACGTACGTAGTGCGCCGCGGGCTCACGGTATGCGTCCAAATGGAGCAAATCGCATTGATCCAAGATTGCACGGTATTATCCAAAAATGGAACCCAAATCATTGCATGAATGATGACATGATAGTGAAATGGAACAAATGATCAATATTAAACAATCAATCAAATGACACGGATATATTGAGGTGTTACATAATGCATGATAATGCACATACGAACTCCACTGTAATACATGTTACCAATTCTATTGGCACAGGGTTCCAGTTGCAAAGTAATCCCTATCTTGGTGGATAGGTTAGAAATAACAATTCGGTGAAATTTATTTGAGCTGAAGAAAGAGGGGTATTCAAGGTGTGTATACGAAGAAAAGTGCATATACACACATACACAACAGGAAAGGTAATCACTTCAGTGGTGCGGTATTGTTGGTATCTAGGCCTATAGATGTATCATACTTATCATGTTATTCATTGTTGGATATATTTATTGCATTGTATACCAGTCACGATCGAAGGGTGCGCAAATATGTTGGTGTCTTTCTGATAACCCTTTTTTCCTTGGGCTGGGCGACATCACAACTCAGGAGTGCTCTTCAAGATCTCTCGTTCAGGGACAGCGCATCTATGCAAGGAGTGATGGTATACGTACCTTCCTATCATGAAGGGTGATATCAATCTTCGCACCAATCTCGTTCATGATAAGATTCCTTTCCCCTACCCCCCCCCCCCCTCTCCCATTTAATACAAACAAGGGCAAAATCCTACAATTCAAAAGAAATATATATATGTATGTGTGTGTGTATATATATATATATATATATTATATATATATATGTATATATATATATATATATTTATTATATATATATATATATATATATATATATATATATTTATTATATATATATATATATATATACACATAAATACATATATACTATACGTGTGTGTAATTGAGACAAAGAAGACAGTAGATGTCGCACGATGCTGACTGTTGGTAGAAGCTTTCGACCTCAGGTCTTCGTCAGCTTCATTATCTGTTTATACAAAATGGAATAGAGGTTTTGAGCATAATAAACCATCATCCCACTATATATATATATATATATATATATATGTGTGTGTGTGTGTGTGTGTGTATGTGTAAATGTGTATGTGTGTGTGTGCGTGTGTGCTTGTGTGTGTGTTTGGTTTGGTTTGGTTTTATTTTCCGTCATAAAAAGCATACAAATGAAATATCTTTACAAATATACAGAGTTTACAGAAATGCAATGTTATACAAACTATACAAACAAGAGAAAATTAATATCATTAAACGGTACGAGTATGAGTTTACAGACAGCGAACCGAAACAATAATAACAGAGACAAAGTGATAGATGAGATAGTGGAAAACGGCTGGAAAACCCATATTCAGCGACACTGTTATAGAATCACTGGTCTTCCATGGGGACCAGAAGAAGAAGAAGAAAAAGAAGAAGAAGAAAAAAAAAAACATATAGAAAAAAAAGTGGGAGGAAAGGGGGTAATATCGTCTTGTAATAACAATAATGATATTCAATATTATCTTCTCATTCAAATTAAAAATCTATATACAAATCAAAATAATCATTAATTATACATACATCATACATGACAAAATCTTTGAATTGTTCATAGAATAGACACCATTGAGTCTTATTCAATCTAATTGTTTAACAATAATCGCTTAAATGTTACAATTGTTGGGCAGTTACGAATACAAATGGGAAGACTATTATGCAACTTTATACCTCTATAAAAAAATGTGCGTTTACAACTATTTGTTCGAGGTTTTGGTAAAGGAAGATTGTTGTATCGAAAATGATAGGGTTTTTCAACATATGATATATTTTCTTGCAAATAACTGGGTGTTAAATTGTTCAAAACTTTAAACATCATAATTTTACCGTGACGAATTTGACGAGATTTCAAAATTTCCCACTGTAATATTTCATGCATGGATGATACGGAAAAATGAGATTGTGGCTTAATCTTTAAAATGATTCTTCCTGCTCTATTTTGAAGTTTTTGTATTTGATCAAGAAGTTGCCCACGTGATGATTGAAATATAATATCTGCATAATCTAGATGAGGTAAAATAACCGTTTGATATATCAAATTTAAATATTTTCTACTGATAAATTGTCGTAAACGACGAAGAAATGAAATCATGCGACCAACCTTGGTCGTGTGTGTGTGTGTGTGTGTGTGTGTGAATATATCCCTGTGTGCTTGGTAAAAACAAAAACTACATAAAAAGAGCAAAAATGAAGTTTAAAAAAGTTTAAAGTTTAAAAAAGTTTTTAAAGAACTTTAAAAACCGGCAAGCTTGAATTTTGTGTATGAAGCCATGATCAGACCTAGAATAAATAAATAAATGAATAAACCTGAAAGGTACTTTAAAAACCACCATTATAACCTTTCTTAAGCTAATGACTTTTCACAATCTTCAATCCACAAGGACAGAAAGGCGCGAAGTGTGAAAGGCGTACCTGGCACCCGTCCAAACCTTGCTTGCAGCACACTCTTCACCCTGTCCATGGCCTTTGTCACGGTGAGTGAGTACAAAGCACATGCTTTCGCTACACGTGCACAAGTGTAAAAGTGGGCGTAGAGCGCCATTCATCTCACAATTAAGTTTAATTAATATCTAAAGGGCCTATCTCAATTGACGAGATGTCACCGGGACTGCTGCAAATGATCAGTTACCGCGACTCGTGTACGCCCTCCACTCCCCCCCCCCCCAAAAAAAAGATGACTTGTACGCTCACCAATTTAAAATGCGAATCCAAGGTGACAACTTATTTGTCCGAAAGTCGATTGACGGGGACGTCGCCGAAACGTCTCCGAGATATCTTCGCAGTCGAAGTCTCCACATCGTCGCTGGTTGGTCGCTATGGATTTCTGCATGTCTGAGAGAAATATCTGAGAGATTTCGCAGACAAAGTTAGTCTCCTCGACGTCGCCGCAACCAAGGAAACGTCGTCAAGACGTCGCCGAAACGTTGCCAAGAAGCTTCGAGACTGGAAAAAGTCTCCGAAAAGCAAACATGTCCGATTCTCTCGTTACTGCCCACAGACACACGAATCGTCTCAAGGAGACGTCGCGGAGATGTCTCCGCGACCAGCGAGACTGAAGTCACCACCACGTCTCCATCCATAGTCTCCAAGGCAATGAGATACCCAGTTAAGAGTACGTGATATGAAACATGTACTAATATTGAATATTCACTGATCATTTACCACTTCCACTACTTCGTAAACTTTGCGAGATAAATCGTGTCATATACTTGTAACAGCTCACCTTTGAAAAAGGCATATTTTTCTGCTAGCGTTAAATTGACAGTATTGACTTAGACTTTCATTTCATTTCATTTATCAAACTCTCCACAAATCACATTTGTAACATGCAGATCAAATGACAGTCACAAAAATCGAAAATCCAGTACTGAACTTTACATAATAGTTAGGATTAGAATGGAAAATTCCATGGAAACTTCGTACACGTATGTTGTCTTATGACGTATAAAGAAATCATAGTCTCGTGACTTCCAGGGATGGCATAGTTTTAGCGGAGATAGCGATTCAGATTTCAAGTTTTTGCGAGATGATTAGAAACCCCTTAGGAAACATTTAAGAGCATACTATTCTGAGAGGAATTAAGTTAGGTTTAAGTTTATTTGACATTTGTTTGATGAAAAAAAAATTATATATCAGCCATTTCAAAACCAATTTTGATCAAATAAACTTTGATTTCCTATTAGAATTGTGTGCTCCTTCATATTTCAAAAGAGATGTCTCATTACCTCACCAAAATGGAAACCTAAAGCCCAATCTCAAATAAAACGAAACGAAGTGTAAATATTTCAAACAGTTTCCAAATTTAAGTGACTAATTCTAATGGACTAAATTGAAATTCACAAATTTTCTAGTCGGTTTTCATTAAAGGAATGGTGTTGTATTGGTAGAGGTGAGGATTCAGCTTTCATCTTTTTGGGAGATACTTAAAAACCACCTATAAAATGATAAAAAGCACACAACTTTAAGAGGAATTCAAAGCTTGTTTTGGTGAAAATCGGTTTTCAAATGGATGAGATATCGAGAAACAAAGTAAAGCAAAGCGATCCTAATAAAACGTGGGTCCCACCTTTTATTATGATCGCATTGTTATGAATATCTCAGTCATTTCAAAACCAATTTTCGTCAAATAAACTTTAGATTCCTTCCCGAAGTATATGTTCTTTCATATTTATTAAGAGGCTTCTCATTATCTCACAAATAAAGTTGGAAACCTGAAAGCCCTATCTCATCCAAAACTATATCATTACTTTAAATCTATAATTAGGTGATCCGAGTATCCTCTCGGATCACCTTCTGTTTTTGTACGGATTCTTTCTTCTTCTTCTTTTTCTTCTTCTTTCTCCCCAAAAGTTGTGCATCGATTAGCTCAGAAAGTCCTCTTCCTATCAATTTCAAACTTATACCATATATGTATCGTCTCCCGAAGACGGCAATCGAACTAAAATCAAAGTGATCAGTCGACCGTGACGTCACTATGACGTCATTATATGAAAACACATTCTCAATCATATCTCATTAATGGAATAGAATTTTTCAATGAAATTTACGTCACATATATTTCAAGTCAAGCGCATTCTACTCATATTCTCAAAATTCATATTTTCTCTAAAAACGTGCGCGTACGCGCGCGTTGAAATATTTGTATGCTCAAATCGAGCTCAAATTTTTTTTGGACACGTTTCAGACCATTTGGAGCATTTTTTGAAAAATTGAAAAAATTGGACGGACGCGTACGCGCGCGCACATATACGCATGCACAGCTCATATGCAATGGAAATTTCCCATTTTTTCACACTTGTTGGATGCCTGAAATGTCAAGGAATATTTCTACCAAGTTTCAAGTCAATCCGACTCAATATGACGTCATACGGACCCGTCAAAGTTGAAATTCCGCGCGCGCGTCAATGGCGATATACAGTGCAACAATGCCAAAAAACCGCCAATTTTGAATCCGATTTTACTCGTTAGGATGGACGGTGACCCCCCATTTTCTTGACATATTCTGAAAGCTGATGAGTTGTACATGTCAATTCATGGGTTGGCGATGCTGGAAAAATGATTAAAAGATATCAAATTTCTTAATACAAATAAAAAAGTAAATTTTCAAAATGACGTCATCAAATTTCAAGTTCACTCGAGCGTATCTCACTTATCCTTTACCAATTTTCACCCAGATTTCAGTATGTTGTAGCTTATTAAATACTCTTTCATAAATGTAATAACAACATTTTGATTGAATGACGGTATCACCTCGTAAAAATGGATTGAAAGTAATCTTGTCAAATTTGACCAGTTTACGTGTTATCTCTATGGGAGTGCAGTTTTTCTGGAAATGAAAATTGACATGACTGTCTTTTTCGAGCACTAGCTCACTTATGCTTCGATGAATTTCTCCCAGATTTTGATATGTTGTAGCTGAGACTTTGCGCTATCGTAAGTGTGCCCTTCGTTTTTTCATACGGTGTCGGAATCATGTCCAAAAACTTGGGTGAACTTAAAGCTTATCTTCGATGTATTGAGATATTCCTTTCTTTTCGCAACTTTCTTTACAATAACTCAAGAAAAACAAGCTCTATCAGCCCAATATTTTGCACATGTTTAGTTCATGTCACGTACATTATTTCATAAAATAACAACTACTTGATCAGACGTCATCTTGGGTATGTAAATTAGGGTCAAAGGTCATAAATGTATCATCATGTATCTTGGTGAATACATGTCCAATCTTTTTCATATTTTGCACACGTAACGACCATGTTACAAGGATCATTTCACAAAATAACCACTTTTTGCTCAGATGCCATCTTGTCTGTGCAAAGTGGGGTCAAAGGTCATATGTACTTCTTTCTTTATCTTCGTTATGACGTGTTATCTCTATGGGAGGGGATTTTTGTAGATGTGAAAATTGACATGATTGTCTTTATCGAGCACTAGCTCACTTATGCTTCGGTGAATTTCTCCCAGATTTTAATATGTTGTAGCTGAGACTTTGGGCTATCGAAAATGTGTCCTTTATTTTTCATACGATGTTGGGATCAGGTCCAAAAACTTGGTTGAAATTAAAGCTGATCTTCGATGTATTGAGATATTTCTTTCTTTCTGCAACTTTCTTTACAATAACTCAAGTAAAACAGGCCTTATCACTCCCATATTTTGCACATGTTTAGTTCATGTCACGTACATTATTTCATACAATTACAACTACTTGATCAGACGTCATCTTGGGTATGTAAATTAGGGTCAAAGGTCATAAATGTATCATCCTGTATCTTGGTGAATACATGTCCTATCTTTCCCATATTTTGCACACGTAAAGACCCTGTTCCAAGGATCATTTCACAAAATAACCACTTTTTGCTCAGATGCCATCTTGTCTGTGCAAAGTTGGGTCAAAGGTCAAATATACTTCATTCTGTATCTTCGTTAGTGTATACGGAATTGTGTACCATAGATGGCAGGTCTGACTCCCTTTTCTAAATGAGAATCCAAACATCACACGGCCAATGTCCACTAAACACAGATGAAACCGGTATGGTCATGCCTATTGGGATCAGGAGACTCAAATCGTTGATTTACGAACAGATCGGATCACCTAATTTGTCAGTCTTGACAAATTCCGAGTCTAGTTCTTTATGATACTGTTCGTGTGATTTCACTTCGTTATCAGCCATCTTGAAATGGTGGAGAATTCCACTTTGAAAATGTAAGGCCAAAAATAAGATTGGAATGATATTTTTGATCTTCGACAGACTTGTTTTTGTGATCCGATATGCAATTCGGTTCCTTGTCGTACAGTCTTGACACACACACTCACACACACACACACACACACACACACACACACACACAAACTCACACACTCACACACAGATATACACACCCATGCACCTCAATACCTTCAAATCTGAACTGAAAACCAGCAACCTTATGAATGATGTGTGACACATTGTGGACGTCGGACGCCTTTGAATATTTCTACAGAAAAATGACGCTGTATAAATGCTGTTTCATCATCATCATCATAATGGAAGAAATCAAGTTTGAGGGGGAAGGTTGCCCTCTACTTTCCCCTTTTACCTAGCTTTCGGCCTGTCATGGCCTTCATTAGGATTACGAAGAGATAACAATAATAAAGTTGTCTACATATCATTATGGCAATGATACATAACTGCAATATCATTAACTAGTGCAATGTGATGTACTTTTAGGTTCTCTTTCTAGGTCCATATATATCAATATTATACGAAACACACCCTAACCACTAAAACACAATCAGAGACGGTGAGCGGGATGGTGTGGGGAAAAAAAAAAAAGCTTCAACTTGTAAACAACTGCCTGCTGTTATGTATCTGTAAGGCTGGCGAAAATAAATTCGTTAGTAAATTCAACTTAATGAAATCCTCTAACTCTATGGAGAGGTTTTGTAACGTAATTAATATCCCGTGTTCGTATTACTGATGCAAGGGTTCGAACCTTTGTTAGGCGTGGTGGACACTCAAAAGCAACAGCTCTAAATGAAATTAGTATGAAAGAAGCATGAAGGTATAGCCTTGTGATATAACATGTTTTCAGTTTCGCACAAACTATCTTCACTGACATGGTTTTTGTATCGTATGTTTCGCTGTGGTGACTAGGGCATGCTACGAGTTAATGGGCCGGAAGAGTTTACCACTTCCATCGCTTGTTCAATGATGCAGTGGCTTGAGACTTAATTGCATATTAGGCTCGGTGAGTGCAGAAATGACGTAGTTGCTTTTGTCTCGGAAATGATAGCTCCACTTTAGGGCCGGTGTTTTTCAATGTCGAGGCGCCATTTTGTTGAATTACCAGCATTGACCGATGCACGCAATGGAGTTTCTACCGCGTGTACCAATAGATGTTCGTTAATCCGAAAATGAAAGAGGTTCGTTTTGCGAACATTTGTTAATTTGTCCCAAAGGTTCGTAATTCCGAAAATAAAATGAGGTTCGTTATTCTCAAATTTTGTTGATCCGAAAAGAGAAGAAAGAGTCGCCATTCTGAAGGTTCGTTAATCTGAAAATGAAAATAAGGTACTCACCAACGACGTTCGAAATTACACACCCTAATTCGAGTTCGGATTCATTAATCTTTGCACAAATTTTATTTTTCTGATTAGCGAATTGTAACTCGTCAAAATATCCAATTCTCATCATGCGAATCTCACGGAACAAAATTTTCTAGATGCTAGTGTAAGTAGTCCGTGTTAGTCCAACATCCATCTAATGGTCCCTTTGAAAAGGCGATTTTGCAGCTAATCATATCCATGTTTCTTATTCTCTTTTCCCATGAGTTAAGTTATATTTTGAATTTTGTTTTTTTTTTTGTTAACATTTACTTTTGGGGTTAAGCTATAGATAGAGAAACAAATATTAGTACCGTAAAAGGTTGTGGAAAACATATCCAAAGATCAAATCGTTTAGTATCATCACCTATGTCGTATTTTTTGATACATTTAAAGATATTCTAAAAAGAGAGATTAAGAAATTTGCCTCAGTTGATTCTCCTGAGGTTCATAGATGATGATGATCATGGATGATGAGAAAGTTTAAAGGACAAGTTCACCTTCATAGACATATACATGGGTTTAGTGAATGCAGCAATATTAGTAGAACACATCAGTGAGAATTTGAGGAAAATCGGACAATCCGTTCAAAAGTTATGAATTTTGAAGTTTCTGCTCAGTCATGGCTCGTGATGTCACATGTGTACAATAATATAAAGAAATAATAAAGAAAATTCAACATATTTCCATTTTTCTCGCATAACAGAAGAACACTCTACTTCTCTCTTTCAGAAGGCAGGGGGAATAACATTACCCTTAAGATACGTCAGTAACAAGTCGAAGAAATGTGCACTTTATTCAAAAAGTAAAGTTTTGTGAAATTCTCTTTTTATTTTCCTTATAGCGTTGTACGCATATGACATCATACACTGTAGTAGTCTTCTCATCCAGCAGTGACTGCGCAGATACTTAAATAATTCATAACTTTTGAACGGATTGTCCGATTTTCCTCAAACTTTCACTGATAAGTTCTACTAATATTGCTGCATTCTCTCATTCCTTATGTATATGCAGTGGACTTGTCCTTTAAGCTTTTAATTTCATGCTCGTGTCTAACCACGTGTTGCTGATTGACATGCTCTTTTTGCGGCGGCAAACGTAATTGAATATCGTCACATGCGGCTGTGGCATACGGGGAGATAATGTTAGCATACTCAGGGAGAAAACGTTTAAGAATGAAAGACTCTTTTACGCTGAAAGCACCCTGTATATGAATTTTAGTGTCGGTCGTCTATGCAAAGGTATTCATTTAGGATCAAGAAAGAGGATTTTTCTTCATTATTTTCGTAGCGTTCTATATGGTTTAGAGTGACGGTCGGGCTATATTTGTTTATCTGAAGTACCAAATCGTGCAGACCCTTCATTGTGGGTGTAGGAAGGACGTACTGACCGGGGCAATATATAGCGGGCGGAAGTGAAATAAAAGATAGAATGAAGTCACTCCTGCACTTCATTTCTAATTAACGAACTGGTGTCGACCATGAGTGGAGGTGAACGACAAGCAGACTCTTGACGTTCAATCTTTGTCAGCGAGAGTTATAACAACTGGGCAGCATTGTGTTATATGAGATGAATAGTGCCGTCATCTGTAGCAAACATGAGAAATTGAGAGCTTGATGTGATAAGATGAACATGATAACACCAGGACTTTATCATGATACCTCTGCAGTAACTCTAACTCATTGGAAACACATTATACACAGTAATTCGAGTACATTATTCACCTCTTTCTCTCTTTTAAAGGTACAGTTACCAGTGGGAGCACTGATTTTAAAAATGTTTGAGTTACCACATTTATGTATGTCGGTTGTGTCACAAAACAGCCTACAATATACAAAATTTGCAGTAAATCCAAAATATAAGGAGATATCACCATTTTTCTCACTAAGCCATAACTGTAGACGGTTTTATTGTATAGAAACATTTTCATTTTAATTTAAGTATTGTTCACATTTTGTATATTTAACAATATTTACTGTTGATTATGTTGATTTAAATTTTTACATTGGTTGTTTCTATCCAAAACTCACATTTTAGGGCTACTTCGAAGCACTGAGCATTGCTGAAGCTGGGGTTTTGTTTCATGTGCAAATGGTGAATAATGCCTTTATACGTTTTGCTTCATTCATTTGCTACATATAACAACAACGACAAACGGGGTACCATACATATTACGAGACAAAACAAGATATATATGATCACAACATATGCAAATTAGAAAAGAGGGTTGCGAACAAAGCCAAATACAGGGTCTCATAATGGTTATTATTTATATTCACACAAACTGGATTCATTAGCGGTAATTCATTCAATTTCATCCATCCAAATAACACCGTCCATCGCTCATTGGCAATCCTATAGGAAATGGTGGGAGGGGGGAAATAATTGATAACTTGCTTGTTGTTTCTTGTAACTAACGAACGCTATACTATAAAATTCATCGACAGACAGTGACAGATGTGAACAAAATGAAATATAAGAGTAAAGTAGGAAAAAAAGGACAGAGAGGAAAATACCAAAGAACAGGTTGAGAGAGAGAGAGAGAGAGAGGGGGGGGGGGGGGAGAGGGTGAAGTAGCCGGATAGAAGAATGAGTAGAGTGATATCTAGAGGCAACTGTACTGGATATTTGATAAAGTTAAAGAAAATCTACACCTATTAAAAGCTGTAAGCCTATGCGTGCATCTTCTATACCATGTATACATCTATATTTATAGATGCACCCCTTTTCCATGAATTTCTAATCTTTATATCTTTGTATACCTTACCATCTGGTTATAATGGTATAAAATATCGTATATGGTATATGAAGTTATCAAAGTGTCTATCTATCTACTGTGTTATCATTGTTTGTTTGTTTGTTGTTGGTTTTTTTTTTGTGGTGACACGACATCTGTTGCAGCAAACAATTTTCTTGGACCCGTTTTATCAAAAGATAACATCAAATTTGAATTTCCTTACTACACAGGGTGCCATACACTTACCATAAAAATAAACTTTATAGTCAATTTTAACTCTTCACAAAACAGGGCCCCCATCTTATTTTCTCCTAGGACTTGGGGTTGGGGTTAGGAATGTGATAAGGTTTTAGTTTTAGTTTGATGTGAGGATTAGGATTAGGGCTATAGGGTTATGTTTGTGGGCAGGTTTCAAGTTTGGCTTACCGTGCATGCAGATATTCCATGGGAGCAATGTTGCAGGAGGAAATAAAACGAAAACCTTACACGGTATCTTATATAAAATCAATAATACTAAATGCATATACATTTATCATTATTATGTCAATGACTGGATGATTTATCATTAATACACATGACGAAGATGTCTATGCAACTTTCAACTGAAATCACTTAAACATGCATGAACAGATGTACATTATATAAATATATGTGTATGTACATGTATGTATATGTATGTGTTTATGTATAGGCCCTATATATATATATATATATATATATATATATATATATATATATATACCCACACATATGTATACGAACAAAAATGAAACAAAGAAATAATATAAAAATAAGTTAAATAAGTACACAAATGTAGAAAATTAAAAAAAAATAATGGAAACTCAATACAACATCAAACACAAAATAGGATATGATAAACCATGATGTGAAAGCATATATCACTTTGAAAGCCAAATTATAGAATTGCATGGAAAAAAAAATTGTGCTTGTTAAGGCATTTCCTTTTCATTATCAAGTATAAGTATATAAAAAATGATTGTATATAGCCCTACAGGCTGGAAAAATTAACATTCCTCTATACACCACTTCATGAGAGCTACAGAGATGCAAATAAAACTTCAGAGATTACCTCCGTGCAAAACCGGTTGAAAGAACTTTTGATCAATTGGTCATTAGTACGTACATTCTCTCAAACTGTGATTGATCACTTCATTTGGCGCACTACCATATCCAAATAGAAATGTTCTTCATTAGATACAGACTGGCGTCGTTCACTGACTGCTCTCTGAATGAGTGTGTGAAAGGGGGAATTTAAATTTTGGATGTTATCCGCAAAATGGGTAGCCAGAGACAGACAGACAGACAAACGGTCAGACATACAGACAGACAGACAGACAAAGAGATTGATAGCTAGGTACATGGGTAGGCAAATAGTGAGAGAGAGAGAGAGAGAGAGAGAGAGAGAATTAAAGACATAATTTACCATTTGCAGATGAAATGAAAACCCAGTATTAGTGCTTTAAAATATTTCTAAATTGATTGTGAGTTAGGGATAGAAAAAAGCAATTAAAAATTTGACTCGGTGTAATCAATGTTAAGTATTCTTAAATATACAAAAAGTGAACAACGGTCATAGTGAAAATGTTTCCAGATTAAACCGTCCACAGTGACGGTTTAATGAGAAAATAGTGATATCTCCTTATGTATTAGGTTTTATTGCAAAATTCTCAGGATCATCACTGACCGTCCTCTGCCTTTTGTCTGTCCGCCCTCCTGCTCTAATCCCCATCCCTTTACCTGTTGGGCTCCTTGCCTGTGACCTCCCAATCTCTCCTTTGTTTTCTTTGTTCTGTGTACCCAGTCTGTCCCTGACTGTTCTTGTTGTGTGAAGTCCTTATTATGTGATTGCTTTCCCTGCCTGTTTGTCATTTGCTTCTGACGAAGATTCTGCTAGGATCGAAAGCTCAGGCCCCTTTTGACTCCAAAATTCTTATATGATAGATACTTTTGTGATACAACTGACCTACACATATGCATCAAATGTGATATCTTGAACATTTTAGAACACTTAAGAAAGAGATGTGCAGAGAGAGAAAGAGAAAGATATTGAAAGGATTATGAAGAGGGAAAGAGAGGATATACAAGAAGAAAGAAGGAAAGAAGAAAAAAGAGAGCGAAGATGAAAGCATATTTGCCAACAGTCTGTAAACGATCGGATTGTCCAACCGTACTTCAGAGTATTGGACCTAAGGACATAATGCATCATCCGGAGCTCTCAACTTTCGCACTGAGGAGGCAAACCAATATGGATAAGTGGCTCGTGAAGTGCGTCTGAAAATGCAATCAGATCGACACAGGCGTTTAAATAGGCAATTCATTACCAACATTCTCAGCAATCGGGATGATTAGCTGCCCCTGTTTTGAGGGCGTGAATATCTCGAAAACGACTGGCAAGCAGAGCAGCGAAAAAAGGTGAGCGCTATCTGTATTGTCGTTTCAATTCCGCTACTCCGCGGTGACGTCACTTGTGCGCGAAAGGCCCAACAATGGTCACAGACAATAATAAACAAAGTAAATCAGTATTCTATTCTGCACCATGATTCAAACGGGTGATGGCTAGAGAGTTATATTCTCTATCTTTAAATAAAGCTTCATTGTTGTTGCTGATCTCTTGATTTACTTATAACAATCCGAACAGAAAGTGATCCACAAGACCGAGTATTTTTGTAGTGACATTCACAACTTAAGCTTCTATTTTGTAGCTAACTTGTTACAACTGCTTACATGGTTGACCTAATCTTATTGAATGATATTGGGCTATGAAAGAGTGAACTCACTACTTTTAACTTTGAAGTTATGACATGTGATTACAAAAGATCAACATCATACTGACGGCATTTGTTAGACTAAGGTCAAGGGACGTCAGCATTTCAGTATTACTGAAAGCTTGAACAATATCGGCAATAACATCAACAATAATAATGTATGTATTTTTCCACAGTTACTATAATACTGTTAGTGCAACTCCTGCTGCTACGTAGAAAAAAATGGCATTTTATTACTAACGGAACGACATATGTACCTCATGAGTTGCCCATTAATTTTCATTGCTGAATCTAAGTAACGATCTGATGCAAAGGAAATATTGTCGACATTCGTGGAAATGAAAATGGCTTTATATATATTGTCACTGTGGAAAAAACAGAAATTGATGGGACTCGTGCTTGCAAATCTAAGTTGTGTAATAATTCAGGATGGAATGTAGAATGGAATGAATTCGAACAATATCTTTAATTATATATAATCATTGAAAATGAATATGTAACTTTCATATTTTCTCTTGTTAAAGATGCCTCTACATTGTTGCAATAACTTTATCTCTTCTATTCGACCTCTCACTAAAAAATATTTTAAAAAAAGAGCTTGCACATTCAGTCAGCACTAATGTACAGACAAATCTTACATAGGCTTGCTTACATGCCTTATGGTAAAAAAATAAAGCGTCTTATCTGACAAAGACTTAAAGGACAAGTTCACCTTCATTAACATAAGGATTGAGAGAATGTAGCATTATTAGTAGAACACATCATTGAAAGTTTGAGGAATATCGGACAATCCGTTCAAAAGTTATGAATTTTTGAAGTTTTTGTGCAGTCACCGCTGGATGAGAAGACTACTGCAGTGTATGATGTCACATGCGTACAACAATATAAGGAAAATATAAAGAGAATTTCACAAAATTTCATCTTTTGAAAAAAGTACACATTCCCTTGACTCGTTACTGACATATGTTATGGGTAATATTATTCCCATTGCCTGTAGAAAGAGGCAAGTCAAGTGCTCTTTTATTATGCGAAAAAAGTGAAAATATGTTGAATTTTCTTTACATTTTCTTTATACTGTTGTACTCATATGACATCACGAGCATTAGTAGTCTCCTCATCCAGCGGTTCCAACACAAAAGTTTTAAAAATTCATAACTTTTGCATCGATTGTCCAATTTTCCTCAAACTTTCACTGATGTGTTCAACTAATATTGCTGCATTCTCTTAATCCTTATGTTAATGAAGGTGAACTTGTCCTTTAAATTATGTGACCTGTGATGGTTCGCAGATGTACAAGAATGGACAATAAAATAAAGGAAATTTTAAAGCTTACCTTTTTATCCACTTGTCATTAGGCATGCTTTATCTTCAAGATTGAGGGCAAATGCTCTTGGTAGAAGAATGTACAAAAACATTCCTTGAATCAGGCCCTTTTTGGACAACATGGACAATAGCGAGGTGGGGTATTTTACTGACTGTCTATTGAACGTCGTTAGAACAACACCGTTTGGATCGGAATAGAAAATATAACTAGTTTGGAAACAGATACAAATCACGGGCAAAATGTAGAAATGCATAGTCTTATGTATCCCTGGTTGGAAAAATACGACAAATTGTTCTTCTCATGCATTGCAGCATAATATTTTTTTTTCAATCTCCCTGTTTGCCTCTGACATCATTCGGACTCACTATAGTTTTCACTCCTATTCACTTTCTTTTGCTAATAATCTATCCGTACCATATCTTTTTTTTTCTACCCTCGATATTGTATAAAAAATTAATTGTGATGCATGTACATCTTTACAGCAGTACCACTTATATTTCCAGAGAATTGACAAATAAATGTGTTTTTTAGTTCTTGGATAAGGTTACTTCAGTGGTTGAATTAGTTATCTGCTTTTGAAACACCAGTTTAATGCAAATACGAATTTGACAACTGTCTGACCAGGCACGCAAACCCTTAGAGATGTTGTCCATCTACTGGACGGTATCCCAATTCCATCATCAGCTTGTTGCTATAGCAACGAACCAGCGGTGTTTCTTTCATGATAAAAGAGCGGGTAATTCCATGTGCACATTATATATTGTATGAAAACACAGTGAAGCTGAGAGCGCATATCAAGTCCATTTTCTCCCCAATGTGAAGTCAACATCGGAAGTCAGTCGACGTCGGGGTGTTTGTTCCTGTCTTTTTTTTTTTTCCTTTGGGTGATACATCGCTAATTCATGACTTTTCGAGAGTGATTAATCGAAGTAATCCATCCCGTCTCATAGACAGTGACATCAGCGAAGCTCTATGCTTGATGAATTCCTAGGGCCGTTGATTCAGACCCGAAGGATGGCTCAGGAGCCTGCAGAAAATGTGTGTTTTGTGTGCGTGAGAGAGAGAGAGATGAAGAGAGGGAGAGAGAGAATCGGGCGCCAAAAATGAAAAAAAAAAATGTTCCATTATGAATTACTTCTGGCAAATGCGATGTGTGTGTGTGTGTGTGTGTGTGTATGAATTGATATAATGTGTGTCCTACATGTGTCGCCGTTACACTTGGGCGTTTTCCTTGTGTTTTTCTCTTTCTTTCTTGATTTAATCGGGACATGGGATCGGATAGAATATTATATATATATATATATATATATATATATATATATACATATATATATATATATATATATATATATATATATATATATATATTTTTATATATATATATATATATGAAGAGTTTGTTTGCAAAAACCGATAAGTCCATTTTTGAAGATTTTGAAGTACGGTTTCTGTCATAAAGTACAAAATAATACATTTTAAATGATATATTGGTCACTACATAATATAAAGGTACATTTTTGAAGTTATGGACAAAAGAAGCAAAAATTTTCTTATTATTCTCTTTATTTTTCTTGACCTTTAATCGCTAATATCTCCATTTGGCAAATATGGACTGATCGGCTTTTGCGAACAAACTCTTCATATATGTATATATATACACATTTATAAGTGGTCGGGTACGATTATTTTTGGCTGATTTCTTTTTCAACTTGACCGGTTGTTTCGCTGACAAGATATAAATCTCTCTTATTAAAGAAATGAAAAAAATATCAAGAGAATTATGACATATATCAAAGACATAAGGATGAAACAAGAACAACGTTCAAGGCTCTTCCTGTTTCATCGCAGTATACATTTCTCCTCCGTATCTTCGTAAGTGACAAGCGGACAAGTTGCCATCTCAGTTCAGACTCTTTCTTTCCTCCGACGAAAGGAAGACGAACAATCAATGAGACAATAGAACACCGAAAGAAGTAAACGCATCGAGTTGATATAAAACAGCTTTCTCTTTGACGGACAAAAGGTTTTTTCCTTTCAAGCATTTCGACGATGCAGATGCTCTAACATGAAAGTCAAACACTCTTTTATTATTGAACCGTTTCAAAAAAAAAAGAGAGAAAAAAAAAGTGGGGCAGGAATTCATTGACACGTTTGTCTGAAGTCACTGGTCTCTCGGAAATTTACAGACAAAAGAGTGATCGAAAATGTCTTAAACAACGACATTGACATTTAACTCGCAAAAATCGCATAAGAACGAAAGAAACTTCAGAATTATCCTGAAATGAGAAACAGATAACTAAAAACAAGATAACAGGAGAACCCAGGCACTAGAAATATATATATATATATATATATATATATATATATATATATATATATATATATATATATATATATATATATATTTCTGCAGCGTAGAACTCGAGGTACATATTTCTCCACTGGCTTTGATTTGAATTGTCATATCTTTGAATATCATCTTATGACGCTCATATGTTGTATTTTCCCCTATGTAATAAAATTCTTCAATATTGTAATTTCATGCGAATCTTCATCAAAAGTCTTTGAAGACTAATCAGAGAAAATTAAAGATTTTCTAGTGGATATGTTGAATGAAAAAAAAAGGAGAGAAAGAGAACTACATGTTTTATGTTCAGACCTCTCCATTACCTCAATCGCTATATTTCTTCTTGCGTTTAACATATCCTGAAAGAAGAGTAACAAAATTGACATTGTACAAAACCCAGGGCGAGTGGGGGGGGGGGGGGGGGGGGTCAATACCCAGCATCTTTGTGATTTATGACTATGAGAACACATACCATAAAGAAAGTAGTTAGTTTCGCTACGTGAAGGAATTCATACTGTCTGAAACATTGCGTGGCATGCTGTCTTGGCCGCTAAATTAGTTTTTCGAGACAATTTTCGGCAAATGTAATCGCATTGTGAGTCAGCAGATTGACTACGCGATCCTATTGCAAAAAAAAAAAAAAAAAAAAAGATCTGTCTATTGAAAGGAATGTTCTCAAAAGATGAAAAAGTCTTAAAAATGATTAAAAAATGAAAAAAAAAAAACAAATTGAAAAGAGACTGAGAATGAAGCTTTGTGAATGAAGTTCCCTATATATAGAAGGGCTATGGAGAGACCTCAACCAGTAAAATGATATGAGAAAATCGACACAGTGTGTGTGAGAGAGAGAGAGAGAGGAAGAAAGAAAGAAAGAGAGAGGGGGGGGGAAGAGACAGACAGACAGAGAAAGATAGGTAGAGATGAATCTTAAGCTGCAAAGAGATTACACGTGGGTAGGAACGTAACTGGTATAAAAGTTCGGAACTCCATCGAATTTTGAGACAAAGTTTTCCTCTTTGATATACCCCCTCCCCCATCCTTTGGACAAAATCAAAGAGCATCATACAGTTCACTCAAAAGTTTGAGAAGGCTTTTCATTTAGTAAAGCCAATTTTCTTCCTCCAGATGCATTATTTTACTGACGCAAACATAACCAACTTCACAGATCAGGCACAAATTAAAGTTTTATATTTTCCTCTCTTTTTGTTGGTATTTTGTTCATTGAATTGGAACAATGTATAAATAAAATAAAACAATGAAATGCAGCCTTGGAATTGGTTGAGAGCCACTTTCAAAAAGTAGCATCGATTGAGTAAAGAAGAGACATTCATCAATAGCACCACAAGAACAAGAACAAGAACAACAAATTAACAAAGAAAGAAGTAAACAAGAGATTGCACTGTGGCGTAGTGGATGAGACTCCTGACTTTCAGTTGGAGGTCCAGGGTTCGAATTCCGTGAAATGCCTAGCCCCATGTTCCTCTCAACAAAGGCGTAGAGTACCTGGCAACGCTTGGATAACAATAATGACGGAGGTCTCTTATAGAGCAGTGGCAACACTAAAGAGGCTTCCTGTAAAAACAAAACCATATTATTATTGCTATTATCATAATTATTACCACGACTCTTGTAAATAGGAAAAGAGCAGACTGCAAGAAAGTAATTAAACATATAGCATTCTATTTTTAAACATGGCGAGATCCGTAGAGTCTTGTTTGAGAAATGTTCATGTGGTCTATTAGTACATTCTTTGTATTGATTGTTGTACTGGTATATTCTTAGTTGGTCATGATAAACATATCCGTTCTCCGTTTGAATTCGGGAACCTACAGTTTTATAAACGTTATAGCTTTTGCGTAGGAACCATCATATTTCTGTTATTTCCTTGTGGCACCCTCATAGTGACCATATACATTTGTGTTCAGTATGTTTATTTGTGTTTTTTTTTTCTTTAATCAAAAGACATGGTTGCATATATATTGTATTCTTACTTGTTGTATTACTGTCAATCATTTTGAAATTTCATCGAAAAAGTGGAAATATGAAATAGATTTGAACTGAACTGAACTGAACTGAAAAGATGTACATCAATAATCATATATATATATATATATATATATATATATATATATATATATATATATTGTACATGTACTATTTCATGCAAAATAAAAACGCATTTTTTTTATCCACAAAGAATCCCCCAGCGAAGCGTGAACTATCCCGAAAGTGCCAAACCGTGACTATGAAAATAAAGATAAAAATAGATTTGAACCAAGTTCCCTCACGGTCTGTTGCTTTCATTTATTAATTTTTGGTGTGCAAATGTTTCTCTAGGGCCGCATTATATTTTTCAAACTCGTTAGAGGACATTCGCGCTGTTCTTTGCAATCTATATATGAAATACAGTTATATTAATGTTCCCAACTTCTTTTGCATTTACGTCACTCTAATAAAATGAAGAAAAACAGAGAAAATGAAGCGAAATTTAGAATGAAAAAATAGCAACAAAAATACAAATGATAAATAGGTGGATAATATAGGACATACAGTGTCCTTCAGTCAATATACGGTATATCTGAGGTTGAATGAACCTATCCGTCAAGGGTTTTAAAAGCTGAAAATATAAATTCGATTCATGTATCCTTGTCTTAATCTGTTAATTTCCTGTCTGCCATATTGGCTTTGGTTATTGCTTGCCTTCCGGGCTATATGTACACACACACACGCGCGCGCGCGCCCGCACAACACACACACACACACACACACACACACACACGCACACACGCACATACACACTCGCATGTACATACATGTGCATATATATATATATATATATATATATATATATATAATTATGATTTTATTCAATTTCAAATTACAATTTTAATAAACTTGTTGCACATAATTATTTGTAATGTAATGCATATCTTGTTCTCTTTGTTTGTAAAAATAAAATAAAAAAAAGATAAGATTTGAACATGTTGCAATTTTCCGTCTTCTCTTTTCAGATCACTCAGAGTATATAGTGGCCTGTGGTGTTATAAATCAACCACTGCTTGCTGAACCAAATAATTACTAACACTGAGCTAATTCTAGCGGGAATTGGAAGAGGATCTCTCTCCAGTATCTACTTCCTACCTATCTTCACGCTCTTCAAGAGACGGTAATGTTTGTTAATGGTCCTGTTTACCTTTGGGAGCAGTGATTTTTAAAAAATCAAGATATCACATTTTGATGCATATGTGTAGGTCTGTTGTATCACAAAACATCCTACCATATTAAATTTTCGCAATGAAGCCTAAAATATAAACCGTAACTGTTGACGGTTTAGTCTGGAAACATTTTAATTTTAACTTATTGTTCACATTTTTTGTATCTAACAATACTTAACATAGATTATACGGATTCAAATTTTTACAGTGTTTGCTATCCCTAACTCACATTTTTAGAACTATTTCAAAGCACTAATGCTGGGGTTTTTGTTTCATCTGCAAATTGTAAATTATACCTTTAAAATGATGGCCGTCATTCCTCTCGTTACTTCAGCTTACGTCTTACAGCTTCGGTATATCTGACGATTCATTTCATGAGAATATTAGCTCTTTTAGCGTCGATAACATAACGTTGTCATGGAAACTGTATAATCCCCTCCCCTCTTATACCTAAATTCGAAGTTGCTTCTCATGTCTCTTGTTCATAGGTAATAGTAGGAAGATCTTCATTCTTTCACACCAGACAGACGATGTTTGAAAAATATTGTTGGCATGGAATCCATGTAACCTTTTCTGTCGGTTTTTTTTTTTTTTTTTTTTTTTTTTTTTTAATGAACGATGCATTCTGCTATGACGAAGTAAGCAATGAGCACGGAAGTATAACTTATCTGAAAGCTCCTTGGTTGGAAATGCTGAATTGAACTGTGTTGGGTTGTAACTTTTTGTATTCTAATGTTATTGTTTTGTTTCTTTTTTTTCTATTATGACGGCAATTTGAGGGAGAAGTCTTCATCCACTTCGCTTATTTTGCATTTCCGTTATAATCTTTTTTGTTTAGATTATGAAAACTACTGGAATGTGACATAAAAACTGTATGAGATAAAATGTATTTACGATTTGCGACCAGAAAATCCACTTATTTCAAAATACGTTTTATCTCAAATATTTTAAAGGAATACGTCAGGTGTGAAAAATGAGTGAATTTTCTGGTCAGCAAATCTAAAATCCTTTATCTGATATAGATTTTAAAGGTAGGGGATACCTTTTACAGACCTCCCAAAATGCAGCAAAACATTAAATATGAACCTCAGGGGACTTGTTTAGGCCACTGCTGAGAAATTTGGAAGTCAACAGTTATCTACAATTTGAATAATGCACAAAACTCAACTACTCAGTAGTTCTGTGTGTCAGCCACACTTGAGTCTTTTTGTTGCAGTCTTTTGTATTTTTTATCTATAAACACAAATCTAAAAGTATAAGAGCTGATGTAATAACACATAGAGTGTGTGGCAAGAATGTATATAGAAGTGTTTGTAAGTTTTGATGAACTTTCTTCACAAAATATACATGATGGACACACATGCAGTGCATGGGTCTGCAAAGGTAGCCTAGTAATGTACTGGAATTTACGGTGAGCCCCGAAAAAAATTCAATTCAAAATCTAACGATCAATAAAAATGTACTATGTTACCTTCCACTTTCAATACTTTATGGGAGTTTCTAAAATGGTACTCTCTTCAACATACCACTGTATTTATACAACTCTTCAGTTAAGGCATGCAAATGGGATTCCCTACCTTTAAGCTATATACCAATAGTTTTCATAATAAAGAATAAGACGGAGACCCGAAACAAATGAAGTGGGTGTAGACTTCTCCCTAAAAATGCTATCAAATACAAAACGAAACAAGACAATGCAATGCCATAAAATACGGTTATTTTTATATCCGTTTGAGCAAATATTTTCAGTAACCCAACCCGATGTTATTTCCTCTTCAATCAAAGCAACCAATTTTCCCAGAATTGACAAAATACGACCAATGATTAATGATAAAGATCTAGACTGACGTGACTGACGCTTTCTACATTGATTGTTATATACTTCATATTAACTTTAAAAAGTAAGCATGTGATTTCAGGACCTCTGGTAGAGCATTGGCAATACTGAAGAGGCTATACCCTGGGTAAATAAGACCGTATTATTATCATCATCATTATTTTTATAACGTATCATACTTGACCAAAAAAGAAATCAACTTCGTGACATGTGCAGTGTCATAATCATCGGTAATATAAGTCTAGCAGAGGCATAAAAAAGCTTTCAAGAAAATAAGAACTTTCTCCTCAAGCGCGAAAACGAAGGAAAACAAAAGACATGTGATGTCATGATCACGTGGCCGTAAATACCATTTTCGAGGTACCAGAACACGTCATATCTAAGCTCACTTTAAAGGTCCTTTCTTCAATATTTTGTTCGCTTCCATCCAAATTTTCACTGATCTGTTTACCAAGGTCATGATTACACTCCCCAGAGGAAAATTGTCATCTGTGCACGACTAAAAAGAAAACTAATAATGAAAAGAAGTCATGTTTTTTTTTTCTATAAATATGATATCTACGAAATAAAACAAAACAGGCCAAACTCAACTTTTGATGTATTTCATATTTACTTGTCCCCTTTAAATCTAATTCAGAGAGGATCTTCGTGGTTGTTAGTTCGTCGAAAATTATGGCGGTAATCTGACAGTAATTCAAAGACTTGATCGTGGGCTGCCAGTTTCATGTCATTTATGCTTCAATCATTCTCTTCTTTTGCTAAATGTTTTGTGAATTTCTCTGAAAATGAGGCTGTAAAATCTATTGAAGTATTGTTTTCTTCCGCTTCAATATCACAGACTAAAAGCTCTGGAGCTCGTAAATGCCTCGAAGACTCGTCGAGAATAATAGTGGACAGTGGAACAGAGATCGCATTAAGCATTGGAGCTGACGTGTAGCCATCGATTAAAAGCACCTCTGACAATTGTCTGATGCTGTTCTTGGAGAATTAAAACCATCTCCCTCTTTAAACCCTGTCAAGGAAACACGGAGTAAGCCGTAAGTCACGATAATACTCCCACGCATTTATTTCATTTACGAGCAAGTCAGACATGCTTTTTGTTACTTCTTGGATGGCTTTAGATTCACTCTTTGCCATCAAAGTAAATGTTTTGTATCACATTTCATGAAATGAATTAATGAAAGAGAGTGAAGGACACGCTTTAATCTGCACAAACACACACACACAAACACACACACAAACACACGCACACGCATATACACACAATCTTGAAGTCACATCATTGTTACATTAAGGCCATTTTTCCAAAGGAGTATTTCCCATATTGTTTTGTTGGTCCCACTTCATTCATATTGTATTCCATTCCAAACCAACATGAATTAGTTTCCACTTGAGTAAAGATAAATGTTAAAAAAAAAAAGTTTTGGTGCCTACGTTGTTATACATTTAATTTGATTTAATTTAATTCAATTTAATTTAATTTAATCTAATTTATTTGTGTCCATATCCAAATAATACAAAATATTTACAAAGTAGTATATAATCAATTTGTACAAACAGGTGAAAGGTGAAATACCATGAAGCTCTGATATAAATGCAAACAATCATATTACAAAAGTATAGTACATGTATAGCTGCACCAACAAGCACATACATAAAAAAGACAACACCTACCTTCATTTACATAACATATGCATGCACGAACACACACACACACACGCACACACACACACACACACACACACACACACACAGGCACACACGCATACACACAAATTCACACATTCATGTTTGCATGTATTAGGATATACATACAGTATATAATATCCTCATTCTCTCGGACATTGTCTGATGTGTGAATAACCAGCACCGGTCAGTATTTTTCGAACTTTGATAGAATAATGATTATAATTCCCAACGAATGGACGAAGGCCCGAATGTGCAATATATAATGACAACATGAGATTACGAAGATTATTTATTATTTTGAAGATAATTGGGCAGTTAGACAGTGCCCACATTAAGTGCCGGATTCTATGATGATATGAAATCAGCAGGTCTGGACGAAAATAACCAGACAACTTGCTGCTAGTGAGTTTAGAAGTAACGTTGCCATGTTCTGTTATTCATATTCCTTCCGCTTCCCTCATCCACTCCAAAGAAATTTCCAAAGTTGCCTTCTTAGATAAGAAGAGCATGTTTTTAGATCTTTTTCCAACTGGTTCGGAGGCTGCAAAAGGTTTATCTATTCTCACGAGTTCAGTGTCACTTGCCTTACTCATTAACTGTTCATCTGTTGATGACATTCGGCCCCATCATTGCGTCCTTTTTATCTCTTTCCTACAAGTTTTCCTCGAAGATCTGTTTGACATGTGGATGCATTGTTACTCCCCCTGCAAATGCGATCACCCCTCCAAGCGGCAGAAGGAACATCGATTCAACCAAAAACATTATCGTTTGATGTCTCCTCACGTCGATCGAAGAGGCACAATTAACCCTTTGGCCCGAATTCACGAAGGTGGTACAAAATGAAAGCATGGTTTAAACCATGGACAAAAACCATGGAGCGCCAAGAGCTTAGTGTCGCATGGAATACTTCGTTACGAAATTGGTCATTTTGACGACAAAATGACCGTTTCGTTAACGAAATTATCATTTCGTGGACGAAATGTTCATTTAGTTATAAAATGTTGTAATTTCGTTACAAAATAATCATTTCATCGATGAAATGACTGATTTCGTAACGAAATATTCCATGCGACACTTGGCGCTCCATGGTTTTTGTCCATGGTTTAAACCATGCTTTCATTTGTACCACCTTCGTGAATTCGAGCCATAGTGTGATTTTAATGCCCATTGGCAAAGAAAACCCCATAGGATTATTCACATTAGCTCTAAGTCCCTGGAGTCGAAAGAGTTAATGAGAAACTACTTGATTTTCACAACTTGTTGCATATTCTCTCCTGAAGTGATGCTATCAGGATGCCAAAAATAAGACGAAACTCCACTCCACATCCATGTTTATTTAACTCTTTTTGTGCTTTGAGTACCGCCGTGGCACAGAAGAATAGCACTGGACACACATTCCAAAGCCCCTGACGCAGAAAGGGTTATAATATAACCCTTTAAGTGCATGGTTAAAGAAAGAGAATAGCATTGATATCTGCATATCTTCCCCCGCCAACCAATCAGATTCAAGTACTACAGACTCGCACTTGTTGTGTGTTTGCTTGCTTATTCCTTCTTTGTTTAAATTTTCGTTATGTTTGTCTCGTAGGTATCTCGGGAGGTTCTGGTTTAACTCGAACCAAAAAGTACTTTCAGTGGAACACTCGCCAGACACATCCCAGCGGTCATGAAATATCTTTACATCTGAAATGCGGTGCTGCATTTAACATTATCAGGGACTGGGAGGCTGATGGGACGCCTATTAACATGCCAGTTGATAAATGGGGCTGATCAGACTGTTTAGTCTACAGTGAAAAAAAGAGGGATACTTTTCAGTTACCTGGAACATGAACCCTCCATGCCTGGAAAGTTGCGATATGTTTTCGGCATTGTGAACTTGTAGTGGTCGTGAAAAGATATGAGGATGAAAAGTGCACAGATATTCAGAGGAAACATTAGCTCAGAAGGGATGAGAAAGTTCATTACATAGGGGAAAAATGATGGAGGTGATGGCCGCGGGAATTTTCTGGCGGTCCTAATTACTAATATGTATATAATATGACGCACGTACCTCTCTCAAAATTATTAACTTGGTTGTGGCGCCACTTTTGATGAAACCCTACAGCTTCCTCAGACATTAAATATTTCCATTATATATATCTATCTATAATATATATATATATATATATATATATATATATATATATATATATATACATATATATATATATATATACATGGCTCGACACTAACTTTTTTGTTTGGTGGCCCGATGGGTCCACCAAAATCCTAAATTTCAAAATTTTGGTGGCCCGAGAGAAAAATTTGGTGTACCGAAAAAAACCAATAAAATACATTAAAAGTCCTTTTTTTTTAGTGAGTCAAATATTTAAGTTTTATGATAGTAAGAATTAGAAGTTGGACATACTACTCATAAATAAACTTCAACAAACTTGCAACACTCACTCTCAGGCACTCATTCAGTCCTTTTCATCCATCCTTTAAACAAATTTAACTGCCTAATTTCCGGCGCAAAAAGTTACGAATTTATTGACATACTTTTCAAAAAAATTTGGTGGCCCGAGGCGGGCCACCAAATTTGCCCTTATTTGAAATTTGGTGGCCCGACTTTCATTTTTGATGGCCCCGGGCCACCGGGCCACCGTTAGTGTCGAGCCCTGATATATATATATATATATATATATATATATATATATATATATATATATATATATAAGATTTGAGAAAGATATGATGTATATGTGCATAATATGTATCTAGACGAGAGACTCCCGTTATAATAAAGTCCTCCGGACAAACAGTTTTCTTTCGTTGTAACCGAATTTTCGTTATAACCGTTTTCGTTATAATAATATGTTATACAATATTGTCTATATTAACTCAGTATACATGTATATAGGTTATTACAATATTGTCGTCTACATTATAGCCGTATGCAGTCTAGTCATTTCTTTGTCTATACGTAACATGCTCTACACTGTTACGAAGCGAAGTAGCCAGGCGGTTGTTTTCACAACGAGAGCATGCAGAATGAAGCCACGTATAGGAATATCTTATCACAATCTTGACTGAGCAATTATGCAGACAATGGGAAAAACTGTAAGTGGCCAAATATGTAAACTTCGTGAAGTGATAACGCAGAGACAGTGGCCCTAAACCAACACAAAACAGTTAGGCAAATACAGCATTAATGATCCTCGTTTTATAAAAAGGAGGACTTGAATGTGAAATGAGTGAAACGAAATCAATTTCTATGACGTCATAAATGGCCTTTCATTTTTTTCCCCTTATCTGAACGCGCAGCGAGCTCAAACAGACCTCAACAGCACAACCTGCATCGCTACCATTTGTCACGTAGCTCAAGGTTATTTGCATCAAAATTAGAGTACGTACTTCAGAAGGCAAAGCGAAGGCGTTGAAGGGTGCTGTAAATGTATCGCCAAAGTTTCTAGATGAAGCTATGTGTGTGGATTGAAAAAGAGAGAAGTATCAATATTACAGTATCTACGGAATGAAGGCTGTCAAACAATGCTAATATGCACTGTGTTTCAGGAACGCCATTGAAGTGAAATTTCTCAGCATTTTCCAGCAAGATCGACAGGCGATAATTTGAAATTTAAACCAGAAACAATTTGGGGAGACCGAGGGGCGATCGGCACGGTGTATCCAGCCTATTGTGTCCGGCACGGAGGCGGTAAAGGCCACGGTATAAGGTTGCCGTCTGATCGCTTATTTAGAGTTTTGTGAAAAATTCATACCATTGGGAAAAGTATACATTGTCATGCCCGAGACAAGTTTTTCACATGCAATATCTGGAAAATTTTTCTTTGTTTCCTGTTGCTCTTGAAAAAACGATATTAATAATTTCTGACAGTGAAAAGGTATACATACTTCCTGGGATCAGAATGTTAGGCGTTATTACTTATACCAATCAGAATTTTATAGAGATAGATAAAGAGAGAGAGAGAGAGAGAGAGAGAGAGAAAGAAAGAAAGAGAGCGACAACATGCATTTTGCACCAACATTGGTCAATGTTGAGTTGTCTAAGGAGAATGAAAGCAACCCTTCGTGTCATGTGAAAGACCAGAACATTAATTATTATTTTTTTTTTTTTTTAATTCTAATGATTGTCATTCAAGTAATGTGCAGTTTAATGTTTCCAGGTTAGCGTGCCTGGTCAGTGACGGGGCATTGATCTGCACATTACTTGAATATGGGACCGTTCTGAAGCAAATAATTTTCACACATCAGTAGATATAATGTACTCTTAAATTAATCCCACAAGGATTGGAACAATCATCCCTCAGCATTCCCAATGATTCCCACTGATCGGTTACTAGCCATCCCCTTTAATGTTGAAGGCCTTAATCATCTATAATGATGTAATAGAATGTGATGAACGCAGTAATCGTATCTACTGTATATAACACATTTATGGTCCTTCCCCTCATTTTCGTTGCTGTTGCTGCTGTTATTGAAAATAATGTCACATTTGACATTTGACATTAGACAACAGCATGGACTGCTAAACAACAATTACTCGCGTATATAGACCGCCCGGAGTTTCTAGCATATGCCATTGTATGAATCCCTTCGATATTTTCTTTTTAAGTCAATGCAAATCCACTGTGGTCTCGACTTTTGTGCTACAGTATGTGAGGCAAGTTTTGACGAAGAGAAAGAAAAGAACACACACAATGTAGCACAACACACTTTTCTTTTCTTTCTTTCTTTTATTACCACAGGTTGCTGGTTTGTCGGGAAGAGTTTACCAGTGCAAAGCATAAATGATATTTTCATCCCTATGGAATCTACACCTTTACCCCTGCGGTCTCTCATTAATCATCGCATGATAGATAGTAAAGTCGCACGATATCACAGCTATCATTCATTGTAATTGCAATTTAACATATTATTAAAAAAACATTAAGAATCTCTCATTTTCACAAATTAATGTTTATATCATAAGGACAAAAAAGATAGTGCTGTCATCGCTACATATATGATTTGATGTGACTTTGGCTGATATGATTGTTCTTGGAAACCATACGCATGCCAGGATCCCCTTTTCCTCCCTGGGTCCCACTATTCTGCAGATTCTTTCTTCTTCTTCTTTTTTTTTTTATTGTATCTAACACTGAACTTGCATAACCTGAACAATGACTGTCAGACGCAATGGGGATTTTAATTTCTTGCATAAATCGAGAACGCACGCTGCTATCCACATGTTTCCACTTAGGCGAAATCAAATCAGAGAACCCTAAAAATTTGATTGTCGATGATAACTGTTCCTTATTGCCTATATCGACCCTCCATGCATGATGGAGAAGACCACGTTTCACTACAAATCTGACATTGAGCCTTATTAGTCGCTTCTCCCGCACCCCACGCTAGTGTATAGTTGGACAAAAGTCAGGTCAGTTCAGCATGAGCATGCTTTACACCACGTGATTCCTCTTAAGGTCATGAGCGTTACACTCCGTAATTCAATCAAATAACAAATCAAATTTCAATAAGAGTATTACCCTGTTTCAAAGCAATACACTGCTTAGTTCGTTTCCACTCCAGTATCCTGAATAAAAACCGGAAGAATACCGAAAAAAAAAAAATGTATCGCTAAGACACTAAGAATTCAGTTTTGTGTTTAATGCATTGTTTTCAGGAAGGGATAAGAAGAGGGTCGAGGACGATAAAGGGGGTCGAAGAAGAAGCAAAACACCGAGAAGAATAAAAAAGGGGAAAGAGAAGTAAGAAAAACTCATGCAAACGGGTGACCTTTGCTGGTAAGAACACAGTGAAACAGAACATTATCTCAACACTCTGTGAAAAAAAAAACCCCACATACACACACCACACGCAGTGGGAAATCATCTTCACATGTGAACACTGGCAATTGAAATCATTTTTTAATGGCATATAAAGCTTTCGACTGATAGTCATTAATTACCCATACTCGTGTTGAAAGATCAAGCTCAAATTGTGGTTAATCGTGTGATAATTCGATAGGTACCCTACAAACTGACCTTGGATTGTATTCATTTCTCTGGTCTGAAACACCGACATAAAAAGAATAGGCCTACCTAATTAATTGGTATCTCTTCCCATTACCAATTTAAATTCCCAGTGATCTTGAAATTATTTTCATAGTAGGCTTATAAGAGTCAAGTCTCCTCTAATGTTGATGTCAATAATGACTGATTAATTGCAGATTCCATGGAAACCTAAAATTTGCGATTGATTTTTTTTTTCTCTCCATATTTCCTGTATCTATCGCAACTCTTTACAGATTACCCCATAATGATCTATCGAACAGTTAGTTGCAGTTGATAGTTATCGATCATAACTTCAATATAACTATTATAAGATGGACTTGAAATCCATTGACTGGCGGAAATTACGATTGGCTCGAAAATCAATGCCGCAATTTACGGGGCCTAGACTCGATCGTGTGTAATTAATATGGTAAAAAACAATCGTGCCTCGAAACCAGTACTCACAAAACTGTGTGGCTGCATTGTTTCGCCGATTGCTAGTACACTGTTCTTATATAGTTATCGGAGATTCGTTGACACCGTGCACGTGCACACTGAGCACCGAACACTGAACATCGACGATTTATTATGCGATTTCGGTCCGATGCGGCGCGATTATGCTTAAAATGCGAAGCGAGTCTGAGAGTTGTGCGTCTGTTCAGACAGCCCAAAGCAAAGGCAAAAGCGGTAAAAGAGCTGTGAGCGAATCGTTGTATTTTCTACTCTTTCAGTGTCGAATTCTTTCATCCACAGGAAGCTCATAAATGGCAAGATAATGAATTTTTCAGAATTATTCAAACAGAGTGGACATCTGTCGAAGTTTTCTCCTGATGGCCAATGTTTGGTAAGAACTTATACCAGAAATGATAATTGTAGTCCCACATGCTGATTATTGTGTTGCTCTATGCTTGCATGGGGAATCGTCGGGTTGGGATTAAACTGCGACCAGTCCGCAATGTAAAATACAATCGAATGGAGCGCCCCGAGGTTAGATTGGGATGTGCTTAATTAGTGATAATGTTGGTAATAATTCTGTAACATAACAGAGACTGTGAATATTTGTCAGGCCACTGTTTAGGCCTACCCCTAAAATATCAAGTAATTTAGGCCCCCTACACGTGCATGATTAAGTTTCATTCAGCACGCAAATAGACAGCCTACCTTCGGCTTCGGCCTTCCTTGTCCTTCTTCCTTGCTTGGCTTGGATGATCTGTAGTGTTGGCAATTCTGCACTTTACGGCCCTACATTTTATCGGTACCTCATTCGCCGTATGCCAAGGGGATATCCCACGAACCACCACACACTGAGCAGCTGGCGAGCTTCTCTTGCTCTATCTGTATCATGGTATGGAATGCTGTTTGTCTAGAAGCCCGCCTAAATGAACATCATGTGGCAGGCCTCGAATTAACCGACGGCCACCGACGGCCATGGCCGTCGGTGCCCCTCTCGTTGGCTGCAATGCCTTTTTATTTTTGATCAAAGTTACGGCCAAAAAAAATGTGCCCCTTTTCTTGTGGCCGTGGTGCCCTTTTAGAATGAAAGTTATTATTTATAAAGTCTACACTTAAATAAGCTTGAACAACTTTCCTGATCTCAAATATCATATCTTCAGTTCACTCGCGTCCCAATATATCTGATTCAAACTCAAAGTATCTTTTCGAGATACGAGACGACATGTAAGTACATGTAACACCCGACCGTCTTTTACTGTCCCGACTGCCTCCGCAGCGCAGCGGCCATAGAGTTACTAGCTAGGCAGCGCATATTCAGATAGAGTAGAGTGAACACGAAGTTCACCAAGAAAAAAGAAAAATCCCATGATGCCAAGGTGCCAGACTGGGGAATGGGGAGGGGTGGAGAGAGAGAGAGACCAATGAACAGAAGAAACCGCGCGTACTGGCGCATTCTTGGAGGTCATGAACTGTCTGGGGTCTTGGAGATGAACAGGGAAAGAATTTTTAATTATCAATACAGTCTGTAGCTCAAGTCGAAGCCCCAGGGCGAAGACCCAGGATTATAAACGTAATGATTCTTTATTTCTTATCACTCTCCTGCGATTTTGAGGTGTTAATAGTGTGTCAAATTTTTACGTGAAAACACAAATTTGACTACCAGTGACAATGAAAGAATTGTATTTTTTTTTTTTGCATTTTTTTTTTTGTCTTTATCCTGACTAATATTCAAGTTCATATGAAATTTCTGACGTCTTTACTGCTGCATCAACAGCCTAAAATAAATTACTGGAAGATTTTTAATGCATTTGAAATGTCAAATTTTGAGGATGCAAATATGTGGATAATCATCGGATGTGGATGATCATCATCCACATTGATTTGTACCCTCTAAATTTGTCATTTCAAATAAATATAGTAGGCAATGTGTCAGAAAATTCTGAAGCTTTGTGAATATAAATTTTTTGGCAACCTTCCATTTGAACTTCAGACATGATTCAGCAAAAATAACTCAACAGATCAGAGATAAACTTCCTTCGAATTGAGAACTAGCACGCAGATTTGCTGGGTGTGAGACCACAAGAAGCTTCAGCTTTGCTTTGAGATTGTAACTCGGGAAGTTCTCACAAACTCCTGGATCGCCCCTCCCTGCCAACTCCAACACGTTGCTCCCCAACGTGCATGGTGAATGCATGGTGTCTCGATGTCACCGTCTATAGATACCCGAGGGTGCTTTGTTTTTGTCTTGGAATATTTATAGGGTCATTTCGTGTCACGACATGAGTGTAGTAATCTTTTTGCATGGCGATGTACAAACTCGTGATACTCAACTCGTCTTTTTGATGTTTTTCTTTGAGGCCAAAAGGAAGACAAAATAGTATCATGATGTTTGCAGTTGTTCAAAAGGTCTGCTTTTGATAGCTCACAGACTAATCACCCATGCTCCCAGGCCCTCCATCGAGCAATTCACACGTGCGCGCAAATTCCTTTGCCATGTGGTTTTGCCAGCCAGCTGTCGGAATGTGCTTTGAAGTTACATGGCAGCATGGCCTGGCTGGCCTGAAAGGGTGTCGAGTTTCAGTCAATAACTACTGTTGTTTTATTCCTGTTTTAAAAAATGTCGTTTCACCAGATAGAAACGCGGAAATCGGGAATGTGTTACAGCTGTAGGGAAGAGGTTTTTGTTGTGTGTTGCACTTTGTGTGTGTGTGTGTGTGTGTTTGTTCGTTTTTCTCGTTTTTTTTTTCTTCTTTCTTTTTTCATAAACACCCAACATGCCCTTTCCAATGTGGCCTTGGTGCCCCTCTGACTGACCTAAGTGCCCTGGCCTCTTGGAAAAGGTGCCCTTTTCTAAATGGCCTTGCCCCTCCAAAATCCTATTTCGAGGCCTGATGTGTTACCTACCCTACATAGACCCTAATCAGGCTAATGTATAAGTTACATGAGTGTGTATTCACTGTGGACGGAGATGTACTGGATAGGTAAATTCACATAACTTGTATATTTGTGACGTACAATTTATACAAGTACTAGTGTAGCTCTAGTGATACAAATGGTGCAAATTGTGTGCCATAGTCCTATTACCATCCCATCAACATTGAGGTTTACAATCACCATAATTCTCAATAAATCACTGCATCATCATGTCTGTCAAATGCTCTGTTTATATTCTATTCCAATTGTCATTTTACCTGTGACTTAATACAGGCAAATTGTGTGCAATATCGACTCATCGTTCGAGATGTCCACACTCTCCAAATTTTGCAGCTGTACACGTGTCTGGATGCTGTTCAGTACATTGAGGTAAATAATTTCAGAATTCATTATCTAACCACCTGCATAGCTGCATCGTTGAATACTCCCTGATCAGTTTTTTTCGGGCAAGATGCTAATCGCTTAATCTCACATAGGCCTACATGGAGAGTAAATGCCTGCTGTAATTCATATCAGTCTGAAAATCCTACAGATATGCAAGTAGACTAATATCAAACGGGTACAACATGTGTCTGCTGACTTGTTTGCATGTCTGCTATAGATCAGCTGTGGCTTGTGGTTTACCTGAACAGATCGTAAAACCCATCGAGGATGAGTCCCGAGTATACTCGGGTAGGTGTCTGTGGGAAATTTTTGTTGTAGCAAATTCAAACCATCCTCAACGGGTGAAGAATGAATTCAGACTTTTTTCTTGTGTGTGTGTGTGTGTTTGTGCATGTGAGTGTGTGTGTTTGGCTCTACAATGCAGAAAAATTAAGGCATCCTGATTAATATTTAGATGCCAAATTAAGATGAGATGAATCTACAACACATCGCTGTCAATGATCATACTATTGTTTTTGTGGAAGTAAATGTACAGTATCTTAGATAGTCTTTTTAATGGCTAACACAATGATCACGTGATTGTGTAAGCCGCTTAGAGTAGATGGAGGTCATGATTTTGTAGACTGGTTTTGCAGTCTGTTCACAAGTTTATGCCCAAAGTGGCCAAAGGACTACAATGTATTATGACTTTTGTGGAAGGCAAAGAAATAGGCCAAAGAGTCTACAAAGTGTTGATGATTCACATAGCCATCTTGTTGTAGTGTTTTGTGTTACTTCATTTTGTGTGTAAGAATTCTTCACCACTGTGAGATACGAATCTTGGGGGCTCAGTGAAAGTCTAGTTTTCAAATACATTGTAGTTGTCGATAAAGATAAAAATTTCTCAGAACTGACACTGTTCAATAATTCATCTTTTCTCTTCCATTTGTTTTCTGTCCCCTCAGTGGTCATCAGATTCAAAGTTCATCTTGTGTGGGATGTACAAAAGAGGAATAGTGCAGGTAAAAAAATTCTCTCATTTTGCAGTTTAGTACTTGACTATTAAAGATGTAAATTATGCAGTCAGGTTTCTGAAGTAATAGTGAAATAAAATCTTCCTGAGCACCAACTGGTTAAATGTTTCGGAAAGAAAGAATCCTGCTTTAACTCTTTGTATTTTCTATATGCCTCATTCCAAATCATTAGGCAGTTACAAAGACATAGCACTTTCAGGATAACTGATTTTGGCTCTTTATATCTGGGATGGTAGTGACAGCTCCCATGGCACAAGGGATTTTATACCATTACACTTAGAGTTTAAACTCATTCTTGTTGTTTTTTCCCTGTTTTTATGCCTCTGCCATAAAATGTCACCCAAGGCATTATTAATCTTCAAACATTTCCAGTGTGACATCTGTAATAGGACTGATGATAATTTGTTTCTTCATGCGTCTCCAGCTAAAACTTATAAGAGGTTCACATGTCTTTATAATTGCCAACTCAAAATGTGTTTGCAAAGTCAGTGTTACAACCTTTCGATGTTGGCTTTGGCCTTATGTAGGTGTGGTCTTTAGAGCAGCCGGAGTGGACGTGTAAGATCGACGAGGGCTCAGCAGGTCTTGTCTCCGTCCGATGGAGCGCTGATGGCCGTCACATCCTCACCACGGCAGAGTTCAACCTCAGGATCACCGTTTGGTCTCTTGTCAACCGATCAGTGTCCTATATCAAATATCCGAAGGAAGCAAAGCAAGGTAGGTGGAGGCCACCCGACATGCAATTCTATTTCTCTGTATTCTCTACAATTGAAATTTCATTCTAATCTATAGTATGATAAAATATCGTCGTGCGCATGGCAGATTGTCGTTAGCGCGCTTCCGTGCGCATGGCAGATTGTTGTTAGAGCACTTCCGTGCGCATGGCAAAATGTTGTTAACCCTATGCGCGCTCCCACACCCTAACGACAATCTGCCATGCGCACTCCCACACTGTAACGACAATCTGCCAGGCGCAGGGAAGCGCGCTAACGACAATCTGCCATGCGCACGACGATATTTGCATATAATGGTAAGAGCTATTCATAATGTAACATTGTAAGTATGTATACAACCTAGTCAAAGTGAAATGCTGAAAGAAATTATAGAGGCAGATGATGATAACATACAGTACTCTACCCAAAAACAAGATAAACGGGAACATCAGACCAATGTTTTGATGCTACCTGATGAAGTTACACATATGATGATTCATCATCAGCAAGCATCATCGTTACATAATGTTGATGTGCAATCAGGAACGCTGTACTCCTTCACAGTGGTAATAATAACTTACTGGAAATAGTGTTTATGCGGGATGTGAAATCTCTAATACAAAAACTAGTGAAAACCATGTAAGTTTGTATGACATTTTTAGTCTGCAACACCTCCCTTACAACGTTAACATCTTGCTCCCTCCATGCAAGATTTTCCTTGGCTGAATTAGCACCATACACCCTCAACCATGCACAAAAGATCTCTTCAAGTACTTAGTGTACTTGAGCAAAATTAAGTTATATGTCATTAACATGAAATGTATAACCTTCAAAAAAACAAACAAATAAGAGGACTTAATGTCTCATCAATCACATCGTGCAGGTATGCACTTCAGCAAAGACGGCAAATACTTGGCCCTAGCAGAGAGGCGAGACTGTAAGGACTTTATCAGTGTCTTTGCTTGCAACACTTGGCAACTTGTGAAGGTGAGTTCATCTGTAAATTTTTGAAATAGAGATGAACAGCAAAGATTTTCTATTTCTTTGTTCCATGGTCATTATGAATTGTAAAGTGAATTACATTGTACTAGTACCCTGTAATTTTTGATAGGTGGCATAGATTATCGTTCACACGAAAACCTTACATTCATGTATCACATGTTAACATGTCAGATATATTTCTGTTTGTTGGTGTTATGTATTACATTTATGTGTGTGTGTGTGTGTGTGTGTGTGCGTGTGCGTGTAGGTGTGTAGGTGTTTTTTTTTTATTTGCTATGTATCCTAAACTTTCATGAGGGCTTCTGTCCAACAGAACTGTAGAGTTTTCTCTCAGGTTGCTACATTAATAGATGCAACTTTGCAACATCACGATGATTCTCCAATAGCGCCCCATGTCAATTTCCTGCCATGTAATAGTCGACAAGCAAATGCATCTCTCATTTTTAAATTCCAACATAATGTTGGTTCAAATTAACATCATTCAACATCCTTCCAGGTGTCTTTGAGATATTGTCATTTTAGTTGGAAATGCCTTCAGATGCAGATGTTTTTGGAAATAAGTACATGTATGCTGAGATTAGCAGTCTTTGTTGTCTCTTTCTTCTGTAAAGGACAAGATTTTATGAAGTATATGATAAATATCTTTCTCTCTCATCTTTCTTTCTTTGTTCATTTGATATTCTCTTGTATTTCAGCACTTTGAGACGGACACGCGGGACTTGGCTGGTCTTGAGTGGTCTCCAGATGGCAGAGTGCTGTGTGTATGGGACTCACTCTTAGAGGTAGGTGGAACTCAATCTTAGAGGTAGGCAGAATTCACTCTTGGAGGTAGGCAGATCTCATTCTTAGAGGTGGGCATAACTCACTCTAGAGGTAGGCAGATCTCAATCTTAGAGGTAGGCGTAACTCACTCTTAGAGGTAGGCACATCTCACTCTTAGAGGTAGGCAGAACTCAGTCTTATACCCCGTTTATACTGCTAGCGGGTTTCAGAGCCTCCTGTAGGAGGTTCGAAAGCCCACTCTGAAAAAGCAGCCTCTTGTCTGTTTATACTGCTCATCAAAAGCAGACCCTAGCAGACCCTAGCAGGCCCAACCTTCTCCTCCCCTCTGATTTATGTCGCTGGCTTTTGAGTGACAGTGTGCAAGTTGAAATTTTTTCTGCAGCGGGGATTGGTCGAGATGGCTGGGTTGTTTATGTAAGCAGGCGATGACCTTCAGCAGTTACCTCCGGGTCGGCCAAAAAGCGGCTTCTCGAACCTCCTATGCGTTTATACTGCAGTCGAACCTCCTCAAGGCGGCTATAGCCACCTCTGAAACCTCCCCCTCTAGGTGGTTTCAGAACCCGACCTGATCAGATCACCTTTTCTGAATTCTGTCCGTTTATACTGAGCTTAAAGAAGGCTCAAGGCGGCTATAGCAGGCTTCAGAACCCCCTTTTTCCTTAGTATAAATGGGGTATTAGAGGTAGGCAGAACTCAGTCTTAGAGGTAGGCAGTACTCTTAGAGGTAGGCATAATTCAGTCTTAGAGGTAGGCATAATTCAGTGTTAGAGGTAGGCAGAACTCACTCTTAGAGGTAGGCAGATCTCACTCTTAGAGGTAGGCATAATTCAGTCTTACAGGTAGGCAGAACACAGTCTTAGAGGTAGGCAGAACTCACTCTTAGAGGTAGGCAGATCTCACTCTTAGAGGTAGGCAGAACTCACTCTTAGAGGTAGGCAGATCTCACTCTAAGAGGTAGGCAGGACTCTTTGGCCCGTATTCTGCTAAAAACTTAGACCGAGTTTAAACCCACGCCTGGGTCTAAAAGTGGGTTTTGGGGGTTTAAACCTGGGTCTAAACCACCGGTTTAGACCCAGGTTTAAACCTAGGTTTAATTTGTATTCTACTAAGTCCAGCTGTGGTCTAAATCGGGTTTAAATTAAACCTACCCAGGAGGAGGTTTATTTCGAGTTTAATTTGAGTCTAACGATGACTGGTACGGGTACCAGCACACTGAGCGTGTGTTGTACAGATCAATGGCACGAAACAAGTGGCTGGCCGGCTGGATACAGCAGTTTGCTAGCCGGCCACACGCGTGTACACACGAGATACGCCTACTACTAGTACTTGTACACTTAGAAGAAACTCGAGATCTACAAAATAGAATACTACTACCTGTACTAATATAACGTTAGTCTAGATCTTACGATTAAAATAACCTGAAGACTAGACCAAGAACTCGATGTAAGGGGTCTAGAGGGTAGAGCCTGAGGTCGATCTAGGCATAGACTAGATCGAGAACCTAGATTGTAGGACCTATACGAATAGCTAGACTACAATTGTAACATTAGGACTAACGTTAGATCTAAAATTAGGTTAGTGTGTGATGTGGTAGGTAAAATCTACTTCTAACAGTATCAAGACAGGGTTGATATAGGCCTATTTCTAGAATATTTCTTAGAATGGTATCTATTTTTATTAACTGACAATCTTTCGGATGCTTTAGTGCACGCCTTAAGAGAAAAGCTTTTATTCAATTTCCTACCTCAAGTCCTGGTTTGATCAATCGCCGATCCATTCCGAATTCACAATTTGATCAACATAAACAGCCATGTCCCATCCCATCGCACACAACAACCGTGCCGGCGCGGCGCGATGGCTCTGCTGGTACTGAGCATTCAAAGCTAGCTAGAGATAGCACTACGCATATACAGTGTACGCTTACCATGTATCCTGTGATGTGCGCTGCACACGTACACAAACAAGGACTTACAGTATACTAATGTACAGTGCTTTACGAGTCGTCACAAGCAAAAATACAACATGCCCTTATTCGAAATACCTGTAAAAACTATTCACAATCCAAGAAAGTCACACTCATGTGGCTGATACACTGCCAATAATAAATTTGAGTGGATTTGTGGAGCGAAAAGTACTCGGAGAGGGAGAGTTTCTTCTTCCACAGAGGGCACCATGGTGGCTTGACCAAAGTCTATTTCGGGTTTAATTTAAACCCGAAATAGACTCTGGTTTAACTAAACCTCGCTAGCAGAATACAAGATTAAACCTCGGGTCTAGCTAAACCATAGGTGAGTCTAACATGGGTTTAAATCTTGGTCTAGAGATCTTAGAGGTAGGCAGATCTCACTCTTAGAGGTAGGCAGGACTCTCTCTTAGAGGTAGGCATAATTCAGTCGTAGAGGTAGGCATAATTCAGTCTTAGAGGTAGGCAGAACTCACTCTTAGTGGTAGGCAGAACTCACTCTTAGAGGTAAGCAGCAGAATTCACTCTTAGAGGTAGGCAGATCTCACTTTAGAGGTAGGCAGATCTCACTCTTAAAGGTAGGCAGAATTCACTCTTAGAGGTAGGCAGATCTCACTTTAGAGGTAGGCAGATCTCACTCTTAGAGGTAGGCAGAACTCACTCTTAGAGGTAGGCAGAACTCACTCTTAGAGGTAGGCAGAACTCACTCTTAGAGGTAGGCAGAACTCACTCTAAGAGGTAGGCAGAACTTATGGTGATCTGTATAGATATAGGGCACAGTTTTCTTGACACACTCATTTACTGCATACAAGGAGAGTGACAAAATCACCACAAAAATATATAAGTCTTTATTTTCCCCAATACCACAGTAAGAATAAAATGACATTCTGAAATATTCCAACTCTAAGCTTATTCATTAAGTTTTTTTGCTTGACTCTCCAGTGTTTTTGACAAATTGTGCAAAATTAGCGCACCCTGTATCTTTTTTAAGTGATGCAGCTAATATTGCAGTAAATAATTACCTTGTCCATTTCTCTGTGTAAATACCCCATTAATAGTCCTGCCTGGACTCTTAATTATTATTCAATCTGCTTCTTCATCATGCATTGCAAATTTCCAAATACCACTTTTTTCTTCTTTTTCTGTTACTATTTTGAGTAGATTGGTTGTAACACAATTTGATTGCAAATGCTGCATCAAGCATTTTAACACCTTTTCCTCTATGCATCTTTTACACAGAGTGATTATTATATTTTTGTTCTTGCTATTACATCATTGTTGTCCATTTTTGTATGATGTATGTAACATTGTTTTTGTCTGTCTTTGTTCATCATCTAAACAGTATAATCTCCTTCTATATTCTGTGGATGGACGATGTATGGCAACATTCAGAGCATATGAGTATGCCTTGGGCATCAAGTCTGTTTGCTGGTCCCCAAGCAGCCAGTTCCTGGCCATTGGAAGCTATGACCAGAAGGTAAGAAGTTTAGGGAGCTTCGAAAAATTTGTCCAACCACTTAAAACAGTTCCCAAGTGAAGGCTTTTTGGGAGGAAAAAAAATATAGTAAAATCATATTTTTTGAATTTGCTATTAACTGTGAAGACAGCAGGTTGTTAAACACAATGATGTTATGAATGAGGAATCAAAAAGTGAATTGATGGATTAGTTTGTTTTTAATGATTATATATTGAGATTATGAGCAACCTCCTGCAGGAAAATGTCTGAATTAGATGAAAGTGTGTGTCTATGATGAGACAACTATTCCAATGTCGGCATAAATTTGTCAGTGTGTAACACTTTTCACTGCCAAGGACAGCTTCCATTGACTCCTAGACCAATTGACTATATTCATTGTGATGTCGTCAGCAATACGGTCAGTGGTTGCCTGTGTGTGGTCCATTTATGATGTAGGGTCCATAAGCTATCAGGGTATTGTTCACACCAAAACTCAAGTATTCCTGCAGTCTGCATGGCCAGATTTTTGTACAAGAGTGAGAAATTTAACAGGGGCCTGATATAGTTCATTCATTTTGGTCAGTTTCAAAAAATTTGTCATATGCTTTATCTTTTGAATGAATTCAGATGGACTGTAGCATGTTCAGTACTAAATGAGGTTTTACTTTATTGATATTTGATATATGGATATGGGAGAGTAATCTTTAAGGTGCTATTTGTCTTCTTCTTTTCTCACTTTTTTAAACCTCTAGGTACGAGTGCTGAACCACATCACCTGGAAGACTGTGGTAGAACACAACCACCCAACCAGCCTAGACAGCCCATCTGTGGTGAGACGGCATGTTTCTTTTCATGTTTGGAAGTTACACATTGCAGTAGTTAAATTCAGAAATTTTATTGGAAAGCAACAAAGTATGTGGTTGCACAAACTCTTACCTAACTTTCTGCTGTGAAAATATTTGTAGTGATTATGCTTTTAAATGTAGAGAGAAGATGATGTTGGAAGTTATGTTTGACATTTTTGAAAAGAAAAATCAGAATGTTACGTTGTATCTTGCAATAAAGATCTTTCCACCCCTTAATCAAAATCAAAATAGAAAATTGAAATCAGAAATCAAATGAATGATAAGTAAAAAATGATGTGGAATAGATATGGCTAGTTGGTAGGAATGTCTGCTTTGGACTTGGAACGTTATTGGTCAAATCTTCACATAGGCTGTGGATGTTGGTATTATGTGTAAGCATTGCACACATTCAATGTTCCTCTTCACAAAAATATACCCAAACTCATTGTTTTGGGGATAACATCTTGTGGCAGTATTCATCATAATTGAGTGTGAGATCAAATTATCCTGCAGTAATAGAAAAGTGTGCAAGACAACATTAATCCCAGATCTCACAGCAAAATTTGATATTGTTTTTCACTGTTTACAGACATATTTTGTAGAGTGTGTACTAAATAATTCATGTGTGAGCTATTCATTTATTCCATGTGTCCTGCAGGTGGTGTACAAGGAGGTTGAACAGCGCCCCCAAGCCTTCGATGCAGGTGCTCAAAAATGGCCGCCAGATTCCAGTATCTTCAGTGTGCAAAGCAAATGTAAGTTTGACGTCAAAACACACAAAGATATTTCTCATTAGGGTTGATTGTGATATAGCTAGTCATATATCATCAGAGTGAGATCATGCAATAATAGGGATGTGTGATGGTCTTGGTCTTGTGGTTTGCATGCTTTGCTGTAGATGATAAGGTCCAGAATTCAAACTTTTTGCATTTCACACCGTGCATATTCCTGTTTGTTCAGAGTATTTAAAGCAAATAAAAAAGCGCCCTCTTAAGGCCCTAGGGTACCATAGGGTATATAATACACCTGCCCGTTCTGCATTTTTAGGACCTGAATGTAGGCAAATAGTATATCAAACTATACAAATGGGGAAACTCTTCAGATTTTTTACAAGTGCACAGTGTCCTTGATTGTTGTGTATGCACCCATACTCTATGTGTAGCCTAATTTTTTACTTATCAGATTAAACAAAGATATTGAATTTTATGGTTTTCCTTTTCACTTAATAGTCAATTTATCAAAACAAAGCCAAAAAACAAACTTGTCTTCAGAAAGAAATGATAGAATATGTGCAGTTGCCTTGAAGCCTCTAACAAGAATGAGTGTGAGTGTGCATGTAGTAAACTGGCAGCTTGGTTGGAATATTTTCCATAGACGGAAGGGAAAATATGAGCACCGTTACATGTTTGACAAACACTCAACCAAAATCATTCACACTGCCTTGCCATGCCACCAACAGTGCCATCCAAATGAAATTTATTGTATTCTCTGAATTCGACTCCTGATTTCTGCATTTTTTTTCTTATTTTTTTTTAATTTCCCCGATTTAGATGAAGTCCACCAAGGTCCAATGCAAGTCCCCAGCGTTAAGCCTGATCCGGATAAAGCTAATCCCAAGATCGGGATTAGTCTGTTGTCATTCAGCCCAGACAATCGGTACATGGTCTCCAAGAATGGTGAGTGAATGACCAAGTCTTGCACAGCAGTGCATGATGGTTTGAACAGACTGAGAATACTCAAGTAGTTGCTGAAGAGGATGACATGTGTTAGTGAGGGTAGGAGAATTATATGTTGTACTGTAATGAGAAAACATTTTGCATAGGTAGTACAGAGGAACCTCACTACAATGAGCTGCGTGGAACCACTGAAGTTTTCTCTTTTTCCTCTTCCTGTCGGGGTATCTAGTTATATCAGGGATGAAAACGAAAGACTATACAGGCACTCCCATTATAACGAACAGGGTTATAACGAAATTCCAGTTACAACGAAGTTAAATTTCAGGCCTTAACATTATCTGCTCTATGTGCTTTTATTGTTTAGCTGCTCGTTTATAACGGAATTTTGATATAATGTAAGAAAACTGCCGGTCCCGAGGACTTCGTTATAACGGGAGTCCACTGTAAGATGAATAGGACCTGCAAAATTACCTCGTTACATCAGGTATCTGGCTATGTGTGACCTCATTATAACAAGGTTCCACAGTATTACAAGTAAATTAGGTTGTGTGGGCCATACAAACTTCCTGCTTGGTCCAACATAGCATTTGCATTAACCAGGCAGGTTATGATAGGTACATATCAATGATACATGGACAGTGACTGAATTACTTGGGAGCTGTTGACCAATGTAAGCATCAGAGCTCTCCATTCAATGGCAGTGTGCACAACTCGAGTCTGGGGTAAGTATGTGTGATAGAAAGCAAATAATTAATGTTGGTGAAGGTGATGGGACAAACTATCATTTCCCAAGTGTGTTGCACTCGGACTCTCACTTGACCTAGGTCAAAGATGTCCACAGTGTAACGCACTTTTATTTCGCGCGTACTCAAAAATATAAAGTGATCATGCGTTAAGACTGTGTGGAGTGAAGAGATCAGCGAAATAAAAAGGACTATCACCGTAGAGTGTAACAAACTTTTCTTCTCAGGTGATGTGATGGGCAAAACTACGCTTTATCACGTGATCAGCTCTTGACCAATCCTATAGCAAAATTCTTAGTATGTGGAATATAATATACCTTATTGTGTCTTCGCTGCTATTATTTGTGTATCACTGCATGCATCACACATCACATGCATAGCCAAAAACTCATTTGGGTGCCTACCACAGGTGTGCCAGAAGTCTGGTTAAAAGTTCATTTTGTCACAATCAGTTGCAAACTACCTGTTCGTGATGAGACTTTCGCCTACTGGACGTTTGATCTGAAGAAGCCTACAGCTCCAGTAGGCGAAAGCCTCATCAAGAAGCCTACAGCTCCAGTAGGCAAAAGTCTCATCAAGAACAGGTAATTTGCAACTGATTGTGACAAAATGAACTTTTAACCAGTTGATATTCCAATCAGATGAATCTTTTCAGTGAGATGCCAGAAGTCTGTGGCATCACGTTGTTCTTGATATGGGCAACTTGGGTGAGTGATGTAAGAAATAGCCATTTACCCCATTCAAGGGCAACTTTCAACTTGTACACTTCGTCAGATAGTATGATTTCCATGAGAGTGGTTATAGTGCACACCATAATGTCCAGCTAAGGTACCATCTGGTAGAAGGAGTAACTATTAGCTGTATGTATATTTGCTTGCATCTTTGTTGTATATCTTTTTCTCTTTTTCTTGACAGATAACATGCCTAATGCTCTTTGGATCTGGGATGTCCAGAAACTTGCCCAATCAGCCATGCTCCTACAAGTTGGAAACATCAAAGGTAATTGTTCTTTTGTTGTATTTGCACTCTTAAAAAGGTCTTTCCCACCAGGCATGTGAAAAGTGTATTGCGGTGTACCGAGTATGCCAAAATTAGGCTACATAATCATTTTCTTTTTTTAAGAAAAAGAAAAAAAAAGGTGTTTGCGGAAGCATGAGAATAAGCCCCATAAGACTGTGTATATCATAGTGCTCTGGGTCTACCCTCATTCATTGCCAAAATTCTGATTTTGGCAATGATTCTGGGTTCATAATGGGTACATGATACCTGTATTGATACCATCTCATAACCTGTAGGCTTACTCCCCTCCTTGTCTCATGTAGGAGGACAGGACCAGTTGTGATGATGGATATAAATGTTAAGTTAACACATAATTTAGTCAAATCCAGTATATTCTAGTCAACCAGTCAATTAAATCGAATCCAGTCTAATTTCATTCTGCTCAACGTGACCCAATCCAATCCAGTCTAATCTAATGCAATCCAAAGCAAACTAGACCAATCCAAACTTATCCAATCCAATCCAAACCAGCTCAAACCAAGCCAATCAAAACCATTCCAATCCAATCCACTCTAATCTAATGCAATCCAAAGCAAACTAGACCAATCCAAACTTATCCAATCCAATCCAAACCAGCTCAAACCAAGCCAATCCAAACCATTCCAATCCAATCCTATCCAATCCAATCCTATGCAATCTCCTCCAGAAAGAAAGAAAAAAAAAGAGCAGCTCAAATCCTGTCTCGGTTAATCTTAAATCAATCCTCCCAATTTACTGTAATCCAGTAAATATACAGCTGTAGTCTAAAATCCAATCCAATATCTTTTATCAGTGGCCAAGTGGGACCCATGCAGAGCTCGTCTGGCAGTGTGCACCGGTAACAACAAGTTATACCTCTGGTCTCCTGACGGCTGCCTGTCGGTGGAGGTACCAGCTGAAGGTAAAAGGGAGATATCAAGCAAAAACTTTTTCTTAATGTCTTCATTGTGTCTTATGTTGCAGTCATGCACCTTACATTTCATGAACTCTTGCCCAACTTTGGTCTTTATGAGTTATTATGCAGTGTATAATTCGTCGGGTGAGAATGATAAGGGCGTGTGGGTGTCTCGAACAATATTATTTAGTGGCAACTTAACGCCCTTTTCATTCTCAACAGACGAATTATTGTTACATAGATCCTGTGTTCACAGTAGGTCCCACATTATGGCAGGAGTTTCCCTGCCAAAACCGAAGTGTTGACACTTACTGGGACTGGTTCCCCTGTCCCTATGAAGCAGGTTGGGTCTCGGGAGGAGATTTAAATGGGAAAGTTTACAGTGTTTTCATTTTTTGATGAGATGTTTACTGTCAGTTTAATGATGATAATAATAATAATAATAATGATGATGATGATGATGATGATGATGATGATGATGATGATGATGATGATGATGATGATGATGATGATGATGATGATGATGATGATGATGATGATGATGATGATGATGATGATGATGTATGATGATGATGATGATGATGATAATAATAATAATGATAATAATAATAATAATAATAATAATATCAGTAGTAAGTAGTAGTAGTAGTAGTAGCATCATCATTAGTATTATTATTTTTGTTGTTATTATCATCATAAGTGTTCTTGTTGTTGATGTTATCATCATCACTACTAATGCTATTGTTTGTTTGCATATCATTTGATCTCTTGACTGACCACAGCGTCCTTCCAAGTGACCTCATTGTCCTGGCATCCCAAGGGGAAGGCCATCCTACTGTCCGGCAAGGATCACATGTGTGTCTGCTATCTGGCTGAGGAGGAGGAGGAGGAAGAGGTTGGGGAGGCGGCTGGGGAGGGGGAGGAGGAGGAGAAGACACCCACCGAAGAGTACAGTGAACTCCCGTTATAGCAGATTCCATGTTTGAGAGTTCATTGAACTCCCTATATAATGAACTTTATGATACAGAGTTCATTGAACTCCCCTGATAATGAACTTTATGATACAGAGTTCAGTGAGTTCCACTGATAATGAACTTTATGATACAGAGTTCAGTGAGCTCCACTGATAATGAACTTTATGATACAGAGTTCAGTGAGCTCCACTGATAATGAACTTTATGATACAGAGTTCAGTGAGCTCCACTGATAATGATCTCCATGCTTTGGAGTTCAATAAACTTCCCAGATAGTGAACTTTAATGATACAGAGTTAATGAGCTCCATTGATAATGATCTCAACAGTTCAGCATTCAATGAACTTCTGTGATAGTGAATTCTATGATACAGAGTTCAATTAGTGCCATTGAATAGCTGCCTTGATGCATAGTGAGTTGATGTCACATCAAACTCATTTTGACATTGATGTCTAAGCTTTAAGGTTAACACTGGGAAATGACTCATGGAGAGGTCTTTCAAAGTCAGTGTCCCGATGGAGAGATTGTGTTATGGTAAACTCCTTTTGTAAACTGCAGTTTTTAGCTTGTATTAGAAAAGAGTTCTCTCTTGGCCATGTTCGACTGTTGTGGGTTTGTGCCAGCTACAGAAGACAGAGCTAATTGGTCCTCCATTTCAGCACCAGGACGGTAGAAAGGGGAACATCCATTTGAGGAGTGTTTGGTGTTCTTATGTTTTTGATGAAAGCGATTATGATGATGATGATGAAGATGATGATGGTGATGATGATGATGATGATGGTCATGATGATGATGATGATTATGATGATGATGATGATGATGATGTAGATTGATATGAAGCTGACTCTAATGATAATAGATAATGATAAAGAACAGTAAAAATGTGTTGTAGATGATGTTAAGGTGGGTGAATGTGTTGGCAACAAAGCTGAGTAATGTGAAGCTGATTGTGATCACCATAGGAAAATTGAGGTAGCGTCAACTATGACGGTAATCAAGATGATAATGGTTATGCTTTTATTACTTACCAGAAACTGATATACAAGAGATGGCTGGCATGAAATTAATGATAAAATTGTTGCCTTGCATGCATTTATGTGTATATATCAGTGTTGTAAGGATACTTTAGCACACTTCACTAATTATCATCAAATTGTTGAAATTATTGCATCAAGTTGTTTTGATTGCCTCTAATCCCAGGCTTCTGATTGACAAATTGCACTGCATCGACCTAAAACAACTCAATACAAGAATTTCAATAATTTGAATGAATACGCAGTACCTGCTGCATGCTATAAGGATTAGAACCAGCACTGGCTGTCAAGCAGAAGCTTGGTGGTCTAGTGGATAAGATGCCTGTGATCAGGAAGTCGTTTGTTCAAATCCAGCCGGAGTATCATATGTATGCCCATGATTGTTTATTCTGGCTACTACTTAAGCAGTGATTGATTCAGTGATTATTTACAGCGATTCATGAAGACAGTGCCTTTCTCATCAATAGATCTACAGCTGTACAATTTGTGAATTCCATTGATCACTTTTAATGTTACAGGAATTATGTAGCACTACTGCAGTACATCACTGCATTTGAATTCAAGTGAAAGTGTGTGAGGACACCATATAAATCGTTCTGATGTAGGTGTTAATCTTACCTTGTCTAGAGATCATTGATCAAGTCAAACTTTCAACTTTCAACTTCAGCAAAATTCAACTTTCTAAAGCTCAGACTGAGCCAAATAACCACTGTTGCTACACTAACTCGTTTGAGGTTGACTGTGTTGATTCACAGCAGTAGTTTTCTCGGCTCTGATGGTTGAATGGAAGTTTGTACTGCAGCCATGACTCAAATACACCCGAAGAATTGACTAACTTAGAAGATTTATGGTGTTATGAGGTCAAACCTTGAAAGTAATATCAATCTCATTATCACAATATTATTATGCAGATGTTATGTTTGACATCATATGTATGTTCAGCTAAGTGTGTGAAATGGTTTTGCTAAAATGTAGATATATGTTGTGAATAGTATGTGTAGCTAGAATATGTTACTCTTGCCAAAGTTAACTCTTTGTAACTCTTTGTTATCACATAATACCACAGCATTGTATACAAAGAGATCTCCTGTGGCATTTGGAGACTTTATGTACTGGTGTGGTCTTTTGGCAGATGTTGAAAAATATTGGCAAAACTTCGATTTTTTTCCTTTTTTATATCATGTAGGAACAAGTAAGGTATAAAGAAGAAAATTCTTTGGAACAACCGGTATATTTCAGTAAAATATCACTTCCAAGTGATGTAATAAAGGGGAGTATGTTGGTTCTGTGTAGATTTGCTCCAAATTTGCTTGCCCATCTTATCGATGGCTAAAAGAGAATTGGGCTATATAGAAGTTCAGAACCAAGATTAGCCAATTTTGAAGTGAAATTTTGTCTCCAAAATTATGCATGGGCCATGATATTGTGTGCTAGTCAAGATGGTCAAAGTGAAGAATAACTAATAGAGTGTACATTATTCATGTAAGTATTGTTGGTAGCACTTTTGCTAGCATTTTACAACACTGCTACCGGTATTTGGTCTTCCATAGTGTACAGCGGTTTATCATAGTAAGTAAATACAGATTACACTTTATCAGGATGGTAACAATGTTCCAGCTCTGAATTTTACTGCCAATTCTTTGCTATTTGGTTTTATGTCAGCAGTGGTTTTTACTGTAGATCATTGCATATGACCCGAAATATACAGGGACCCAAGGTTGATGGAATAACAATATTCCTTGTGGAATATATCACAGTAAACAGAGTGAGATATTGTTGAGAAATTTGATTAAAAATAGTATGGATATAGTAAGCTTCTATGAAGCAAACTTAATTTTCAAGTTTAAAGATCAGAAGCAATATTGAAACAACAACAGCAGATCTTTGCAACAAGATCTTGTCATGATGAGCATGAATTGTTTGGCACAATCCCTTTTGTAATTGAATTAGCCTGCATCAAAACGATTGCCTTGAATACAATTATGTACAATTTGTGATTCCCCATTGTTCAAATTAAAGAAGCACGTCCTGATTCCTCTTTCCATTGTAGAACAAAAAAAGGCATGAACGTCAGAAGCATTGATGAGAGTAATTTCCTCTGTTTGGGTCCAGACAATTTGATCACCTGTAAATGTGAATATGGTGGTGCATTGTAAATTATGTTGTTTTTAATAATTTCTAAACAAAACTTGAATAGAGTAGTTCAGACTTTGTATGACGAATTCCATGATTGGTGCTTTATCGGTTTCTGGATCAATGATGTGAAAACTTACTTTAAATCGTTACTTGTTATCTACTAATAGCATGTGATCTTATCTCACCGGGCTGTCATGGTTGGTCACTTGTTTTACAATCAAGAGATCTTAGGCTCAAAACCAAGTCAGACAAGCTCAGCTACTTTGTGTTTTATCATGTTTACCCTCTGTGAAGAGGCAACAAAGTGCTCTGCCCCTTTAATAGATGGGACATAAAAATAGAGGTTTCATGTTTGAGAGCATCACAATGTTAACACTTCAAAGATTCCATTCCACTCTCACTTGCAAAGACTACGTTGTAAATGAGGTTAAGTTGTCTCTGTCATTCATTGGCATGCTGTAAAATGAGTGAGGGATACAACCCTTGTTTATTTTACTTCAAGTGTCTAGATTATCCAGGTTGACTCATCAACAAAAGTCCCATATAAAGGTAGAAAATTCACACCCACCTTCAAAAAAGAAGCCAAAGTGCAATAATAATTATACAGCGATTGCTTACTTAGGAACCTGGTGCTCAACAAGTCAGCTGTAGTTGGTCCCTCTCAAACTAACATTCATGAATTATCCACTGGATGAAGTTGTGGTTATACAAATGTATGTATAGTAACAACTGCCCTGAATATTGTTTAGGTTTGTGTCCCGGCAACACTGAAGATAACCTATTCAATGATGGAAGAATAATTTCCCCTTAATGTTCTCCTTGAAAGGAGGAAGAAGGAGTTACTCTGTAGAGTGATTGTTATCTTTAATATAAGGATATTGAATTGCAAGCATGTAAAATTGTTTTAACATGTTGTACAATGTAGTTGGATGAGGACTGGAAGTTTTACTTTCCTTCGAGGAGTGGGAAGGAGGAGGAGGAGGAGGAGGAGGCGGAGGAGGGTCAGATGAGTTGTGCAACAGGTTACATTTGTTTTCCTCTTTCAGAGTGACGGAGGAAAGTGTATGAAACATTTCTTGACCCCCGACAAAGTTTGCAGGTTTTTAACTAAATCTATAGGAACCTATCGAGTTGTATAGATTTTTTTTTTTTTTTTTTCATATCGTAGGGATGAAGTTCCAACCTACAGATCTCTTAGATGTTCCTAGTGGCGTGTTTCGGTTATGATGTTCTTTGGAGCATGTTCGACACAAATAATACTGTGAAGTACAGTTCAGAGATGTATTTATTTGAGAGTAATGTTTCTTAACTAGTCTTTCGTGTTGTCTTTATGCTGAAATAAAATGGAAATATAGAATCAGAACAAAATTGTGAAGTAGTGTGTTTGAGTGTCTGATATTAGCGCAGAGCTTGTTTAGAAGTTGTGTAGTGCTTCTGTGCACATGTTGAGATTTTTTTTTTATTTGTTTTTATCGTCAAATTCAATGAGCTAGGTCAAGCCGAGTAATGCACAAGTATTGCTGACCATTCCCTCCCACGCAAGCCGTATATGAAAATACCTTGGTACCCAAGTAACAGGGTCAGTCGGCTTCACGCTTCCAACTATGAGTCATTTTGTAACATATGTAACAACGCCCTCTTTTGGCACAAACCCGCTTAGGCATGACGCGATCAATGAACAAGTCCATTGGTGGAGCAACGACCCTTATCGCTTTCAAGAAGACGTGTGGTCCGGCATTCAGTATGCTGATAGAAACCAAGAAGGTTCTTGGCAAACTCGCATAGAACTTCCTTGAAGAAACTAACAGAAGCACAACAAACAACAAGTGTAGACAGCTGCAAGAGGGAGAACAAATCGGAAACATACCAGCACATATTTAAAAAAAAAAAAAAGAAATGAAAAAGAAAAGGAAGAACATAGTTTTGAAATGGAGACCGATTCTTTGGTTTAAAAAGAACTCAGATTTATGTGAGATTTGTATTGGGCGACTCACAAAGTTTTCCAACTTGATAACAGCAACTGTTTAAGAATTTGACGGTGAGAAATTTGTCTGATCGGACGCAAGCCACGGATTACAAAAAGGATTTTTTGTTTTGTTTTGTATTGTTTTCCCAGCAAGCATCAGATATTTAGCTCACTCACCCCTGTCTATCTAAATCTGTATTTTATCAATACATATTGTACTTCGCAGTGACGAGAGGGACTTTTCTCCTGGACCACGCAGTTTCAAAGATTGAGGGGCAACGCGGCGTAGCATGATACATGCATGCCAAGTACAAGTACGAGTACCACAGAATGGACCAATAAGCTCACAGTCTGTTTGGAGGGGGCGGAGTCTGCTAACAAAGTATAGGCACGATATGAGGCAAGTGCAATGTGCTTCTACAGAAGTCAGTGATGGCGTTTTTGGCACACGATACACAGGAATCGTAATCTTATTACGGCAATGTTAAAATAAAATGCAAAGATATACATCTAATATCGTGATCCATTCACAACAGACTACTAAATTCTAATATTTCTAAATTCTACTAAACTTCGCTTTCACATCTGTGATTAAGCTTAATCTTGTTCTACAAAGAGAAAAGGAAGAAGAGGAGGTGGATGAAGACAAAAGGAGAGAAAAAGAAAAAGAGAGAAACATAGGACGAGGTTGGAGAAGAAGAAAAAGATGATGATTACTAGTATGATGATGATAATGGTGATGATGATGATGATGATGATGATGATGAGCGCGGAGAATAAGAACAAAAGAAAGAAAGAGATGGAGAAGGAAAGAAGAAAAAGAAAAGAAGAAGCTGGAGAACTAGAATGAGAATGAGAAGTCCCTTTCTTGCAGACTGTTGAGGGGTGACAGATGACTGTCTATCAGACGTACGGTCTACAGTGCCACTCTCTCACTGAGTGATTACACTTTCTTTTTACTTTGAAAAAAAAAAAAAAGACCCCTAATGAATATCCAGTGCCGCATTAGAAACGCAACTCTCTCAGGACCTCTTACAATAAGTAATTGTTTAGATTAATCCCCTATCACAAAAAGACACGTTCTGTTTGAAGAGAAATAACAAAAGTAAATCCTGGAATTAATCGCATTTGTTAAGTGTTAATCTCAAGTTAAGAATGAACCACCAGTAGGGTTGGAACCCAGTGGCTCGTCACCTCATTAAATTCCGATTTTCTGAGTTCACTGAACGCCGACTTTCGATGACGAAGTTGAGTAGGAGGTATATGAAGAGAAAGGGGAAGAGGGAGAGAGGGGGAGAGAGAGAGAGAGAGAGAGAGAGAGGGAGGAAGAAAGGACCTGTGTGTGGGAGGGGAGAGCTAGGGTGGGGTGAACAGGGCACGAGTAATGACTTTGGCGGATCTGAGTTTCGTGGCGAGCTGGCGTACAGCGCGGCGTGGAGTCTGTGATTGATTCGTGTGGACAGCGTACCCGCGACACGCACGCACGACGAGCCTGCGCACGGGCGTTCGTTTCCCTTTCGACCCCTGGTCCTCCATCGCCGCATTTCAGGACAGTCATTTTAAAAAAAGAGGAAAATTGTTAACAAATGAATCGTAATTTCGTATGACTTCTGAAGGTCACTGTTGCTCATTTCCAGATCCGGTCGTGACGGCTTAGAGTGCGCGAAAGATATTACAAGCGCGGGAGTCGGAAAGTCATCCTTCTGTTTTTAAGCTCATTCGAGGCGAAGTGAATTGACCGACAACACACAATACGTCGTCTGCTACGTGATTTTCATAATTTTGTCGTGCACGTTTGTTTCATTACTGATCGCTTTAGTCACGCCTAGCTCTGCCGTGCCTTCCGGCAAGTTCGAACCGTTTCGTCGCTTGCTGTCCAGCTGGATATTTAGGATTCTCTTAGTTTTGTGTTTGCTTTAACGTCGTAATGGAAACAGTGACAATGGAAAAGCTATTGGCTGTACTGACAGTTCTTCTCTCTACCTTACAAGTTTTTGCCGCGAACCAAATTCAAGGTAAGTCAGATTATTCTCACAAACATTGTAGCTACATGTATCGTCTAATGCGTTGTGTGTAGGCCTACATTGCCCGTACCTTGTGAATTTTGCTGCTCTTTTTTGCTTTGTTTCTTACCCTTTTCCGCGATTGGCCACTTTTCTTTTTGTACGCTCTCTTGCTCTGATATGTTGTTGAGGAATGTGTGATATGACACGTCATATGCACTGCTTGTCATCTCTTTCTGAGAAAAAACAACAAACTTACTGATAACCAGCAATAAAAGAAAATCAACAACTGCCGTCTTAATGGAGCTTCAGTCATATTAAAGGGACTTCAATGGAAGTACTTTTTTTTTAATGACTCACATATACAGCTGAATTTCGGCAACCCCTCATTTCATCCAACACGTGTGTTCTGCGGGTAATACATGAGGTACATCCAAACTCTTTAAAAGATAATAATAAACAAATAAACGTTCCGTAAAGAGTCTACATTCAAATACAGAACGAAACGTTACTTTTTACGTGTGCAATGCATCATTCATTGCGGTCATCACAACGTGCCTGAGGCCTCTTGAGACCTGCGAAACTTTAAATTACAAGAAGTCCCTTTGAAAATCAGTATCTCATAAATTTTGGGCATAATTCTCTCGTTTATGTTCAACACTCATGACTAAATCATGACATAGATGAGGCAAATAACAATAACAACAAAAACATCTTTGGAAAACAATGGAAACCTGTACTCAAAGTTCGACAGAAAACGTGGAACTATTTACAGGATAATCGCGTAGTTTATCGATCGATGACACAAAATAGTTTTCCGCTTGTAACTTCCCGCGCTTCCTCCGTCGCGCTGAAAGTTCACCTAGTAACGCACAGACGACGCTTCAATGATACTACTACTAGGGACAACAGCACAACAGGACGCAGGCACGAAGCAAGTGCGTAAGGAACAGGTTTGTCAGCACTGACCGCAAGCCCAGGTTGTTGCACTATGCGCGATTACACTCCAGTAACTCGCCACCGTCGAATGTAGATAATGAACGAAAGAGAGATTGGACAAGTTTACCTCGATTTTTGGTCTTGGGATCGAGGACTCAGATTAATTAAACAATTGATTCAAGGACAATCTTCAGTTTTCGTAACAGACCCGTATTTGCTCAGTATTGTTCATCATCACCTTTAGTAAGCAGTTATTTGAACCATGAAATTGAAATAAGGTTCGCTCTTTTTAAAGGTCCTTCACTAGCCGTGCATCATAGCTCAGAAGGCAAACTTGGGGATTTGTTACACTTCCATCTCACCATATTGATTGTACTACAATGAGCCGTTCTGCCCGAAAAAGTGTCCTACATAACAGTCATTTTTCATTGAGTTGCCATGACAACACGAACTTCATTGCACAACATCTGTGACAGACTATGAAGATGATTTTTGCGGTTGTCTCACACTGATGCATTTTCATACCAACTGAATTTCCACACCAGGTGAGGCCTGTTTAAAGATTTAGTCCTTCCAACTACTTCTTCCACAGTTCCAAAAGATTATGCATACTATCAATTCATGGAAATAATATGTGCCATTCACCATTTTTTTCTTTTGAATTCTGTCATTTCTAGCTATGCAAATACAGAACGAAGTACAGTTCACTATACAAATATAACCTGGTATTCATTCTCTGACTTTCTTGTATCGGATTGAAGTCGGGAAATACACTATGTGGCAATCTTCCACGTAAATGGTTTGTGGAGACTCTGAATTAAATGAAATGGTTACATACTGATTACGTAATACGTGGTTAATGTTAGGTTTTGCAGTGATTTTGCACAATCCACATGACGGAGGAGAGTTTTTCTCATCACTATCGTCTTCCTCTTGTCTTTAAATTTCTGACTCATCTTTTGTGGTAAAGCTGACTGTTTTCGTGAGTGATATTCACGAATCTCTTTCTTTTGTTATTTTTTTCCAGTATCCCCGTTTTCTTGTTGTATCATTCTCATTCTTGCAGTCGAGGTGCTTACGCTGTACATGAATATGTTCGTTTGTCAAGAAAAAAAAAATTGTTTCAGAAAAAATTACTAAAAACTACTTCTGACCCTTTGTAAAGAATACGCAAATGGACTTCTGAACTTCGATTACATTACAGGGTGTTATGGTATCAGCCGTATCACGCACACGCCATTGTTTCTTCTTCTTCTTTTTTTCCAAGACACACTGGAACAAGTGGCGTGCCATAACCATGCAGAACGAAGAACATGAAGAAATATACAGTACATACAGTAGACCTCGTCTATTCGTCTGAAGTTAGGTCTGTGCGAGAAATCAATCGCTGGTGACGAGGTTGCGATTTGTAGTGCCACGTCTCGAATTTGATGTTGTCATGCACGAAATATTAATCACATTGGGAGTTATAAAAGCAAGTAGATAATATACAGTAACATCGAGCTCTCCAGACGACTCAAGGTGAAATCGTCTCACAAAGTGACGGGAACATTTTTGTCCGTCTTTTAAGAAAGACCAATTTATGATGGTGCAGGATTTAAATTGACTGAAACATTGGAGGAACATGGCCCGTTTTTTTTTCTTTTCGTTCGCCTGATCTTCCCACATTATATGAGTTTTAAACTTCTCGTGGGATAGTCGTGCGACGAGTGATGATGCCCCGGGGTGTGTGAGGAAAAGAGCGTAAATGACGAACAGAGAAGTTATTCTCTTTGCTGTAATATAGAGGATAAGTTTGAAAGTCTGTTTAAGAAAGAAATATATTGCCGCCGACTGTTCCCACAGACTTTGATGTTCAATGCATGGGTGAATTAATTTAAATTGGAAAGACTTGCTGATTTTTCATGAGGTTTGTCGATCCACGTGTCCCATGCGTGTAAAGTGTCTGAAGATGTTTGCGCAATGTCAGTTCCCCGAGTACGGTACGTTTCTTTTCTTCTTTGTTAAAATTGCGACACTGACTGATAGCCGAATATTGACCATTGGGGTTATTATGTTCAGTGCATGATATGATCAATCTTCTGCTGGGTGTCAAGATGATATCATATTTGTGTATAGGGCCTACTCTTTTCAGCATCAAGTACCTTGACATGGACCAAACTCGATGGGTCAAGGAAAAATAATACTCTGGAGCCCATCCGACTTTGAGACAGAAAGTATCACATATCGAGTAGATTGTTATTTAATGGTTATGGGTCGACTGTTGTTACGCGTTTATTAGCAGGTCATCATCATCAGAATTTTATTTCTCTCTTCGGAACTTTGCGGTACTCTACCGTTAAGGGCAACTACCTCTAAATGGTTGGGCCTCAAGGCCGCCCGTCAGAAGCCCAAGGACAGGCATTTATCGGGGGAAAACGATAGAGGCGCTGCGAACTGAATCGAACGACCTCAAGAGAACCCCGCCTTCCAGCGCCGCCTCATTTAACCCAAAAATCGAGACATCCATACACGCAGTGAGGTTGTCAAAATTAAGATTTATATGAATTTAATTCTTTTCGAAAAATATGTGTATGAAATTACAGCAAAAACACATACACTTTCCATTGATAGGAACGCCTTCGAATTAGGTCAAGCAATCAGCTGTAATGACGTGTATAATGAACGCATTAATCACACGAGTAAAGTCAAGGAGCTGCATTAACTGAAGGTTCGGCTCTTTTTCGTCCAGAAAATGATTATGATCTGTAAAGACAAAGAATCCTGCAACAAGGAAATAAGGGAATAAGGGAAAGTGTACAAGGGATCAGCGAAAATTTGAGCGATATGCAAGACAAGTATTAATAAAGCCAGCATACAATGTATGCCAATTTGAATATCGGTGTATATCAAGACACGATGGTGTAATATAGAAAATGAAATGCTGTGCTCGTCTCTTGCCCCCACGTCGATTTCGTAGAAATTCCCATTTGCTTTACTGATAGACCGACTAAAACGTTATTTGAAATAGATTCATCAGAAGAAAGTATTTTCCTCTGTCTCTAAGGGATGTGAAAATAACAGCTTAAAGGTCCAGTTTACCTTTGGGAGCAGTGATTTCAAAAATGTTCAAGATATCACATTTGATGCATATGTGTAGGTCTGTTGTATCACAAAACATCCTACCATATAAGATTTTTGCAATAAAGCCTAAAATATGAGGAGATATCAGCATTTTTCTCAATAAACCATAACTGTATACGGTTTAGTCTGGAAGCATTCTTATTATAACTATTGTTCACATTTTGTGTATTCAACAATACTTAACATCAATTATACGGATTCAAATTTTTACAGTGGTTGTTTCTATCCCTACCTCACATTTTAGAACTATTTTAAAGCACTAATGTTGGGTTTTTGTTTCATCTGCAAATGGTAAATTATGCCTTTAAAGGGACTGTACAATCAGTGGCGTATCTAGGGAAAACGGCGCCCGGGGCAAGCGCGAAAATTGCGCCCCTAATTTCTGAAAAAGTGTTCAACCCTAACCCCATCCCGGTAGGGACTTTATTTGTTTCTTTGTTTGTTTGTTTTTATTTCCGTCTTCATATAAAAATGCACACATTACAAGTTGCATATACATTGCATATACGTACAGAAGAAACGGGGGATTGCCTGTTCAGTCATATTTTCAAAATATGTCTGTTCTTCCACATGGTCCCGATATAATACGCTTTAAACAAAGTCCACATGATATGCTTTTTCAAGCACTTAAAAGGGGTCTTTTGAGGGTGATTTAAATGTAATGAATTTTAATAAATTGTGGCGAGCGAGCGCAGCGAGCGAGCAGAAATTTTTTGCATTTCAGCTTACAAAAACATGGAATTCTTGTCATTTTTTGCTTATGAAATCTTACAATTCTAATCAAGCTATAGTGACGAGCTATAGATAACTATTTATACCAACAAACTGAGGACTTGAAAAAATACTCTAAATTAGTACGAGCGAGTGAGCCGAAATTTGTATATTTTCGCGTCATCATCACGTTTTGTTATTATCTCTGGGGTTTTAGTTTTGGATAAATTTTGGCGAGAGAGCGCAGCGAGCGAGCCGAAAAATTTTGTATTTCAACGTACAAAACTTGGAATTCTTGTCATTTTTTTGCTTATCAAATCTTATAAGAAAATTTAGCAAAATTGAAGGCACCAAAATTGTTTTGTGCATTCTTTATTTTTTTTTTAACGATGATTTTTTTTTTTAAAAAATTAGAAACTTCTGATGATGGAAGAGCATATCCCTATATAGAGGAATTAAAAGTTCATTTGATGAAAAATGGTTTTTGAAATGGCTGAGGTATCCAAAAACAAAGCGATCGTAATGAAAGAGGGTAGCCACCTTTGATTAGGATCGCTTTGTTTTACCGTGTTTTTGGATATCTCAGCCATTTCAAAACCACTTTTCATCAGATAAACTTTGAATTCCTCATAGAATTGTATGTTCTTTAACACTGTCATAAAGTGGTTTCTGAGTATCTCGCAAAAAGTTCAAAGCTGAATCCTCACCTCGACCAATACCAGACCCATCCCTTCAAACCATCTTTTGAATTTTGGTTTAGTGCTTTCTTGCATTGCAGTGCAGACAGCTCTTTATAAAAAGGTTCTCATTTGACTTTTTTTTTTACGACTCGAGGGCTGTCTTGGTGAGTTGCGTTGAGGTGATACACTGTGAGATTGCAGTTTTGGGAAAAGGGAAAAAAGATCACCTTGACCTCGCCCAATTCGCAACATTGACGACATTAAGGGACGGCCCAACTGCCATTAATCATAATATATTACTCGATTCCCTAATGCACAATCAATGAATGATGTGAGACCGTATACTGCAAAGGGGGGAAAGATAATGTGAAGGAGGTGAAATTCCAAGGCATTCTTTTAAGGTTTTTTTTTTCTTACCCTGACTTTCAGGGGAGGCGCTTCGTTAGCACGTAGCATTATTATAAACGGGGATACAAACCTGTAAAAACTGGAAAGAATAGACGAAACGATGATTCAACTGAATCAGTTTGAAATCGTGTTCTAACAGATTTCATCTATCAGTAACTTTTTTTTTTTCAAGAGTAGTCATAGAGCAGAAAAGAGCACAGTCTCCGCTCAAGACCTTTCTCCGGATTATCTTGAGAGCCACCCACATTGATATCTTTAAATGAAATTACAGCACTTAAGCACTCTCTTGCGACAACTTTTACCGATGGTTAGCCAACGGATAGTTTGAATAGTTTGATGACTTCCGTGTCAAAACGTCTTTTGTGATCATAGCTTGAATTTTACCTTCGCGTGGATGATGTGTATGGGTCAGCCGCACTTTAATGTCAAGTGTAGAAAAGAATTGAATACACCCAAAGGGGTCAATTCCATCGAGATTTAAATAAATCTTTTCAAGTCTCGTCCTACATCAGTCGACTTGATATGTCCTTGGAGTTCTGTATGACTAATAACGAGTGTACCGCCGGTTGCGTTCGATTGCATTGTTTGCTGTGAGGCGATGATTTCCCGATGATTTAGATGGACGATGACTTTAGTGTGGCATTGATGTTAATGGTTGTCAGTACCACACGCAAGGCATAGTTAGTTCATGGGTAGTTACACCGTGAGCGACCTTTTTTTCAATATCAATTAGTCGTCAAACATTGTTCTTTTTATTGGGGGCGTGTTCTCAATATGGAGGGAACGCTATCTATCTATACAACGGCATTGAGAGAGATGGCTTGCAATTAGCTGGACATTCCGGAGATAATGTCGGATGTCCAATCAAATCCAAACTTACATTCAAGTCAGCAAGGTTAGTGTCATTTACAGATTTCCTGTGGTCTGATTGGACAGGGCCATCAGCCAATCATAGCCCAGTAGACTTGAGCGAGCAGCAACATCCAACCAATCTCGCACATCTTTTCAAGTACTTCACGAGATGACTGATAATGTTTAAAATGATTTTCATACAAGATCTCATTTTGATGAAATAGACGAATAAATAAATAGAAAAATAGTAAATAAATAAATAAGCTAATTCAAAATAAATAAATGAATGAAATGATGGTGGTCCATTGTACTGTGTCACCATTAGGCAATGTTCTCCTCGTGTTAAAACTTCTTTCAGTCGTAAAAGGAATCGTCACCAAGTTTCTTTCAGGACTTCCAGGGTCCCGTTGCATAAAACTTTTTTAGCAACCTTCAGGTTGGGATTTGCCCAACCTGAATTTTTTAAGGTTGCTAACCTAAGAATGTAAAATCTGTTGCATAAAAACTCTGGTTGGGAGCTTCCAACCGGAATTTTGTGATTTCAACCGGAAAAAAAAAATTCCGGTAGGAGTTTTATGCAACGGGCCCCAGGTTTTTCTGACTACAATGTATACATTGAAATTGATCTGCGATCATTACCAGTATTTTGTCCCCTCTTCCACAAAGTTGTAACAATTTTGAGGTGTTTGGCTTACCACACAAGAGAAAAAGAATTCGCTCACAATAAGTTGTCTGTCAAACGCCAATTTCTCGGATAATGGTTTCGCTGGCTCCGGATATCTTATCGCAGTGGGGAATCTTGCGGTCGCTGTACCTTTCGCTGGCTACCAGCTCCACTGAGAGCGTGCTGTGGTAGAAACCCAACGTGATGATTTCTGGAGAAGGTAAAAAGATTGAGGGGTCTATTCATGCAATTGACCTGCAGGTCTTCAGATTTCAAAGGGAGAGCTATAGGATCAACAAAATTGTACACAAGAAAACATGATTTATGTGAGAAATCATCATAAATCATAATATGTGGATAAATCATAATATGTGGATTCAAATCACACACTATTTCGATAACAAATTCTAAACTTAATTTTTTTTTAGAGTAAAGTCTTTCACACAAAATATATCCCAGGCCAAGGCTGGGATTACTAAGTATATCCTTTTATAAATCAAAGGATCCTAACTTTTAATCACAAAAGCCGAATAGTTTTTGCTGGTAGATAAATCACAAGTATAGTTTAGGTTTATGAAGGTTTTGTGAGTCGAGAAGAAAAAAAAATTACCATCAGAAATATCAGAAAGGAAAAAGGAGATAATTCACCCATGTAGAATTTACCCTGTATCAATGTTCATATTCTGTAGAAAGTATGATGAAAGTAAAAATGTCATTACTGCTATTTAACAGGATTAATATAAACAGGTGTGAAATCTACAGCTTTTCCGGTGATCAGCAAAAATAAAAATAAAAATATAAAGGTTGGACTGAAATAGAGCACAAATTTCAAGAAAGAGTTTGTTAATAAAAGAAAAATGAAATATAATGCATGTGTTTGCGTCACTTCCTTGCACATGAGCGGTCAGACGAAGTTCGGAAATTATCAATTTAAGTAATGTTCGTTATGACTCGTCATGGGTATCTAAAGATAACACGATACATCATGCCATGTTCGTTGCCTGCCGAGAAAGCGTCTCTGTGGCTCAGGATTGACTGAACATTGTCACATGACACCACAATTATCCGGGCAAAATGGCTGTGGTCTTGAAAGCACGTTGATTTGAGAACTTCGTCGCTAGTCTGTTTCTCCCAGCTCACATTGCCATGTATTTGACAGAAGTGACTGAAACAAATCAACAAAAGTCAAGATATAACCCACATCAGAATTTGTCACTTTACATTGCTTCAGGAATCACCTGTATGTCTGAACCAGCATACGACACGTACTTTTCTTCAAACTCATAGATTCCAACGTTCATGTTCAAAAGAACACTTGCTCGTTAGAAAAAAAGAAGAAGAATAGAACAGCGACAAGTTATATCTAGATATGGCAATGGTAGACGACTTGATGACTCAGTTCAAAAGAGATAAGCTGCTTTCCCGCCTAATTCACGGCGAGTTTTTAATGAGTCAGACTTTTCAAGGGACTAGATGTCGGCACGAGCTGTAAGCTTTCTAATCGTTTGCTGCTCTCAGCTCCCAAACATACATGTTGAAACCCCCATAATCCCAGAACTTATGTGCTTGTAATAACAGTTAATAACAGTAAACGTTTGAAGGTATGCATCCCCAAATCCTACTGGAAGTTTCCAGTGCACTTAAATGCAATTAATTTCGTAAAAGTCTGAGCGAATTCTAAGCACCGTTCCTCGTCACACTTCTGTTATGACGCTGGATGAAATTTGCTGACTTTCGAGATGATAATTCTATAAATAGTTGGCAGTGACACCACCTCTCTGAGCTGGATTCACACAGGGCCTTTTCGGTATCTCACTACCATTCGTTGCAGTTGTGTACTACCAAATCAGAAGTTTCTAAAGTACAGCTAACACGATTTTCTTCTAAATAGTTTCTCTTTCTTTTCTTTTTTAAACCTACCGATGTTGAAGGTGACGATAATTAGGAATAGAGGTTGTTTTCATCAAAACACTTTGCCACTTGCTTGCGTCGTCTGCTCGGATGACTCAAAGAATGTCGTTAACCTTTTGATTCGCATCTCCATCCAAAACAACGAGAAAGTCGCGTTTGCTGGCTCCCTCGCCTCTTCAGTTGGTTGAGTGCCCGGGATAGCCAAGGCTACTCAGCGATGACTGCAGCGGACGTCCCCAATCCATGTTTAGTTATTCTGATGTAACTTGGCACTCCAAAGCCAGGACTGTTGTCGCATGGGTGTCTCTGTTGGCGCTTTTGCCAGAAAATAAAAATAAAAGTTCAATCGTAGCCTACGCAATAGACCCCCGTAATTCTAGTTTGGCTTTGAAAGACATCTTTTTTAATATCTGTTTTCAGATCTTACAGGCAGATCTCTGATTGGCGAGGATTAAGAAACATACATGATTGACGTCAACATTTTTCTTACAGGTGCTAAGGAATAAAATGGTGTCAGAAGGCTGTATTGCACGCCAAAGATATATTTTCATGTTTATGCTCTTAACTATCACATGAGTCAAGTTGATTTTTCGTCGCGAAGAGAAAAAAAAAAAACAACAACCAGTGACACAGCTTCGGATTCTTTGTCACTAAACTTAACTTTCTTTCGAACCATAACTGATTGTGAATAGAAGCCACGTAAGATTGACAATTTCTCAGCCTTTGTCTGAATGATATCGTTTTAGAAACAATACAGAGTTGATTTTATGGATGGTGTGTGTAGGTTTTTAGCTCACCTAAGTCAAAGGCTCAGGTGAGCTATTGCGATCGCTCTTCGTCCGTCGTCCGTCGTGCGTCGTGCGTAAACTTTTTACATTTTCTTCTTTTACATCTTCTTCTTGAGAACCCCATGACAGATTTTCACCAAACTTGGCAGGTAGCATCCTTAGGGGGATAGGATCTCAATTTTGTTCAAGTGGGCACCATGACCCACCTGGGCACCATAACCCCCTAAAATTAAGGAATCTTTAAAAATCTTCTTCTCTAGAACCAGAAGTGATGGGCTTAGTTAATACTATGAGTTAGTGCATTGATGACTGTAGTTTCAAGTTTGTTCATGGGGGAATCAGGGGTGCCCCCCTTGGGAGCCAGGGGAGGGGGTTGGGAGGGGTCCTAATGGGGCCTAAATTGTACATTTTCATCTTCAATTTGAGATCCCCATGTCTGATTGTCAATACACTTGGTAGGTAGCATCCCTAGGGGGATAGGATCTCAATTTGTTCAAGTGGGCACCATGGCCCACCTGGGGGGGGGGGGGGGGGCCGGGGGGGGGGGGGGGGGGGGGGGGGGCCAAACCCCCCAAAATTAAGGAATCTTTAAAAATATTCTTCTCTAGAACCAGAAGTGATAGGGCTTAGATAATACTATGAGTTAGTACATTGATGACTGTAGTTTCAAGTTTGTTCATGGGATTGGCGGAATCAGGGGTTCCCCCCCCCCTTGGGACCCAGGAGAGGGGATGGGGATGGGTCCTAATGGGACCTGAATTGTACATGGGGGGGGGGGGATCCATATATGCAGGCCTAAGTTTCCAATGTTTTCAGGTAAGATTGTGTAAGAATGCATGGAAGGTGAAATTGGGTCTCTTGTTTACTCTTTCAAGACATGGGGTTATGATTGTTTTTCATCATAGCAAACATGTCTCCATCGAAATGCTATGATATTGGTCAGAGTGCAAACTATTCTTACTTAATGTGGCACTGCAAAAGTTCGATGCAAACGCGGGGGAAGATTGCAGCACTACCCCAATATCAGTCATGTAGGCCTATTGACCATTTTCGGCGTTCCTTGGGAATGCCAAGATTCTGTGCTTTACTGACCATGCTGACTATTGTGATTAAAATGTTACAGTTTACAGGTAACAGTTAGGGAAACTGTGGCATAGTGGATACAATACTGGACGTTTAATCATAGGACCTGAGTTCGAATCCCGTTAAGCGCCTATAAGTCCTTGGACAACCTATTGGGCAAGATGTTTTTACCCATCATGGAGTCCCTCTCTACCCAGATGTATGTGGGTTCCTGGAAAAACTAGGGTAATGAAAAATGGTAGGGCCTTCTGGTAGAGCTGTGCTGCAGTGGCAACACTTAGCAGGCTATTATTGATACCCTGGATAAAGAAGACCAGATTATCATCATAAGTGAACAGCTCACAGCTGAGATTTACCGGTCTGCTGGTGACAACACTCACAAAAACCTGCCTGTCGTTAGTTTGCTTTGATTAACGAACAATCGCTTAATGGGCACTGGATATTTTACAATTGGATTATATGGGACGGAGAATAAAGCGTAGACTTGCGCTCAAAGATTAGGCCTACAGAAACGTTGAGACTAATGAGTCGAAACGATACTTGTGACGTAATAACAGAAGATTGTCTTGTGTCCTTATTAGTTTCCTGACAGGAAAAAAAAAAAAAAAAAAAGCTCCCCGTGGGTGGACATGTGATCAAATGCACACATATGCGCATGCGCATATGATGTAAGCTCTGTCGATGTCATTACTAGTACATGTACATTGTACAATAATGTATTTGAAAATGCCATTGATATTGTGTACCGTGCGGGTTCTGCTTGTAATAACAGTTTGATAGCATGTTGTCGGGGTGGGGTAGGGCCAGCGGATGTTATGACCCAGGCTCGATTGCTAGGGATGGCGACAGCTCATTGTCATTGAGATAGTGATGATTGAGGTAATTCTATCTTCATGCATGGCCAGTGTAGAGGGAAGACGCTTCCGATTAGGAAAATTACATCATCGAAACAACGATCAGTTTGTGATAGTTCATGTCAATACAACAATGTAACGGAAGTCAGATTGTGAAATACGCATCTTTGATTGAAAAGACAGCCCGGGTCACATTTTAAAGGGACAGTTTAGTATTGGTTGAGGTGAGAATTCAGCTGTTAACTTTTTGCGAGATATGCCTACTTAAGAAACAACTATATGAAATGTTAAAACGTATGCAATTCTAAGAGGAATTCAAAGTTTGTTGATGAAAATCGGTTTTGAAATGGCTGAGATATTCAAGTAAAAAGTAAAACAAAGAGATCCTAAAATAAATGGCATGCCCCACCTTTTATTAGGATCACTTCGATTCTTAGATATCTCATCCAATTCAAACCCGATTTTCATCAAATAAACTTTGAATTCCTCTTATATTTATAGGCCTATGCTCTTTCATATTTCATACGAGGTTTCTCATTATCTTAAAAAAAATCATTAAAAAACGCTGGAAACCTCAAGTCTCATGTCAACCAAAACTGTATCATCCCTTTAAAGCACCTCTATGATAGAGCAGAATGCACGAAGCTGTACCTTCTTTTTACAAAGTGCTATACGTATTTGTTATTGTGTGGGCAGATTCTCCGTCTGTGGGTGGATGGTGGTGATTTTTGTTTTTTTCGAGGGGCCAGTGGTAAAGTGTAGGTAGTTACTGTCATTGTGCAAGGTTAGGTCAATGATTTTTTGATGATAAAGTTATGTTCTTGCGCACATCTTTTATCGCTTAAATTGCCCATTTTAAGGGTCCATGACAGAAAGTCTGCATCTGACGTGCCGCTCGTTTAAAGAGGGGTACCATTTAAATTAAATGTCGGGTTCATTATTCCTGTAGCAAACATTAAAAAAAATGACATTATTTGTTCAGTGTCTTGTGCTAATCATAATGATCATTGCAACAATTTTTGCAAGGAGCAAAATTTTGCAATGAGCCAACATTTTATACTGGAAGTGGTGTGGCATATAGTGGCCGTTCTTTTAGTTTCTTTAGGGCGTCCCATGAGTGCCATCTCTGGATAACGTATTCAGCCTCTTGACCCCATCAAACAAATCATATCAAGCAAGCCATCGCTGGGTAAATCACTGGTGTATTCTATCAAAGACTGCGATCAATAGTGAATGGAAGTGATTTTATCCGAAATAAGTGAACCAATGAACTTAAACAAGTGCCGTGCAATCACAACCAGAGGAAGCACGAAAGAAAATGATGATTGTGAGTAACAAGCTGCTAGAAATGTAAAGGGGAAAGAGATTATGTCGTTTTGGGTACAGAGACCTAGATATCAGATCTATTAAGATGTAAATTCTTCCAGGGTAGAGACCAAGAACAAGGCCGCTACAGGGGTTCCACCTACAAAGTCAATCACCGGATTACTAGCTAATCCATCGCCTGCGACTAGAGCAGAGAGGCCTGCGTCCTTGACAACCGGACCCTAGCAACAGTACAGTCCTCCAACTTTGCGCATCGAAGGATGGCAACGTTTTAAGTTTTTGCGCACGTGCATAAACATAAATACACAAAAAGATACATAATACACCCTAATGGAAATATACAGTTTTATAATTATGTAAGGATAGACAGAGAGAAACTGAGCGCAAGACAAGATATAATGTTGGTAAAAGGATCTGATATACATAGATTGATAGATAAAACAGATAGACAGATAGATAGATAGATGAATGAACGAATAAATGAATAAACAGAAAGCTAGATAGAAAGAGAGCGAGATATGCATGTAGAAAAGAAAGAGAAAAGGGGGTAGTCCGTAGAAAGGGGATAGACTGCACATGAGTGAGTCATTTACAATACTTCATTGCTTTTTAATCGTTACTATTTTCTTTTTAAATATAAACAAGTTTGCACTCGATGATTGTTTCTACGTGGGATGAGATCGAACAGGTTTGTGGTTGATGAAGGAAATCATTTTGGTCTGTGGTTGGACACAAAATTTGATTATTTTCGACATCACCTTCAACTTTTGCCACTTCATTGCCCTTGAAAACAAAACAGATCACGACTCAAACCAATTGACGATATTTTTTTTTTTTTTGCACCAGAAAAACAGAAAGGAAAGAAAATGAGCCAGACATTTCCAACGACAACGTAAAGCTGCAAAAAACAGCAACAACAACAACAAACAAGCAAACAAAAAGTTTAAACTAGAAAAACGAATACTCTATATTCTCAAGGGGCAAAACAATGGAAGTGTCTCCCTGTGTAAAAGAACGTATATAGAATAGAAGGCGATGGAAAGTCGCGTGGAAATCTCGAAAGTTCAGAGCTTGCAGAGAGAGGAACAAAGCGCCTGTAATCTGCGTGGTCAGTGCCTTGTGGACTTGAACACTCGAGTCATGTCCAAGGCAGACTACCCCCCGCAGCTTGTCGAGTGAGTAGCTTTAGACGAGAATGCTGCTCGACCATCAGTTTACCTTGGCCAGCGCTCAACTAGGATTAGTACAAAGCGATCCACTAGAATACGCATAGGCTACATCTGTACATCCTTCAATAACTAAAGATGATCTTCGTTGAGCACAAAAAGACTTCCCCAGAGTGCTTTTGTGAAAGCAGTTCCTCCCATGACTCAACAAAAGAATCGCTCCGGCGCCCCAGTAGTCTCTACCCCACAATGAAATTATATATCTTTTTTAAACACACTGTGGAGTCAGTATCTTCTCATTTCGAAATTGTTATTTAACAATTTATTCTGTTTTTAAAAGAAGCCAATTTGTCAGGCTAAAAATATCTTTACCTTGGAGCGAATAATGTCGATCATGCAGAAGGATGTAGTTAATCAATTACATGCGATTAATGCAGGCCTACTCGATCGACTATTCTTAATTTCGCACTATACGCGTCACATATTGCGATCACTGACCAATGTTACGCGAAAGAATAGGATCTATGCAAAAACAAACAAACCCACAAACACACAAACGAAATGTGAATGACGGTGGTTTATTTCTGATTTCATGCGTAGATGTCTATGGCTACAGATGAGGCCCTTATAATTTGTGGGAAAAACAAAAACCGGAGGAATGGTAGTTCTTTAATCTTTTGACCTGAACGAAATGCTCTATTGTATGCACGACTCGAATACCTTTTGACTCCAAACGCCTTTATGAGCAAGGTCCCAGTGTTTCCATGATTTCAAAAATCACTGATAAGAAAAACAAAACAAAACAAACACACAACTGTGTTCACGATAGCGTAAGAGCAGGCAACGAGGTTTTCATATAAAATATAGTTACACCAATTTCTCTCATTTTTTAGATCTTGAGTGAAAGTTGCTGAATCACCTTGTAGCAAAGGAGTAGCGGCTCTGCTGTATGGCTACTGCCTCAGTTCCGATTGCATGAGATTCATGTTTGTTAGCCATTTTTTTTTTCTTTTTTCATCAATAGAAACTTGATATGAGTTTGATTTAAGCACGATTTCAGGGAGAGTTAGATTCTGATCTGTGAAACACAGTAGACTAACTTCCGACGGAATGGCGGGGATTTGTCTAATAACTTCCGACTTCCAATGCTAAATATCTAGCTGCCTGAGCATGAATTGCTTTTTCCTCGCAGATCAACACAATACCCAATGTCTATTAGACGAGAATAATTTTGGTCCTGTATCAGTGACAACCCACGTGTAATCAATCCGTACGGACAGCTCGTATCAGCAAGATCTAAACCGACTTTTATGATCACTTTTGAAATAATTAATGTAGTATACAAATAGATTATCTCAGTTTACACCACATTAGTTTATGCGTCACTCTTTTCCATTTAACTATTATAATTTCATTTTCCTTTCTTATTTTGCTCTTGGAAGTAGCGGTACCTGTAAGCATACCATTCTTTTCATTGTGGCACTTTTTCATCCCATATCCTTCACTTTCTTATGCAATATATACATAGAAAGATATACAGATAGTTTGAAAAATAGATGGATATATATATGTATAAATAAATAATTAGAGGTAGATAGATTGATAGGGAGTTAGGTGGTAAAATGAGATAGATAGATAGATGGATAGGTAATAGATAGATAGATAGATAGATAGATAGATAGATAGATAGATAGATAGATGAATAGATAGATACCAATTATTCGTTACGAAGGTTAACAGTCCTGCATAGATCAGAGTTTATAGTAAGGGTTTCTGGGACTATGTTATTGTTAGGTCCACCAGTAGGATTCATCCTAGATTCCACCTGTTTGAATCCTCTGTCAAAGGATGTGCTATTCGTCAGGAGCGATAGATAGCGGAGGCATCATAATACTTTGTCAAGCTTCCGATCGTCTGCTAGCAAGAATTGGCGCCAAAATGCTGCTGGAACGGCAATCATCATGATAGCGCGCGTACCGACCCGGATACAAAACCCTGGATAAACGACTAATTCCTGACCCCAAGAATGACTCCAAGTGAATGACAAAAAGGTACATGTATCTTCAATGTCGTAAAAACTCAAATTCAACACCACGTCCTCACTGGTCTCCAATTCCTGAACAGTCTTGATGAAGCAGATCCAGCCAATCATTCCTCGCTGACGAAAAAAACTTGAGCACATCTGTCCAACAGACTTCTGCGAGGGAGACACATTTCAAAAAATTCTAATATTTTGCTGGGAGAAAATCATTTCGTTCATGACTATACCTTAGATCACGCTGTAATACTCTCCCTTATCCCTCAATCTGTCGGTGAAGATCAAATATCCCAGGGCTTGTTCACTGACTGGCTGGAGACCTTGTATCGAGAAGCCACACGTTTCTTCCTGTATATCTTCCTCCATTAAAGGGGGAAAAGACCGCACTTGCCTATCTTCTTCTTCTACTTTTTCATGCTTCGGTCCCCTCTCTAGAGCCTCCTTTCCTATACATCCCCCATCGTTTTTTATGGAAGAATATAGGATATAATGGGTAGTGTATTAAGTCAGCGATTACAGTAAGTTATTTCGACGGTACGTTACTGCAAAGGTTCGGTAATCCGAAAACGGAAGTACGCTCCTTTTGTTCATTTTTGGTTTAACGAACCATTCTATTTTGGATTAACGACCCTTCGGAATTACGAACTTTCAGAAAAACGCCACAAATGTTTGGATTACGAACCTTATTTCATTTTTGGATTAACATACATCTATAGGTAATGGGAATTTGTATGTTTCGGAATAACTGGCCACACCCCTACAGTCTTTCGAAAATGACTTGAGGCTCTCAATTTGGAATATGGATGTTAAGTGCTAAATCTTAAAAATCGAGATCGAATCATAACTCTGAGAATAAAAGATCGCTGTCGAAGCAAACATTATGAGCAAAAGGACGAAAACGCATCCCCCTAATTACGAAATCTTGACAAATGCGGTTGGAAACCTAAAATTGTTTTCGAATCAGAAAAACAAAGGGGAATGACTATGGAGAAAAAAAAAAAGAGATAAAACAAACGATGTATTTTTAACCGTGACTCAATAAATCAAGCTTCAAAACGCAGCTTATCAGTGATTCAAATGTAAATGGATAAAATCGGATATCCGGATTCGTGCAGTTGCCCGATTGAAACCGAACTGTCATCGATGCGGGTATTAGCGTGTTGATAGAGGGCCTCGGCACTGGGGATACAATTGACTTGTGTCAACTGGTGTTGGCGGATCGAATTCCACCCGCTTCGCATTCCGGTTCGCTCAGAAGCTGCGTCTGGTTGTCGTAGGTGGGAATCAATGGTTAGACTTCACTCGAGGCGTTCTCGACACATGGCGTTTCCAGATGTATTCTCTTATTGAAAGATAGACGGGAAGTAATTTGCTAAGTTGTTTTTTTTTTCTTCTTCTCATTGATAGAGCACTGTCACGAACATACGAACAAATCATTTCATAAAAATAATAAAGGTTTTCACAAAAGTTTTCAATGTGAGCTGATTTGTATTTTGCCAAGAATTTTAGATAGCCCTAAAAAAATGCTGACTTTCCTATGAACTTTGTGCTACCTTTTGCATGCATGCACTTTTTACGAATTTTCTTCGAAATATCTGAACTTCCCTGATTCGTATCACTCACAAATGTGTGTTTTGATTGATTGTATTTGTTGCTGGGAGTGACGAATGAACACGATACACGATATGGACAAGAAAACACGAACTTTGACTGACGGCTAAAGTCGGTTATGTACACACACAAGAGTGATTCGCTTACTTCTGTCTCGGTGGAGTTTGACAGAAAATGCAATATAGTCACGTGACCTTTGGGCAGGTATATTCTGTGGAGGAGTGACGTCACGAGGAAACTGATCCGGGAGAGAACGAAGCCTTTGTCTAAACCAGCAGTATCGAATAGGGAAGAGGATGATATTATTACTTTAAGGTGCATGGCCAAAATTTGATACAAGTAGAGGTGCAATTCCTTTAAAGTGGGAAGGTAGTAGTTTGTGTATGTGTTGAGGTTGGGGTGGGGCTAGTTGAGGATGAAGGGGTCTGAAATGTACTCGATTTGAAATAAAAGCGACCGTAAGTTCCATTGGTCGAACTCTGCCATTTAGAATTCCATTTTGCTCTAGGGCTACATTGCTTTTGGACTTTTGTACAGTCCGATAGCAAAAACTTTGGCAAAAAAAAAAAGGTTTTTAGATTGAGCGATTTTTTTTTTTGAAACTGACTGTAGAAGTCGCGAGTTGTTGAGTGACTGAAAATATCAAGTTGTGAGAAAAATTGAAATTCTACAATCAGCGGACAATAGTAACCGAGGGTTAAATCAGTCTCTTAACTGGACTGTTGATGATTAATAACGAGATATCCGTTGAAAAAAACAAAACTGACACAAGTTAGGCAAACAAACAAATACCACAAGCTCATCATATTCCCTCGTGTCAAAAGATCATCATTGTCTTATAAACTTCCGCTCGCATGATATTGCAATTCTATCGGGGAAGAGCGAAAAAAAACAAAATTGTAAATGACTCGAGAGATTTCTAAACGCACTGGAGGTGTGCGAAAGGCAGGTAGAAAGGTGAAATTCAAGAGTTTAGAAAAACGCACAGCAAAGTGGCTCAGTCCAGAGAGGTGACTCACCTCCCTGCTCAGTCTTCAGCGTATCTGTCATTCAACCAAATGACTCAGGCAGCAATGTCAGGTTCGGACTCGGGTTCGAATCCCAGTGAGCAATGCAGTGTGTTATCATGCCGTCTTCCTCTCTAAAATGCAAAAAGCTCTTTCCCTCGGATAGGATATTTTATGTTAGAGAGTTTCCTGCTTCATTCATTCGTCGCAAGGAGCAGGATATATAATCCGGTGAAGTATTCCGCTCCATTTGAATATACACTAGCAAGCTTTAGATCTGCAACTAGAATGCTACGAAAGACGACGCTTTCTCACGGGTTTGACAATGGAAAAAGCATGTGCAGAAACTTTTTTTTTTTCCTAATTAGCGTCGTCGTAGCGTTCTCGACGCAGATCTGAAGTTCGCCTATACAACTGGACACCATGGAAGACCAGGAAACAAACAAACATGCGTAAGCACGCAGGAAACTTGCATGAGATAAGTTAGAGTCGTTTGCCCGTCGCTCGAGTAACCGTGATGGCGACACATTAAGTATGATTTTCATTTCTGGTTACAACTCATCATACAACCTTTCATACCTCAACTGAACCTTCCCAGAGTCGGGAATAGAAATATATATTTTTTTTTTCTGTAATTTCAAAATCAATATTAAGTCTAACAAAGTAAGCATAAGTCCTGAAATCAAGAGTAAAAGGGAGAAGTTTCCCCTTAGGTCGTGAGTTACGCTGCGGCTTGACTTTGAATTGTGGTGCGACAGTTGTTTTATCAAAAGAGTTTCATGCAACCTGATCCAGGTCATTTTACCTTGATCTCAATCTAATTCATGTCGCCGTGTTAAATGATATCTATCACTCAATCAAATGCTTGCAAATAAATTGTGCGTGATTTGTTGCACGTAAGTTATTTTACAGAAAAGACTCAATATGATATAATTGAAATATTAACTTATTCTCTTTCTGTAGTCACGATTTCTTAGCGATATCTCGATGACCTATTGACACTTAATGGTTGGATTAGGCGCCTGCCCCATGCGTTTCGCGGAAGGCAAATTAGCAAGAATGCGGAGCGGGCAAGGCGGGGTGCCTGCACGGTTTCGGCCAGAAGGCTGTCGGTTGGGCGCTGGAAAGTCGTGACCCATTAACGGTCTTAGCATTCGTTCCCTTGGTCTGCTAAGAATTTGAATTAGGGCGGGCACATGGTGTGTAAGAAATTACTGAACAGAAGGGAAAAAAACACCGTAGACCATAATGGTCATTAGTGCTATGAGGCCAAACTATACCGTACTTAATTTGCCATGGATTCTTATTAGTGTGTGTAATGAGAAAGCTGTTTTGTATTGCCTTGTCAGTGGCAGAAGCCCGGGTCTCGAAACTCTTTTTCTTCTACTATAGAAAAGAGGACGCCCTCCTGTGTCTTGCGAATGCCCAGAATGAAAACTAACAGTGGGTGGTGCGAAGCTATACCGTTACAAATGGCGATCTTTTCGTGGAATTTCATATGTTGATAATTGCATCTCATCGCTGTCGAATGTGTTGTTCTTTATGTCGTAAGATGTTTTAAAGAAAGTTGTTGCAACGTTTACTTAATGTCCTCATTCTCAAGTCCCTATTGTCATATATATATAATATTATATATATATATATATATATATATATATATATATATATATATATATATATATATATATATATATATATAATTTTATTATATTTTCAAAAGAGATTGATTTCGGGATGATAGTGCCATAATGATAACGATATCAAGTCAAGTCATAAACCCTCATGAAATTGAACGAAAATATGCACACCGCGGGTGATGTTCGTTATTTCGAAGGTTCGTTAATCCGAAAATGAAAAAAACTCCGTTATTCTGAAGGTTTGTTATTCTGTTACACACAGATTCCGTACAGGCCTACCCAGATGTTCGTCAGTCCGAAAATTAAACAAGGTTTGGTAATCTGAAAATGGAAAAAGATGCGTACCAACGAACCTTCGGAATATTACGAACCTTATTTCACTTTCCGATTAACGCACCTTCCAATTAACGCACCTTCCGATTAACGAACCTTATTTCATTTTCGGATTAACGCCATCTCGCAATAACGAATCTCGCTGCGATTTTGGAATTACGAACCTTTGGAATAACGAACCTTCGGAATATTCAACTTTTTTTTTTTTTCATTTTCGGATTGACTCAACTCCAGAATAGCGAACCCTATTTTTTTTTTCGGAATCATAAACCTTAGGAGTAACGAACCTTCGAAATAACGAACTGTAACCTACAGCGGACATAGTAAAGTACACGTAACACCTAGATCCTGTAAACTGTGGCTACTACCAGCATTCCTGATAGCACGGACAGGCTAGATTACGTAAACTCGTTAGTGATCCTATAGGCCAAGCCAACACTAACCTGAAGATTAGGGAATGAATACAATAATCATTTTGTCTATTCAATGTAAAATACTATGTGACCGTTCTTTCAAGCATCATCATCGCAAATTTTTGCTTCACCTAAAATTTCAGCTGCATACTTGTGTTGTTAAATGTCTACTTTGACTATGTGATTGCCAAAGTGTTGAGGTTGGAATTTTTTTTTCTGAGATCTGTGATGTTTTCAAAACTATACATTGAAAATGCTAAACGATGAACTTACTTCTTTCTTGTTTTCACTTCACCACTAACTCTCTTCATCACTGTGGCTATTCCCCTTTAAAGATTAGAGCAGTAACGTCGATAACCCAGTTACATTGGTAAGAGAGGGAGTGCGGTTTCCTCTGGTTACGATCCTAATTGGAAAATTAATTCGATCTGATTTAATCGGTTTAACACTTGTTATCCAATTTATTTCATTTGTTTTAAAGTATGTGGTTTCGCGCGACGGTGTCACAGTGAGTTAAAATCATATTTGAGAGAAGCGATCATGGGTCCATTTGATTGGACCTTTAAAGGTAGTACCTTTGTTTCACCAACATGACTAATTCATCGGGGTTTTCTCAGAGTAAATTTCATCCTTAGTGGAATTGAATTCGACGTGTAAAATTTCAAATTATCAACATTCTTATTTCAAATAGTAATTGTTAACTTGGATATGATTTTTTTTTCCTTTGTATACAGCCAGCTGTGAATTTTCCTGCTTACAGCAATACTAGATTCTCTTTTTCTTTTTTTTCTCTCTTTTTTTTTTTTGAGAGAGGAGGTGATATTCACTATTCTTCTTCAGTTTGTCTAGACCGGTAATAATCTGTATCCTGGATAGCAGAAGCTGATCGCTCGACTCACAGCATCACTGATCCGGGAGGCATCCACTCTCAGTCTCTAGATGCGTGCTTAAGTGTTTGCAAAGTGGAGGTCTTGTAGGGGGCACTGATCTCCCTCTCTCTCTAGTAGGGAGAGAGATCAGTGGTTGAGAACAATTAAATCTTAACAGTTCAGACTTGTTCTATATTGTTGAGGATCAGTCTCCACAGTCGCGTTGTAGGAGCAGCCGTGCGAGAGACGCGTTTGGTTTGATGTGATTTCTATGTGGAAATATCCAAATATTCGATTCTCCTAATAAGAAATGTTTCATATCAGGAGTAGATGACTCCATGGCATGGTGCATATCTGTTTCCAATGGTGATGATGATGATGATGATGATGATGATGATGATGATGATGATGATGATGATGATGATGATGATGATGGTGGTGGTGGTGGTGGTGGTGGTGACGATGATGATGATCATGATGGTGATTATGATGGTCTTACTTATCCAGGGTGGCTTCTTCAGTATTTTGCTTTGCTCTACCTATATAGGCCCTGTGATTGTATGCTTCCAACATTGCCACGTATATATGCATTCACACAGCCTGGCCAACATTAACGGACTGTGGGTGAAATATCTTGTCCAAAATTGAACACAACGGATAAAATTCGAACCAAGAGGACTTTCCACAGATAACACATATGCAGAGACGTATCAGCGATTCCAAAGGGTTTCGATGTTAAAAGAATGCTAGTGGCTTAGCTATTTTCGTCCTCAATACAGCAAAGTTTTTGGTATCAAGATCTGAATATAGCAATATCATTTTCCTTATGACCTTTCCGACGGTGTGTGTGTGTTCAACGATCTTAAATGGTATCTGATGCATACCATTTAGTACAAATTGCTGTCTCGAGTGACGACAAAGTGAAATGGGATAGAATTCCTGAGCAGTACTTTAAAAGTTAATCATTCATCATTCTGATCGCTTCTTGATTGCTACCGATCTTCTTTTTTTTTTTTAAGTCAAATGAGATTCTACAACTCCTTCCAATTCCTCGCTCCCCCCCCCCCCCAAAAAAAAAAAGGAGTTGAAAAAGAAGAAGATGATGATGATGATAATGATGAAGCAAAAGAAGTGAATAGGAATGAAAAAACAAGAAAGAGAAGCAGAAAAGAAGAAAAAGAAGAAGAAAGGAAAAAAAAAGATGAGAAGGAGGGACAGAAGAAGAAGAAGAAGAAGGAGGAGGAGGAGGAAGTATTTTCTTCGCACACATTCGCGAGAGCCTGGTGATCATGTGTAGGATTATTGATTAAAATAAATTGATATGAGAGATTTGTTGATCATTCTGCCCTTGCTGACTTCCTACAGAAGGACGAACATATCGTATGTAAGGAAACGAAAGCGTGATTACTCTTCTCGACCTGTAATGACATCCCTCAATGAAGTGACGTCATCCGATATCTTTCCCCGATCGATCATTCATTGACCGATCAGCAATACATCGGATGACGAGTTCAGTCAGCTTGCTTGCATTACTGACCGAGGTTGTCGCGATTAAGGTAGAGTATCCGATAATAGAATGAATGGAAGAATCTGGTTATATCCAGTGAGAACGGGATGCGGGGTGATTGGAAAGCGAGGGTGCTACTGTAGTGTGTGGATGGCAACCACAATCCAACAACAATCAAGAAACTATCGAAGGTGACTAATGGTTACCAAGCGTGGTGAAATAAGAGAAAAGATGAAGTCGGTGCTAACCAACCTATAGGAGTATCATGCAAAGAAGAAGAAGGAGGAGAAACAGGAGGATGAGGACAATAAGATGACGATGCGGAATAGAGGGAGAAGGATGAGAGACTGAAATATGGGACAATGAAGAGGAAGAGACGGATTTTATAAGAAGATGGAATCGAACAACACCACCGGCAATAGTAGCAACATTGATTGAATGGGAGAGGGTTATGGTGCCAAAACGTGCATCTCAAGATGGTGGTGGTTCTCGGTGAGTCAGACCGTGTAGGAAACTATCCACCACCACAAGATATCTACGTTATGAAAGTTGATCCTTTCCTGTTTTCGACTGGCACGAATGACTGGGTATCCATGTTTCTTTATCTTAAAGCAAGTCATCCTTTCTTAGTTGAGTAGGACCTATACCTCCACTTCCTATTGCTATGCTATTAAAAGAACCTCAGTTTCCTTGTTAGGTGATACACAGGTATGGGGAAACTATTCCACATGCATCGCAGACACGTTAACACCAGTCAGACTCTTACTTCGTTAATTGACGAATTGGGCCTGACATCAGTCGAATCGGTGATCGAGAATCCAGCGCCCGCGAAGTTGATTTTTTTTTTTCCTTCCACAGAAACCTTATTTCCAGTTCCGGCCTGTGCCGCCATACCGGCATTCCAAAAGACCGCCCGGGCACGTAGCGGTACCCTTTCGTACAAGACTCCGTCCTATTAAAGATGCACGTAATTCTTTGGGACATGGTACATGAATTTGCACCCATCTAAATTTACACCTCTTAATGAATATATTGTCCATGATATTGTGACAAGAATTTGTTTTGTTTTCTCACAGGAGCGACAGATATTGCAAGTGGTATATTTATTAATAGCGCCCTCCTCCAAAGGAACTAACCAGTCACTTAAAAGAGGTGGAAGGAAAACGTGTGAAGTTCATTGACCTATCCGAGTGGTCCGTCTCTTTCGTGAGTCTAATGTGCCTCGTGATGGCGACACAGACGAATTAAGAATACAGCCATATGAAAATAGCATATATAACATTAGAAAATCATAAATTCAAAAAAAAAACACCAAAAAACAGGTAGGTTTAAATATTAACCTTTAAGGACGAACGGAAAAAAAAATCCATAAACCAAAAGAAACGCAAAATTATTTTTCTGATTTTCAAAGCCGCAAGGCGAATATCGCAAATAAATATCATGTTGTGTATCTAAAATTAAATTGTTGCCGAAGTCCAAATATCATCCAATAAAGAAGAGCTCATTTCTTTGTGTTCAGAAGACTGGAAACCGCCTGAAACGTTTCAAAGAGAGCACAGGTAACTGGTGCCAAAAGTTATACACCGCATAGTCGCGCTGCCCAGACAATTTTTGTTTGTCATTTGGCGTATCTGTTGAGCGTGCCAAAGACTGCTGCAAAGAATGGACGTCATTGTCCTTGTCATAAAAAATTAAGTGTCTTGGTTGTCAATAAAAGTAATGACAGATAGTTGCATTGTTAAAATTGTGTGACTTAAAAAAGGGTGCATTGTGGTTGAATAAGTAAAAAACAATGCCAATCATTTATCTTTAAACTTATCTTTAAACAAAATCATCTTTAAAAAAAAAGACACTGTTTCAGAAATTATCGCACTTTGCTGCCTCTGACAAGGAGCTCTGTGAAGAAGTTCGTGTGAATACAAAAAAAAAAAAAAAAAAAAAACCCTCCGGCTGACCGAAGGATCCTCATCAAGAGTTTTGTAAACTATTAGAAAATAGGCCTATCACCATGCTCATAAACCATTCACTGATTGGCTTATCCTTACTCTACTAGCCATGGGAATTTTTGAGCATGGTAAATCCGGTCCTGAAATAAATATTCATTTTGGAAGCTCTTATTTACGACCCTAATGTTGTCATCCGTGGTTTCTTTTTTTTTTCTTATCAAAGACTCTCATTAGTCTCGTATTACTTATTGCATGAAGGCTATGCCGTTCAGATTTTTCTAACTGGAACATAGTTATACAGCGCCTTTAAAGGGACTGTGCAGTACTGGTTGAGGTGGGGATTCATGTTTTGAACATTCCTAAGTGAGATAATGAAAAGCCTCTTATGAAATATGAAAGAGCATGTGATTTTAAGAAGGATTCAACGTTTATTTGATGAAAATTGGTTTTCAAATGGCTGAGATATCCAAAAAAGTGCTAATAATAAAAGGCGACATGCCACAACTTTATTAGGATCTCTTTGTTTCACCTTGTTTTTGGATTTCTCAGCCATTTCAAAACCGATTTTCATCGAATAAACTTTTGATACCCCTTAGAACTGCATGCTCTTTGACATATCATAGAGTGGTTTCTGAATATCTCGCAAACGTTAAAAACTAAACCCTCACCTCGACCAGAACTGTACACACCCTTTAAGAGCGCTTGTGAAGTACTGCTGCAAGAAGCTGCAATTAGTATGTAATTGTTTCTTTATTGGCTCGTTTATTCTCACTGTCAGACCCACGCTATGTAAGTTTGTCTCACAGTACTTCGATGAGTGTTGACGTTTGAAGGCTTGTGTCCAAGACATTCACGGCTAAATGTCGCTGTAGTGATTGACATAAGCTAATAATCGTCCAAGTCTGGGGGAAAAGAACGAAAGAAAATAATTATGATTTGATAATCACAATAAACAGGTTAGTCAACCAAGTGCCATCTCATCATTATTGTTCTATTGATATCAGTTTTACAATGTATTGTTCTTCTTCCATTATTTTAGTCGCATGACAACGTATAATTTCTGAGCGCACCACGATACTGTACGCTCAAGAAGGGCACAACTCAGTGTCACATATCAGTGACACGTACATACGCCCCTATGTTGCAGGTCACTCAAGACGAATCACAATGAGAATTGTGTCAAGGAAACAATGAATGCATGAAAAGAGAGAGATGACGTCATCTGAAGCCTCCTAATAATGACTGAAAGTGAGCGAGAGACTTGGCGATGATTTGATGTAACATACATGATGAGTTTACGTATATATAATAGGCCTATAATAATATAAATGATATACATACATACATACATACATACATACATACATACATTCATGCATTCAGTGAATTTCGCCTAACTCGACCACGCACAATTTCGAACCACAACCTCGAAAAACTGACTAACTTGAATAAATTTTGCACCCGGATGGATAGGCCTATATACATACTATATAGTGTGTCAGTTCTATTTTGTAAGTCGGAACCCACGTAAGGCGATGGATTTTCTTTTGGATTCGACTTTGGAGAGGTTGACTGCATATTGTAAACATTATGATAGTACACGTACATGAAAAAATGCACATACAGTACTAAGTAGAGGGAGACAGAAACAGACCTACAGACAGACAAAAAGAGAAAGAGAGTGAGAGAGAGAGAAAGATCAATGTGTGGGAGGACAGTAGTTCATATTGATAACCATGCTAACACTGTGAGAGTGAAAACGGAAAATGTGTAGGGTTATTAGTGGTACGTAAAGAGGGTTTACGCTTTAAAGAACGGAAGAATGGGCAGCGTTATGTGGAGTGAGTGATCCATCCCTTTTATATGACTTTTCTTATGATCGGATGTCACAGATTTTAAAAAAAATGGAAAGAATACCTATAGAGATAACCAGAAATGTACAGTAATAGGGTGGATTTTCTGTATTGCAGACTTAGCTTGAAGGCAAAGCGGTCGCCATTAAGTCATCTTGGGATAAAAACCTGAAGCTTGGGAGGAAAATAAAACTTGAATGTTGCAGAATATTCAACCACCATCGATTTCAAAATGATTCGACGTAGTTCATTTGTGAATTGAACTTCCATGAACTCAACAACGATCGGTAAAATCGGGTATAACGTAGCACTACCCATACTAATATAATACTCGTCTCGTCACCATTCATTTCGAATGAACATGGATACAGCAGAGTCCGCCCGTACCCTTGCATGGTGAGAGAACATGAATATCCTCATCATCAGCAACAACAACAGCTGGAAAAATAATGAAGGTGGTCAGTGAGCAAATTTATGCCGCCATTTCTGGCCAAGGTCATGTCGCGTGTCATTGCTGACAGACCAGTTTTCGCGCATTTTAATCAAGCGATCCTGCACTTTTTTTTTCTTCATTTTTTTTTTTTTTCTATTTTGGGGCAAGCAGCAGTGACAGTGACATTGAACATCCGATGTGGAGAACTGCGCAACGCTGGGAAATCAGAATTACACAGCAGCAGTGCGTTATCAAAGGTAGATTTAAAGGCCCATGAGACCTATGAGAGAGAGATCCAGATAAAAACACAAAATGGCATGGCTTTGAACTTTTTTTTGACATACCTTCAAAAAATACACCCCCTCTCGTGAGTACAGGTCAGAGCGAAATAGCCTATTCTGTTATCACCACTTTTCGTAACGAAAAATAGTAGAGCCCACATACACAGAAACACGAAAACAAGTCCCTCTTCTAATTGACTAGTCCCACCCTATTAATGTAGGTAATTGTATACTATTTCCAGTACTATACAGCGCACTCCCATTATAACGAACACGATTACAACGTAATTCTGGTTACAACAACGTAAAAATTCAGGCCGCAACATTATTCACTCTATGTATTTTTATTGTTTATTTGTTCGGTTACAATGAAATTTCGATGCAGTGCACTCCCATTATAACGAACACAGTTATAACGAAATTCTGGTTACAACGAAGTAAAAATTCAGGGCGCAACATTATCCACTCTTTGTATTTTTATTGTTTATTTGTTCGGTTACAATGAAATTTCGATATAACAAAAGAAAACTGCCGGTCCCAAGAACTTCGTTATAACGGGAGTCCACTGTACCATGCTAATTATAACGCCATCGGGAAGACTGTTCCATCATTTTGTTATTAGTGTTCACACAATTTCTCTAATGCCACTGCACGACATCACCAACACTGTTGTAGAGCTTTAAAAAGAGAGAGGAACGGATGTTGTGCCACATTCGTCTCATAGGGAAGTAGGGGGCAACGAATGGATGGGTGGAGAACAGCGGACAGAAAGATGAGTGTATGGGTGCAAGATCACACGGAATCTGGCTCAATGTGAGACGTTCAGCCCTATGCATCTCTGCCAAGCTCTCCCATACCTGATGGGACTTGGATGTCCGCAACTAATGCCAATGAGGGATGAGTATACAGGATACCACGTATCTGTATTTAAAGGGTCATAGGCAAATCAGAGCACCTGTTAATGTTTAAAGGGACACGTTCACAAAGACAAGGAGGAAGACTACAAGCAACAGAGAAGTGACAGTGTAATTCAAATCAAACAAAATTAAGAAATTAATTAAGACAAAGTTGTCTCCTTTTAAATTCATTTGATATCTAGGACCTACTTTCGTTCAAGATACACTGTGTACTGGATCAGAGGGCTCCGATATAGAGACACTTGAAGATGGTGGTCACTGAAGGTTATCCGTTAAAGGCCGAAGGTCACACTTCGTCTGTCAAATTTTCGTTTTTCCAAAGGTTCGTTATTCCGAAGGTTAGTTAATCCGAAAAAGAAATAGGGTTCGTTTGTCCGAACTTGAAAGAAGGTTGATTATTCTGAAGATTCGTTAATCGGAAAACGAAATAGAGTTTGTTATTCCTACGGATCTTTAGACTAGTACGCTTTTTTCACTTTCGAACTATCGCACCTTCGGAATAACGAACCCTATTGCATTATAATATTAACGAATCTTCGGAATATAACGTACGCTATTGCATTTTAGGACTATCAAACCTTCAGAATGACAAACCTTCGGAAGAACGCCAGAAATGTTCGGATTAATCCTATTTTATTTTCGGACTAACGAACGTCCATAGGTATACGGAATTTGCGAGTTTCGGAATAATGAACCTTCGGCACAACGAACATTGCCCTTAAGGGGGAACCTTGTGGTACTCCGAACTCTTTAACAGTATTAACTAATACCCCTTTCATAAACTCAATAATGCGGATAATATCCGCAACATTTGGTCGTAAAATCGGAGGGGGGATAGAATAATGCGCATTATTTCGACCCTTCTATTATCCGCATAATAGCAGCGTCGGGACCAGATTTTGAGTTTATGAACGCAAACCCAAATAATGCGGATAATTGCCAGGGTGCGGTCAAACGTCACCTGTCTTTCCCGCAGAAGGGGGGTGTGCAGTCACCATGACGATTATCCGCCTTTTTCAGGACGGGCGCTCGTAAAAATAATGCGGATTACTCTCAGAGTTTGTGAACGCATTTTTTATTGAATTATCCGCATTACTCTTATGCGGATAATAGGAGGATGAGTTTATGAAAGGGGTATATCGGGTCCTCCCTGCGTTAATATCGTTTGTCAAGATGTGTACCAAGGATGTCCCTTTTATCAGAGATTTTGATATGGGTACCTGACAGTGCTGGAATAATCGTATCAACTAGTTAATGATGTCGTGACTGACAACACTAATTACCCCCTTTCTGTCCCAGGGACTTTGGACAGTGTGTACATCTGCTATAGAATTTTCTGTGTCAATCGACTGTCACAGCACAAAAAGGGTTAAACACGAGGGAAGCAATGGACGGATCACAGAAGGCTTGATAGTGAAAATTAACTTGGGAATTATCTCCCAAAATATATTGAGTCATTATTTTCATAAAGAGCTTGAATACTCAGAATGCTTGCGAACAGTTTTCAAAGGACTTTTGATATCATCATTAATAGAAGTTTTGCGCTGCTAATATCATTATATTATTACGATCATATTAAATGTTGCCAGCACATTCTTTGCAGTCTGGGAGAAGCATCATATTCCTCTTAAAAGCAGAAATATCTGGAAATTTAGTTGTTCCGTCATTATTACGGTAAACCGTCTTGTTCTTATCCTTACAGCAGAAGACTAAACATAGATCATCAAAGAGAGCATGGTACACCGCCTGAAATCAAGGAGGCATCAAATTTCAAGTCGTTCATTTTCTGCGATTTATACACGCTGTATAATCTTCTTTAGCTCTATTTCTATTTCTATTTTTTTTTTCATGAAAACGACTAATATGAGTTGAAGAAGCGTTGCGGGGGTACATCGACGGTTCCAATATAGAGTGAAAAGGGGACAGGGGTGATTGGTAATTAATTATGTATATCATATGACTGTACATATTTTCTCCCTAGAGAACAATTAAGTATTGCTCTTTGCCCTGGCCGAAATCCAATACCGAGAACACGTTTGGAGTTCTTGAACAGTTGTGTGGGCTGTGTCAAACTCTGGCTGCCTTTGTTCAGTTTTATTTTCCTCCAGATCTTTTTTTTTTCGCAATATCACCTCCGTAATCGCTAAGTAGACTTGTCCTTGTCTCGCATTTTGAAATCATCCCAATGACAGCTGATCGAATCACAAAGAAGACTCTGAGAATTAATAGAAAAGAACGTCTGACGATAAACTTGGCAATTTTGTTTTACGAGGTTGGATTCCCGTACGAAATGCACCCCACCTGGAGGCGGGGAAAACGCTTTCCATAAATTTCAGAGGCAGTATCGTCTTTGTCTTCATGATGCAAGAAATATTTAATATTTTAATATTTTGTATTTAGTGACGCTGAACAATGCCGCGATATGACGATTTGAGGATCAGTATGAAATCTGTTGAAATTTCACAATCAAAGAGAAAGGGAGAGTGGGTGAGAACTATTGATGGAAGGAGACAAAGAGAGGGAAAAACAAAAAGAAGAAGATAAGACTTATGCGCTCAACACTGAGTGTTATGAAGGTAACGAGTAAGTTATTTCAATCTTTATTACTCATCATCTAGGGATCTATTTCCCCTGCGCGAGACTCGCACCATAGCAACGTGGTGCTATGAAGATTAGGTATAATGATTGGGAGAAGCACATAAACTGCAAAGAGTGGAATTTTCGTCGTTGTAGTTTGGCAGGTCCGTGTGTTTAGGATTGTAATGTTCATTTGTGTGTCTTATTTTTTTATTATTATTATTATTTTTTTTTTTTTTTTTTTTTTTTTTGTATGGGGATGGTTCGGATGGCTGTATACAGACTGCCCTAGGAAATGTTTCTTTTGTTAACTTGAGAGTTGTGACCTTCTGATGTATGTTCTTTCTCTTTTTTATTCTTTCTTTCTCTCTTTCGCAACATACTGTATATTCCACAATCGTTACGATGTTACCCTTACTTTTGTCTGTTGTCAATGTACATTCCCATTTCAAAGTACGAAAGAACCCTTTCTTCATTATCTCTCCTTTTTTTTATCTTCTTGTTTTTCTTCTTTCTTTCCTTTTCTTTGTTTATTTCTCATTTATTCTCACCTCCTCTAAGGATGATAATCATGATGTAAAGATTGCTAACATCTAGGATTTTTTCCAACTGGGTGAAGCAGACCCATTCCGTTCGACCTACATTATAGTTTACGCTCTTCAAAGTGTAATGGACAAGGTTATTAATTATGGCATTCTGCTAGCTGATTCTTATTGATTTACCGAGGCACAAGTGTTGCTGAGGCATCATAAGACTGGGCAAGGTTATTCATTTCATTCCTTGTGCCATTTATTTTTCACTGTCATAAAGTCTGGGAAATAAGGGTAAGATTTCTCGCGGTCGGCATTTTTGGATGTCGAAAAACAAAGGGTTAGCGTTGGTTATAGGGGCTGGATGCTATTTCTCAGTCGTGGCATACTGCTTGATAAACATCTAGTCAGTATTTGATGTACAGATTATCTTTTGAAACACTCCCCCCTTTAATAAACTCAATTTTAATTTTTTTTTTCATATGCAGATAGTGACATGGCAGAACCGGGAGACCAGAGACATAACTGAATTATATTTTGACCATGAAGTAAATGATGGCTTCCATGAATTTATTACTTTTTAAGTCCGTTTGATAACTTTGTACGCGTTCGAGTTTTTTTTTATTAACAACAACAACAACAACAACAAAACCCTACAACTTTCATGAATTTCTGTAGAAGTCAGTACATTCGTTATTTTAACACTTTTTATTAATTCATTCAGAAAATGCCACCAGTTTTTCTTAAGACCTTTAAGTGCAATGTTCTGTTGTTTGCATTCACAAAATACTAATAGTGCTTGGTCATTGTCTTTATCTCACTCAATCGGTGTTTTTAAACCAATTTCCATGTCAAAGTAATACTTAAAAAAATACCGTGTAAAGTGATAATATATAAATCTAACCTCTACGATCTCACTCAAAATAACTCTGCATGATATCAAATCAGCAACCAGGTATTAACTGTACATAAATAGCAATTTTCCAAGGTAACATTTCAAAGAGGCAGAGGAGAAAAGACACACACACGCAAAACACCAAAGACACACATTTACTAAGAATTCGCTTTTAGGAGGTCGTCAATTATATTCCCCTCTTGAAACATTTATTTTTGTCTTCTTATCATCACAGTTAGTGCCTTGTTTGCTTGTTATCACACAGTATGCGATTGTTTTCCGAGTGTATCAATACTTTTTGAGTTAATGGTATGAACGTCATTGTATTGTGCCATTTATGTTACTGAATGTGTGTGATTGTCTGTTTTACTACGTCATCAGAACCCGATATGTCTCACATAAGTCGTAGAATTTCAGTTGTGTGGGCGGAGTTCGAAGTACCGACAGTCAGTCTGAAACTCTATGAATGCGATTATCGGTCGTTAAATGTTGAGCTCGGAAACTATATCTTGGTAACTATGGCAACGACAATGAACAGGCTTTATATTACCTCGATATACCAGATCGCTCTTGCTACTCTATGAGGGTATGGCTGCCGCGAGTAATGTGGTACATTGTATCTTTGAACAATGTAATGTTGAGGTCAGGACGGTGGTTAAGGACATCGTCCACTGCTAATGAATCGTAAGGCCACTGGTTCGAATCTCAATAGGCAAGATAGGCTATGTGTGTTTGGTTTTTAATTTTGTAAATACTTTAGTAAGATTTAGGGACGGCAGTGACGAAGAGAAGGATGAAATAATGAATATGGTTACAACAGTAGAGGAAATGACGGTGAAAATTAACCATGAGTTTCTATGTTGCCGCCAGAACTTCAGAAAAAGACATCTGTAGCGGAGAAACGAAAGAGTTTGATGAAAGTACAACGGGACCATGTCAATTCCTAAGCTACGAAGTAAACACAGAAGAATACACGGTAACTACGCAATAAACTATCAGAGATATTTGCAGTCATACGCGATTTCCTAACTAGGTCACTTGGTTTCGAGTTATATGCCGGAGGTTACCGTAATAGTAACTGAAAAAAAAAACCCACTTAACAACAAGTCCAAAAACTGGTCCAACCTTTATTGCGTGTTCCAGTTTCCATCAACTTTTCATAATTGAACATTTCAGGTCTCGGTGTGGCTATATTCTGTCTCGTTCTTTTTCAATTTACAAAGCTATTTAAATTCGTTTAAAGACACAAAGTCTATGCTGCTACTTTGACCTCTTATTTTTCTTGCAAAACGTAGCAATTTCCGTCATCTGTGGAAGCTTTGAAGAAGAATATAACACGTTGAGCTTGGTGAACTTTCGATCAGGGATTTGACGCCTAACCACGTGAGAAGTCACGTGATGTATATTACACCCCACACATCTCGCCCGATCAAAATTGAATCGATACGGGGACTGTTAAGCAATCAGCAACATCAACAGCTAATTCCGTTGCTCTTGGCAACGGGACAACTTGTGTTGTTGCAGACTGGTTAACAGGTTTTTCCTGTCCGTGAATGTATCACGACTGTGCGTGGGATGTGTGAGAAGGGAGACGTGCCTAACCAGAAGGTCTCATTCGCAGATGGCTTGACTGTACTGTTTAGTCTTTATGCGTCACGCCGTCAGTTTTTTTAAGGACTGAACGCTGCACTTCTTCTTCTTTTTTTTTTCTTTATCAGTACACTTTATCTATTGTCATTTTGGCAGAATTTTTCTTTCAGTCTTTGACGGCGATGGTCAGAGTTAGCCACTCCTCGCTTTATTCAGTCTATTACATGGTTGTGTGGGTAATTAGGTCTAACGTCGCTTTAAGGCTTATATATTTCATTTCTAACCTTAACTTCAGGTCATGATAAGCACACATATAGCCTCACCTAATATCATTTCAAGTATGGGCTGATCCATCTACCTTTTCTCCAAACGCCATTCGTTTTTTAAATTTCGTCGTTTTCGAATACGACAGTATCTCGACAATGCACACTGTCGCTTTGCAGCATAAACTTATTACTAATACTGCCTCAACTGTCGCCTTAGGTAATGGGGAAAATGGTGTTAGATTTGTTCATTTTAAAATGCACACACACCTTCATCTCCGTTGTCGTTGCTCCTTTACGCAATAGTGACGTGATGCGCTCGCGCTGGTAGCATCCAATTTCAGCAAGGCTTGCCATCTCAGCCCGTTGCCATGCGTGTGGTACATAGACGATCGTTTGCTTCAAAGTGCCCGCGAACTTGTAAATTCGTTGAGCCCATGGGAAGTAGCGTGGTTCATATGACGACTATTAGTAGTGTCAGGCACAAAGGAACAAAAATAGTCTTTCGTCCGACCTAAAGCATATACCAATGAATACTTTACCTTACGAGTTTGCAGGGACTGGAACGTAACCTCTGTGATGTCGTGTTCTCATCATTGCGCTCATGCTGAGGTTTGACAATTCAGACTTTGTTTTGTTGCCATACACTGGATTACTGTATGATCGTGTAAAAAACAGCAACAACTGGCAAATGTTCGATGTGTGTGTGTGTGTGTGTGTGTGTGTGTGTGTGCAGGCCTACATTCTTTTCGGCAAGTTGTGTGTCGACATCATCGACTCACTACAGGTTGTATTTGCATATTCGTATGGACTGTTCAAGAACTGCTTGATAAAAATTTGCGAAACTTAAAAAAAAAGCATTTAGGCCTAACTTCAATTTTTCCCGATTTTGATTATATTTTCATTGTTATCATATAAAATTGTACTTTCTCTCTCTTCTCAGATGAACTTTAAAGTGGCATACGATTTTTTGCCGCGTATGTGTGTGTAAATATTTATGTGTCTTACGGCGTTGTTTTGGTTTACTTTGTTCTTTTTTCGTTGTATGTCACTCGTTTCTTTACCCACTCAATTTCCCACAGCTTTAGCACATTTCCGTATCAAAACATCCCTGGTGGCAACTAATACCACTTGCCAGGTCGGAGTATTTTTCCTGATTGTCATACCAACAAAGTACTCCCATTTTGGAGAGGCGGAGAATCTAAGACAAAGATAAATTTATTAACGAGCGGCAGGTGATGTACAATCGATGTCAACTGTCTAATCATGCGAGGTTTTAAAATGAATTCTCATTTGAATGGGCAGAGTCTTAACGCAGAGTCTCAACTTTATGTTACGATGATTTGCATTTACATTTTGCAGACGGTAAGAGGCAGCCAAATCCTGTTGACTTTCTTTCCTCCAACCAACCAATCGGTAGACAGGGAGGGGATGGTCTCTAAAAGCAATAAATTGACTGTCGGATATTTTTACTGGAAACAAATTCTTACGGGAGGAAGTAGTTTCGACACTGAAAAAAAAGCGGATAAGAAAAGAGAGAGAAAGATATGGAACAAAATAAGGTTGTGTGAGACAGGAGCCGTGGAGGATGTGACCAAAAAATGAACATAGCGAAAACACATATAATGGCAGAGAGAGAGGGAGAGAGAGGGAAGAGAGAGATGGAGGGGGGGGGGGGATAAGTATTTCGATGCAAAATATTCGAAGCAGTATGCTTCTGCAATCAATCAAGGAGCCTACGAACGATTTTTCATGAAAGAAATATGGAAGTTCAGGTTAAAATTTTGTGTTTAGATAGGCAAAGAAATAGGCAGTGTGGAGCCGTTGGGGTCAAGTGTTCCCCCTGTAGATTCCGACTCACTGGCGTCCAATTTGTAATATTCTCTACATTTTCTTTTTTCTTTCTACGTGTAGTCTCTTCTCTGTTTCTTCTTTCGAGAGAACAAAATAGCTCAACTTGTATCAGTGAGATTTGTCCCCTGGCACACTCCGAAGAGAAACCACGAAACTTTCTGAGATCATTACTCACACCCACCCAGCCAATTTGTGGGCGTATATAGACAGTTGATATATTTCTCCTTCTTTCTTCCTCCTCCTCTCTTCCTCTTTCATTATATCTCTCATTCTTTTTCTCTTTACACACACATAAATGTATGTATGTATTGTGTATATATATATATATATATATATATATATATATATATATATATATATATATATATATATATATATATATATATAATATATATATATATATATATATTATATATATACACCTGGACCATCCGCAACGATAACCCTCATCCGAAAATGAGGATCTTTGTAGAACATGTCAGGAATCCCTTCCCTCCAAGTTTGTCCATTGTGTTCACACATTGATATGCAGTTCCAAAAGCATCCGAAAAACTTAACTTTAATTGAATCAGACCCACGACATGTTTTACAACAATTCACATTTCTCTGTAACCACTTAACCAAATTGAACGGGGTTTTCTTCAAAATATAGGTAAGATGTTATATTTTTCAGACCCTGAAATATAGCATTCAGACATTTTTTAATCACACTGGAAGTTATCAATGCGAAAATCCTACTGTAATTTTTTGGGGGGACACACTGAAAATATACAATTACATTATGTTTCTGTGTATTCATATTAAACCAATATGCCACAAAATGACTCTCCACTATACCATTCGTGATAGATGACGAAGTATGGAAGTACAGCATGTAACTATATATATGTATGTGTATATATATATATATATATATATATATGTATATATATATATATATACATATATATATATATATATATATATATATATATATATATGTATATATATATATATATATGCATATATATATATATATATATATATATATATATATATATATAAAGGAGAGAGACAGAAAACAGTTGGTAACAATTCGGACGGAAATAATATGATATCAAAGGGCACAAAATCAGTGAAAGTTGAATTTACAACTCGGCGCGGGACGGTAATGAGTATTTAGATTGGATTTCCTTCTCTTTGTGGTGAAGAGTAAAATGGAATATACGCGATTTGATGCCTTCCAGATCCGAACTATTATCGCATCATATCAATATATGTTTGATTTAGTCGGCTCATATATCATCCTAGACTCAGCCAACGTCATTAGGTCAGAGCGGCAGACTATTTGGCTACCAGATTTGGTTGGTGTTTGTTTTTTGTTTCACATTAAGGAATATCAATTTTTCCCCGAAAAAAGAGAGAAGTGATTTATATTTTTTTATCAAGCGGTGCCTTACCATATCTACCCTCTTTGAAACGGGCAATTTCTTGTGGCCTCCCATTCCACGGTCGGCCGCCTGTAGATCAAACGATTCAACTAGCGATGTGGACTTTTAATATGGCATGATGCAGTCACTCAAAAAGATCATGCAGTGAACTGGTAGAATCTTTGCAACCAGGTGGACGTAAGGAAGCCTCGGATGACTGGTATCCAGGAAATCACTCTTAATCACTATAAACACAATGCGTGCATATTTATATTTTCGTTATCACTGTGCTTATCAGAGTCGTTAATGGGTTGATTCAATTAACGAGTGTAACACCCCGATGCGTGTTCCACGAAAGTGTGTCATTTGGAATTGTTACAACGAAATAGTTGTGATAATACACCGTTAGTGGCAAGGAATACCATGAAGATGGAATGACGGAAGATGATGTCAATCCCTTCTCTCCCATCAAAGTCCCCTTTGTCTCTCCCTTCCTCTATTCCTTCTTCCTATCCTCCTCCATCTTGTAATTCATCCTTCTCTCCCTTTGACCCTTTTTCTACAGGGTGCCTACCCTTTGACCATTTTCCTGTCTTTAACCCTTTATTCTGTATCCTTTGACCCTTCTTCTGAACCCTTTGACCATTTTCCTTCCTTTGACCATTCTTTTAAACCCTTTGACTATCTTCCTTCTTTTGACCATTCTTCTGAATCCTTTGACCATTCTCCTTCCTTTGACCTTTTTTCTGAACCCTTTTGACCATTTTCCTTCCTTTGACCCTTCTTCTGATCCCTTTGACAATTTTCCTTCCTTTGACCTTCTCCTGTACCCTTTAGCCATTTTCCTTCCTATGACCCTTCTTCTGTACCCTTTGATCCTTGTCCTCCCTTTGACCTTTGTTTTGCACTTTTGAACCTACTCCTTCCTTTGACCCTTCTTCTGTACCCTTTGACCCTTCTCCCTTTGACCATTCTTGTGTGCCCCTTGATGCTTTCCTCCCTTTGTCCCCTTTTCTGTACCCTTTAACCCTTCTCCCTTTGATTCTTCTTCTGTAACTTTTGACCCTTCTTCTCCTTTGACCTTTGACCCCGGGGGGTGTAAAAATAAAGAATACCCCCATTAAAACAAAACAAAACAAAACGGGAATCACAACTGTACTTCTCGAATGTTCCACCCCTTTACTCTTTTCGTCTAAGAGGAGGATGGGGCACTATTGACTTGCTGCCCCCACCTTTAAAAATGTTCCGCCGCCCCTTCGATATATTAAAGCGGCAAATTTGACTGCATCAACCTGTTATTCCAAAATACTATACCCTTTTATGCAACCCCATATACATATTTCTGCTAGTTGACGTTAATATGAATAGTTAACGTAAAGAGAAAAAAACAGAGAAATGTAGAAGTTTAATCAAAATCAGGCAAAAATTAAAGTAAATGCAGACTTTTGAGATGTTTCCTTGGTATATGCAGTGTAATTACTGTAAACCACACGACGAAAAAATAGTCACCACTGCGACATCATCAAAATCTTTTAAAGCGATTCCTTCCCTTAGTGGTGTTTACTTCAAGTAATATATAGATGAAATGAGACTGTAGACCCATATGTTTCAGAAGAAAATCTTATGTCATAACGATGATTTAAGTTGATATTGCATATCATGCCTATATATCACATCATTGATCGTCCACAGAGGAATAGATCTTTTATCGTGTTGATTCGATATCTCCTTGATTCTGCAGAGTTTGTTTGCACAAATCCATAAAAAACAAACCCATGGATATTTCTTGGACCCGCTTTTCAAATAATTGGGCGGAAATGTCATGTTTGATTCATTCTGAAAGTTATGAAGAGACCTATGACACAGAGCAATATCGTGACTGATTTAGTAATGTTTCTATACAAAAAAAAAAAAGATGTTTTCATAACAGTTGAGATATGTATTTTTATATCAACATCATAAACTTCGCGGGAGAACGTATGCCAGGAAGGTGATAACCTCCCTGCATATACTATCATAGCATATTGAACACTTAATTGGGGAGAAAAGTAGTGCCGGGAACCCGTAAACGCAGGTCGTTAAATGTATTGATCAGCTGTCACGTGTGACCTCATTTAGAAATGACATTTATAATTCTTTGTCGTCTATAACTGGCAGGTTACTATGTATGCCCCTGTCTTATAACGTCAACATGACTTCTTTTTTTTTTTGGGGGGGGGGGGGTGGTATGTTGAGGAGAGGAACCCAATATGGAGATCGTTTTTTGTGTGTGTGTGTGTGTGTGTGTGTGTGTGTTTAAAAAGGGGGTGGTAGGGGTTGTCACTTTTCATGGAAATGCTTCTAGTATGCTTAGACTCGACTGAAGTGCCGGGGCTTTTAAAAGGTTGGGAGGTTGTCTGTACCGGTGTTCGATACATTCTAAAATCAACCTCGGCCCGTCGACGAATAACAAACATGGGCACAAAGCGCAATTAGCATTTGACAACAAACCCCAGAGGGCGCTATTGGCAACGGTAAACACACCTCCCGCACTTCATACAAGGAACACCTGTGGAATCGCACGGGATTGTTTGGATTATCAAAATTGATATAACGGTATAAACATAGGAAGCGGGAGGGGGTTTGTCAGAATCCAGCCGAAAAATTAGTCACTTGACTTCGGGCGACTTTATGACTTCGGTTTAGGTCAAAGGTCACAGGTCGAGTAAGCATACGTCGTCTGGTCTGTCGAAGCTAATTAGTCACGCGGTATGATTTCATATTTCATAACTGGCCACTACTAGGAGTATATTCCCCAGGCCTGTTCCGTGGTGCGTGCCTTTGTGTGCACAATCCGTGCGATGTTCGACACCTTAAAAGATTCCGTGCAAATACATGCGTCGTATCATTTCCGATTTTGTCCTTTTTCCCATATTTCTTGTCAAATCAAAAGTCATTGCTAGTGTTTCTTTCTCTCTAAAAGTTGACGTCAGACACCGACTCATGCTCTTCTCACTTTCTTCTTCTTCGTTATTTCCTTCTCTCCTCATTCACATAATCTATGGTTCTCCTTTAATTCCTAAACCCATCTCAGAAAGTAAAGCTATCATACGAGAATGGAGGAGAGCGTTCTTTTATTTACCTCCCAAATCATTTCAAAATCAATGATAGTGTGAACCATCATGAACCGGTGGTTCTGAGAGTTTATAAGATGATAATAAAGGCGTGCCACATTGTAACTGAAATGGCATCTGGTTTAGTCGCTTTAGTTTGTCCTTTTTAGTTGATACCTTGACTATCACGTGACTGTTTTCTGCAGTTTCTTGAAAAACTGGTCTTGAAAAGAGTGATGAATGAATATATAAGTCTTTAAGATAATTATAATCACGGTAATCGGGCTGAATGGCACCTGAATGGCAATTATATTCCTACTTTAACTTTTTAGAAACAACAACATGAAACGTCTGGCTGAGGCACTAATGCTGCAGTGTTGTAAAATAAAAATGAATGAATATAAAAACATATATCGCTGACCTCAAGTGAACAAAATACCAGATGTAGTTTCACACGCAATTTCCTTTGATTGATTCATTCCCACCCGTTCGAATCATAATCTGTTTGCCATGCACAAAACTCACGGTTAAAGCGCAAAATGGCGATGGATTTAAGAATCAACGGACTCACAAACTGACAAAAACATTGGACAACTCAAGTCACCTACCACCGTTGCCTTTGCAAATGTTTTGTGTTTAATAATGAAGGGCGAATATGAAATAGGGATAGGAAAAGAGTCGTGAAATAACTAATTCGTGGTATATATTGTAGGGCCTAGAGTACTATTGGCCGAACTTTGGGCAAGAGGAGGGCAGCAAAGCTCCGCTACTCTAAGGTAGTCACACCCGGAATTGCGGTGGGCTGGAGACAGGCGAAAGAACGAGCTCTGGACGTGCTGGTCTCAGTTTGCAGGCGCACTTTTATCCCCTGTGTTTGTCAATAATGATGATTTTTCAATGTAATGAAGACAATGAACGATGACAATAATGATGATGATGCTATTTCTTCTCATACTACTACTACTAATGATGGTGCTGAGTATCATCATCATCATCATCATCATCATCATCATCATCATCATCATCATCATAGTAACACTGGTGATGACAGTGATGTATGACAACATTAATGATAATGATTTCCATGGCTATGCATCGTTATCATCATGATGAAGACGATGAAGAAGAAGAAGAAAACGAAGAAGAAAAGAAGAACGATAAATTAACTATTGATAACTGGTCTCCATCCTTCATAAGCTATCATGGAAACTTGCACTATCAAGTACTCAAGATGTGTCGAAAGCACAAATTCAATGATGTAAAAATACGTCCGTCTGTTATCCCAATCTACATTTACGTTGCTTTGTTCCTTCACTGCATTCCTGGACATATGATGAGCCGTTTAATGATTTTAGTTTGTTTCAAAATTGTCCTGCATGGCTTAAAGCGCTTGTCAGGAGGCGTAGAACGAATATATCAATTATTTCCTTACACAGTTCCATGAAACAAAGTACAATATATTTCGAAGCGTTCAAAAGAGTAGTCAACGTCAACTATAGTCCGCTGTTTCTCATTAAAAAAAATCCTTTGAGAAATAAAGGATTGCTCTTGATGGTTTCAAGTTCACACTGCGAAGAAATTGCATCATTCTCTTGTTTCCAATGTAAACGTAAACTGCCTGAAATTGCATCATTCTCTTGTTTCCAATGTAAACGTAATGTGCAATATGTTATGTTCGTATTTCCTTTATACTTTTTTTGTATGTGGAACAAATGAAATTCAGTTGAAAAATAAATCGTTTTGCATTCTTTTGGAATGCGACAAATGAACAAACAGAAAGAATGAAATGGATTTTTCTCAATTTGGACCACTGTCTTAATGCGGAGCTGATTGGTAAGTATATGAGTGAAACAAAATAATTATAATTCTACCATTGCCCACATGCACTTTATTAGAAAAAAGAAAGTGGAGAGAGGAGAAAGGGAAAGGGGGAAATGAGAGATGGGGAGGGGGATTTATATTTCGATACAATCATTGTCCTTCCGCACGCAAATCGTGTATTATCATAAATGTTTGTACTACTTTATAAAGCACGCGGGGTTCACTGCTATCAACGTGAATCGCCTTCTTTCTGATACTCGGAAATTCCTACCGGGAGGTTATAATAAGTTATATTGTAGCAGCTCTGTAAAGTAGCCAAACTCGGCGGGAACCCTGGTCGGAATTTGTTACTTTTTCGTCAAATGTTCGCTGCAAACTCAGATTGGGGGTGACAATGACAAGCGTGGTGAACGCAGAGAGCTAATTTTGCGAACTGCGGGGTCTCAAGAGCTGAATATTAGCGCAGCTGAAGAAGTGTCTTTGAGAATTACGGTTGAGTGATATAACCCGCTCAAGACAAGTGGTAGATTACTTTTCCCCCCTTTTTTTGTGGACCGAAAGTGTAAAATGAAACGAATTAGTTTGAGATTTCATTCTAAGAATAGCAGTGATACTTTTCCTTACTTACAAATCTGCAACTTTGCGGTATATTTGAATTATATCTGCCTTTGCAGTTTTAGTGTTCGTGTGTACATCGTTTGATGATATGTATGACATAAAAATAGTTTTATCATACCTCTATAACACATTGCAGCACTGGCGCCGTGTGTAGGTACCTACAGAGTTCGACTTACATTGATAAAATTACATTTGGAAGATGAAATGTGGTGAGGGGTTTGGGGTAGACAAACAGACAAATAAAAAAAAAATCGGGTAGAGCAAGTAATTCATAACGTGTAGCCAGGGAGGTTCCTCTTCCTGATGTAGCTCAGTGACGATACTGGACTACAGACACAACGATGTAGGGGCAGTATATAATACTGGTGTATAAGGTTTGGATATCTGTGGTAATTGGAAATGGTATCGTAACAACATATCAAAATTTTGTCATTGGTTGTCGTGAATGTTTTACGGCTTCTAGCCAGACTATACACCCTTCCATTCGAGGTTAAAGAACAAGTTCACCTTCATTAACATAAGAATTGAGAGAATGTAGCAATATTTGTAGAACACATCATTGAAAGTTTGAGGAAAATCGGACAATACATTCAAAAGTGAGAAGACTACTGCAGTGTATGATGTCACATGCGTACAACAATTTAAGAAAAATATAAGTAGAATTTCACAAAATTACATCTTTTGAAAAAAGTACACATTCCCTTGACTCGTTACTGACATATGTTTTGGGTTATATTATTCCCATTGCCTTTAGAGAGAGGCAAGTCAAGTGCTCTTTTATTATGCGAAAAAAAGTGAAAATATGTTGAATTTTCTTTACATTTTCTTTATACTGTTGTACTCATATGACATCACAAGACTTAGTAGTCTCCTCATCCAGTGGTTCCAACACAGAAATTTTAAAATTCATAACTTTTGCATCGATTGTCCAATTTTCCTCAAACTTTCACTAATGTGTTCTACTAATATTGCTGCATTCTCTCAATCCTTATGTTTATGAAGGTGAACTTGTCCTTTAAGGCAATTGTGAATTTATGAGGAGGGTCATTCATCATCTTTGGAGGAAATTTGGACTTCACCCTAGCATCTCTCCAGCCTTGTGTTGGTCAAAGGAGATCCTTTGACCAACACGAGGGAAAGATTTTTAATCTTGAATCGAATGCACTAAAAGCAGGACAATGCTGTATAAGAAGCTTTGAAGTGTCTTTATGCTTGATGACATTCAAAGCGATGACAATATAATGCTCTTGAGGGAGAACAAAATATCCTTGATTTGTTTGAGAAGTTCAAGGAAGATATGCCTTCAATGATATATATATATATATATATATATATATATATATATATATATATATATATATATATATATATATATATATATGTATATATGTATATATATACATATATATATATACATATAATATATATATATATATATATATATATATATATATATATATATATATATATATATATATATATATATATATATATATATATATTTCGTGAGTTTCGATATGAATACTCAAGCCTATTCGGCTAGTTTGTCACAGGAAAGTATTACATTCGGCGATATGACGCACTTAAATTCTGGAGAATGCAATACTCGCGGCCCAATTTCAATCACTCGTCAAAAGGCGGTGCCAACTTTATATCTTTTGATATTAATCAGCGAGGGGCCAAGCAAAGAACAAAAGCGTCTGAGCCAAAGTTGAAGAGGAAACAAAACCCTCACGACAAACCCAGAATCGTCATTTACGCCCGCGCCACATGCAAAGATTAGTTTTGAGTTTGATGGTAACAAAGAGGAGACGTCTGTCACCAGAGTAAAGTGGTCGTGTGTGGATATAGGGTGTGACGAAACAAGAGTGACGCCGGGAGCTAAAAGTGCGCCTCGAAGCGTTAAGGTTACAGAGACTTCCTGGATTCAGCTCATTAATCTCACGCACGAGGAGCGGCAGAAAGTGCACTTTTGATTAGTGAGCTACGAAGGGCATCCCAATTGGCGGAGGATGACCAACCCGAAGGCATGCGTGCGTTCACCTCCCTGAGCATGAGTTGCGAAGTAACTTTCCTGAGCTAGCGCAACACATGTTATGTTGGAAACTCAGTGAGGAACTTGTATTTGGAGTAACCAAAGAGGTTACGTTATACCATGTAGGTCCATGGTTATACTCACTACCTATCTAGTCATATAATAACCTTAGGAGTAACTCACTATCTTCAGAGGGTTACCTTCAGCCAAGAATCTGATGACGAGATTGCGAATGTGCGCAGCGAGAGAATGTCTCAGCTTCATGATGTTGTCTGAGTTTTCGCGAGTAAACTCATCTGGGGAAAGCGGGTAACAAAAATGTTTAAAAGTTCAAGAGAAACATTCTCATCATTACCTTCAACAAACCATCAACTAAACTGCGTCATTACAAAAACTTCCACGATTAAAGACAACACTGCCTTAGTGTTAATTAGATATGAATTGTTAGGCAGAGCAATACAATAATGATTATCAGGTCAAGTCCATTTGTAACGTCACTTCATAACAGCGAAGCACAAACACACCTAGATAAACTCTTACTCAAAATGGCATATCGTCAGAAAGGCTGAAGATAGAAACCAATCTTACTGCCCTACTTTGGCAAAAGGAAGAATGGGACATCGAGTACAAATGCTACAAATGAAGAAAATAATGTTTTTGGGTAGACCTTTCAACATGGAAATTTGTGAAGAGAAATAATGTCGGTATTCGTGCAAGTCATATGGTGATGCATTTATGACAATTCGAAGAATTTTGATATTCCCATAAAAACTCATTATTATGTAACTTGCTTCCTTTTGCCAAAGTGTTATAGATTTGTAGCAAACATAAAAAAATGGCAAAAGGAAGCAAGTGACAATCATATCGTAAGGATGTTACTTGCTTCCTTTTGCCAATTTTTTTTTCATGTAATTTTGTGCACTTGCTCCCTTTTGCCACCCGAATATCTCAGAAATGGGCCAAAATTGTAACTTTTGGATTTTTCAGTTAAATAGAGCATGCCTCAAATACGCCAAATCAATAAAAAAAAAATCAATATCCATAAAAATGTCACTTGCTTCCTTTTGCCAAAGTAGGGCAGCATAGGCTCCTACTCTGCGGTGACAAGACACTACCATGACTATGGGGAAAGAGAGAGAGAGAGAGAGAGAGAGAGAGAGAGAGAGAGAGAGAGAGAGAGAGAGGAGAGAGAGAGAGGGGGGGGGGGAGATACTAGATGTTTTCTCCGTCATTATTTTTTTTTGTTCAATTGCCAATGTCAATTGTTCTGCTATTGTCGATAGTGTTTTGTTCCGAGAGAGGCGATACAGTAATCCGTCGAGATAATCTCACTGCCTTGTCGAGACGGAATTGGAGCAACCTCGTCTCCGGGGATTAGCTGATGACTTTATCCATTTTTTGTTGTTGTGTGTGTTTGTTTTTTTTTCATCCTGCTATATTCACGAAGGGATTAGACGAATATGAAATCAGATCTTTGGCTACTGGTAATAGTGATATATCAATATTGACGCAATTTGAGCTCCTACGAAAATAATGCGGCACTGTAACCTGACACTATTCATGTCTTGTGCCGTGTGTGGATTCCGAAAAGAAAAGAAAAGAAAAGAAAAAAAAAAGATTCTCGCGTAAACAACGCGCTAAGTTGTTTATAAAGCTTGAATTTGAATTGAAGTTGTGTTTCGTAAGAAACATTCGTTTGTTTATTCTTTTGTTTGTTCGTTTGTTTGTTCGTTTGTTTGTTTGTTTGTTTGTTTGTTTGTTTATTTGTTTGTTTTTCTGTCTCTCAATATTGAATCCCAAAGCTCACAAATGTTCATATTTGCCTTGAATAGAAAGAAAGTGTTTTTGTTTGTTTATTTGTGTACATGAAAAAGAAAATGTTAAATGATAAACTTTATTTGTATTGAATATTGTACGTGGTTGCTTAAGGAAGCATATAGGCCTACACGCTTCCTTAGCAACCACGTAAAACAAGGGAATGCTTGTAAGCAGCAGCAACCACTGGGCCAACGTCTTCGAGTTCCTTTCCACGGACTAGGCAGTTAGGATAAGGGCCTTACCAATGGACACGACCGCTTCAACCGGGGACTCAAATCACAGACCTTACGACTGATAGTCAGTGGTCTTTTCACTGAGCCATTAGAACTCTTCAAAAGGTTGAAAATCCGAATCTTGAAATAATATTATCATTACAGTGTAAAATGTAATCTAAATTAAAAATATACACAGAAAGGAATCCGATAATGAGTTATTACTTCTTTGCATGTGAAGCGGACATGATGTGAGTTTTTTTAGTATGGTAATGATCCAAAAACTTAGTCTATCTGAGTCTATATATCTGGGTATGCTTGAGTGTGTCAATAAAAATTGTCAGCCAATAGTCCAGTTTGGTAGTCAACTGCACACTCACTTTACTCCATGCTCTTCATCCACACTTATCTCGAAATGGCCTTACAGTAGTAGTTAATGTGACATCTCTGAGCAGACGCTATTTTAGAGAGAGTGATGACAGTATAATAATGTTGTGTTGTCATGGCACCAAGATGGATTAAAATCGCATCACGTCCGTACGGACGCGCCGCCGTCCACCACGGCAGAACCCCGCATAGTACAGGCTGGCGACAACGATTCGAGAGATGAGGGGAGGACGTTGAACAAGTACCCGCTGGTCTACCGTTGCGTGTAAGGAAGCAATTTGTACGCGCGTAACGACATGGTTCCAATGATGAAAGTGCAGACGTTTTGCGATTTTTTTCCCCTTTATGTTGTCAGCGGAAACAAAAGCGGCGGCGACCGCAATGCGTCCAATTTGCCCTTATTAGGCGCGATCACGTCGAAACACGATACACGATTAATATCTGAGAGTTCCGATCAAGTGGTCGATAGTCGAAGCCAGTCAGATGGTCCACGGCCAATAATTCGTGGGATTAGTGAGTTTAAGAGTTTGTGACTAGATTTCTCTAATACTCAACAGATGTTGGAAAGGGGGCAAGAAAATGAATCCTGATGGAAATAGCTACCTCATGCATGATAAAAAAAGTGATGGCAGTATGAGGGAGGTACCGATGGTACACCGAGAGTGAGAGTTCAGAATCATTTACACGGTGGAGTTCATCTTTGTAGGAGACAAACTGACGTCTCCTAATTTTCAGTCTCTTTTTTTTTTCTCAAGTTGTCCCTTCTCTTTTATCTATTGTGTTAAGTCTTACCCAATCAAGCCAATAGGTCTATTGACTCAATTCATGATGTCAAAGTCTTTACGTTTTCAAGATTAAGTATTTTACGTACAATTGGTGCGCACATCTGATTTCAAAGACATAATGAGACTAAATCAATGATAAAGTCTAACCGTACACCCAGCGTCGTATACTGTCGGTTATCTCTGTCCTTTTTGGATTGGTAGCGATAACCGGACTCAAATCTCAGCTAAAAGCGGTTGAGATGGGAATATCTTACTACAATGTCAAAATATGAGAGACCTCAAAGACCACTGCACAAACAGTGACTTTAAATCCTTCTTCATTCTCGTCTACTTTTGGACCTCAAAGTGTGAATTATTTAGAGTCACACATCCTGCCTGTTGCTTCAATCGTGCATTACCGGCGAGCTACAAGCGAAGTCCTGACTCCATATCACGTTCGCATCACAGTGAACACGGTGCTAAAAGTGGAAGGTGATGTTCGTTATTTCGGAGGTTCGTTAATCCGAAACACACAAATTCCCTATACCTATAGATTTTCGTTAGTCCGAAAACAAAATAGGGTTCATAACCTGAACATTGTGGCGTTATTCCGAAGGTTCGTCATCCTGAAGATTCGTTTGTCCGAAAATGAAATAAGGTTTGTTGTCCGAATGTTCGTTAATCCCCAAATGTAAGAAGGTTCGTTATTCTGAAGGTTCAAGAGTGCGAAAATGAAATACTGTTTGTAAATCCGAAAATGAAGAATGATTGATGAGCCCTCGGAATAACAAGCTTTTTTTTCCATTTTCTGGCTAACTAACCTCCGGAGTAACAAGCCACATTTTATTTTCGGATGAACAAACCTCCGGAATAACGAGGCTCGTTCCTCTTCGGATTTATGAACCTTCGGATTAACGAGCCTTCGGAATAACGATCCTTCGGAATAGCGAACCTTCGAAATAACGAACTGTAACTATACTGGTTCAGGATCTGGACTCGTAAACAGGAGATGGGGGTTGGATTCATTTCCGGTTTCATTGCTTTCTACCGGCGATGACTCTCGTGGTCTGAGTGTTAAGTATATGATACCTGACAATAATGGGGTTGTAGTAGATTTTGATCAGAGCTATAAAGATAGCGAAAGTGATGTTGAAATTGGACCTCAGATTGGATGCAAATAACTGTTCATTTTCAAAACTAAACAAAATTATCATCGTTTTAACCGTTGTGCCATCATTTTTTCATGACTTAGACTGATTCTTCGATGTTCGGTTGGCTCCTGAATGTGTTGTTCTGGTCCAGGAACAATTTTCATTTGATATTCACCTCTGCTTTTGGCAGCAACAGTCCCTTTAACAAGTCAATCACAACTTCTCGATTAGCAGTCGTTATCTGATAACGTCTACAGGGACCTCCCGTTTGTAAGGGCATTTCACAGGCATTATGTGATTCGGTCTGTCGCGATGCTGCGCGATTCGAGTTATCAATCAGGCCCACGTCAGAGTGACAAGACGCTGGAATCGTTCTCTGCATAAAGTAGAACGTTGTTTGTAGCCCCTATAGTTTGACAGATAACGCTGGTGTCTACACAAGGGAGTTTAAAACCCTTGTCCAGCTGATAAACGCTGGTTAACTGTAGTATAGAAGTAGTAGTTTAGTAGTAATGGTAGTAGGATAAGTAGTGCTATCATGATAATGATAATGATTATAATGATAATAGTGATAACGAAATGATAATTATGATAACGATGATAATGATAATCATGATTATAAAAAATGTTACTGATGTTATTATCATTAGGTAGAGTGTACTGCGTTTCTTTGTTCTGTGATGGTGTGATCTGTAACCTAGATTAGAAAAGGTTAAATAGCATTCGTAGGTAAATCAATGGTTTCCATATCTCGTCTGCTTTGTCGAAGGACTTTCGAGCGGTCATGGCCAAATGGTACAGGGAGCGTTGAGTGCGGGGCGCCGATGGAATGCCGCCCCGCCACATGCCCGGTGAGCGCTGGCTCACGGCGGGGTGAAATGACCGAAGTAATTAACATTCCGCCAAGTTGTCATCATTGCGAAAGAAAGAAGAAGCTTACGGAGGGGAACTGTCTATCTTTAGCGGCTAATTTTCTCGAACAAGGCCGGGGGGGGGGGGGGGGACAGGGGAGGAGAGGCAGATGAATAATAGTTTGATAGGAGAGAGAGAGAGAGAGATGGGGGGGGGGGGACAAACCATCACTGCAAACTTTTATTTTCCCGCGCAATGCGCGCGATTTTGATCTTAATGGCAGGCGATGTCAGTAATGCTTACGGCGGTCACCAGTTGATTATCACTCGCACAGTGCCGCGTTGGGCCATTAACTAGTGACCATGTTTACCGGGTCGGACAAATGGGAGCCTTACCCCAGTAATGGAGAGAAGTTCTCAATACTCCTTGGTAATGCCTGGCCTGAAATGGAATCCTCCGGACTCGCTCAGAGTGACCCTTCTGGTTTGTATCCTGCGTGGGCTCATCCTTAACTGGTCTACCACCCGCGGTTGTCGTGGTATCACTGGCGCAGCGTGGGCGATCGTTGTTTCAATATCGGCGATTGGAAATATGGCGGCTCCCACTTACTTATGGCTTCCATCAACCTCACAACAATTTGAAGCCCCCCCCCCCCCCTCTTCTTTACTCTATCTTCGCTCCATACAGCATATAACTCTCGATGCACTTGAACATTGTGATATCCAACACTTGCGCATTTCATGTTTACAACTTCGTATACTTCCGTTGTGCCTTATTGCTGGATCCTTTTTTAATTGATTCGGACAGTTATTGAGAAAAAAAAATCAACTTTTGTGGAAATTCGTGTGTAAAAGTATTATAATAGACTTTACGTTGTGTTAAATAATTTCGGGTTTCTAGCAGTCGTCATCATCATCATCCCCATTATCACCATTATACCATCATCATCACTGCCATCATCATCACCATCATCACCAAGATCATCATCATCATCATCACCACCATTATCACCATTATCACAACCACCATCATTATCAACATCACCGTCATCATCGTCATCATCATCGTTATCATTGTATGTCCAACTACTAGATAAGTGAAAGAGTTTTGTTTCATTGTCATCTTCATCACCCCCTTCTTCGTATTCGTATTCGTCGTCGTCGTTCTTCAGTTCTCCGTTTATAACCTCCTATTTGCGCCGATTGCAAATCCGAACATTCTTGTGACATGTTGCACGTGATCTGCTGAGGAGCCAACTTGGTGTCTTCTTTGCTTTTCCCACAAAATATACACATCCTAGTTAAGTGCCTGTCGGAAAATTAGCTATATCATGAACCAGATTCGACCAGTTCGTCAATATCTAGATAAGATCTCACCCAGCCATTCGCCAGCAGACAGGTACCGCCGATTCAATACCAGGAGCGGATTCCTCTTACTTTAATTCAGTATCCACGCGGCCCAATCCAGCCCACACCTCCGCATTGGGTTAACGTCACCCTTTTTGGCGGTCCCATTCCAAAGGGCGTCTGCTTTTCTCATTATACCACGCCTTTCCTCACGTGTCAAAGTTCTGACCAGGGAGGTGAGACGAACGTACCTCTCACCTCCCTGTTCTGACGTACTTTTCAAATCACTGACAGTTGTATTCCAGACTTAGCTGAGAATCGTCCTCTATGAGATTGCTATATCAGTATGATGCACTCATGGGAAGTGGTTATCAATTGTGTGGGCACTGCGGCATAATGGATAAGACTCTAGATTTCCAATCGGAGGTTCCTAGTTCGAATACCGTCAAGTAGGCCTACCTACGTCCTTGGACAAGATGTTTTTACCCACCTTGTCCTTCTCATCCCAGATGTGTATATAAGTGGGTGCTTGGAAACGCCAGAGTAATGATGATATGGCTGGGTCCTCTGGTAGAGTAGTAGCAACACCAAAGAGCATACCGTAGATAAAGAAGACCGTATTATCATTATCATTTTTATCACTTGCAATGACGTCATGTTCATGGCAAGAACATCGAAAAAGCAGTAATGAAAACTAACCAAAAAAAAAAGGGACTTGAAAAGAACTTTCCCTCTCGTTGTTCCTTCGGGTTACTTACTTTTCTGCATCCTATGTCCCGTAAAAACCAAAACAACGACGCTGAAGGTTCGCCTATGTTATACACCTACATGAGGCATTATGAGTTGAAATAATTAACGCACGTACTTTTACTCAAAGAAAAATTTTTAAGACCAACGTTGATCGCAGTTCAATTGATACTTTTATGTATTTTGTTTACATCTATAGTTGTTCCAGGTAATCCACAATGTCTGGGGATATTTGTAAACAACTGCATTTTGTGCGGAACAAAATTAATGTAAGATTGCTGTTTTCAGGCTCTGGTTCATTGCCAAAACAAAACTGGACCTTTAATGTCAAACGATCACCATTCATGGAGAGATTATTTATCATCCAGCGAGTATATTCCTCAGGAGTGCATGCCTTTTCTCGTCACAAAAAAGAGCGATAAAATCAGACGAAATCGTCTTACCTTCTGGCACAGAAACGCCAGGTTCAGTGACACATTATGCTCAATGTTATAAACAATCCGTAATGATATTTCCATATTCATAGAGGATATTTTGCTCTGTTTTCCTCATTTCTTATAAATTTTCCTTCCCCGTCACGCAACGTCAAAGATATCACCAGGAAACACTCGTACTTTTTTTATTGGGGGGGGGGGGGGGGTAACGTTTACAGAGTTAAAGACCTTTAGTCATTTTAAGTAGTTGAGACTGGTCTGAATTGTCTGAAAAAAAAATATTATGGAAAAGCATGGCTTTAATGATAAATGTCGTCTTTGTATACTATATTTTGAATACTACATTAAATGTAAAAATAAAGTTGACATTCACCAGTGTGGTAGCGGAATACTGTCCTATAATGGGAAGTTTAAAGTTTTGACAATTATAATTATTTGCATGGTATGGATCCTTTGCTTTATGCTACCAAGAAAATAAACCGCATACAGTATCAGGCCCCATTTCTCTCTTTCTCTCTTCTTTCGATCTTTAAAATAACAACAACAACAGTATCAGTAATGCGGGAGGGTAACATTGCAGACGTAGTTGGAGGCCGTTAGCTGCCGATCGTCCATGGGCAAATGGGTAGCACATACAGGCTTTGTCATGAGTTTTCGTGGGGGGGGGGGGGGATAAATTTTCATCTGGTGGATGATATCTTTACCTGGTTTGTAGGTCTCACGGAATTCACTGGAGAACGATTGTTGCTCATTCAGTGATTATAGAATGATGCAAATAATAACCAAATTGCAACAGCGCCGCCAACGAACAACGAAGACAACCTGGTATTCATTAAATGTACATCAGCCAATGTGTCAAAACGTCATTGCTAATCAATGTGCTCGAAAGCTGTGTAATATGCTTGGCTATGGGGATCGTATTGTTGCTGCTTATTTTCTTTCATAACTTTTTATGTAAACCTTTAATCCACATTACATAGACCAAGAATAAAGAGTTTTAAACAGGTTTCCTATAATTTTTTTTCCCTTTGTGCTATTCAAAATATCCATCTGTGCATAGGCAAGCACATAAATGGGCATTTGTGATAAAATGTAATCACACTGATTACAAGACAATAATGCATGTCAGTATAAAATTCACTTCACCTCCTAGGTTTGTATCTGCGTATATGATTATGTGTGTGTGTGCGTGTGTGTGTGTGTGTGTGTGTGTGTGCGCGCGCCCGCTTGTATGTAGGCGTGTAGTGTCTCTGTTCGTTGGACTTTGGAGAGATCATTCTGCCCATGTGGGCTTCCAACATTACATCAAATCGTGCGACACCTTGAGAATGTGACATGCAACCACACGTGACTCTGTCATGTGACGCTGTCATGTGACTCGCTTGATTTGATTCGTTTTCCTGTGCTGAAGGCTTGTGAGTAATGTTTTGACAGATAACGGAAATGACATCATCTCACTAAACCTTTCGACACTGTCACCTTAAAATGCCATCACTTTGCACACAGAGGTAACCGATACTAATTATAAGTCAAAACATCCCAGGTGCTGCGTATGTATTCAAATTTTTCATTCTGGCGTCATTACTTCTTCTTTTTTTTTCAATTCGCAATTGATTGACAATTGCCATTCAAAGTGTTATTTGCTTTTTTCTCCATAAAAGATCAAACTTTTACAATTCCAAACTCTCCCCCCAACACAAGTCCGATTTTGCTCAGCACCAGGGTTGTGTTATAGGAAACGTAGAATGGAGTCTCCTTTTCGAGCCGTTGCATCAACTTGATAAAGACTGTCAGATTGCTGAAAGCTATTACTTACCTCTAAAGCCTAATTTAAGTGGAGTCCTGCGATCTCGGCTTTGACGAGGGACGTTTATGACGTCGTACCTCTGAATCGGGCTCGGTTAAAAGGGTTCGGCTGCGACATAGTTTTATTAGCATGGATCAGAGGAACGAATGAATGAAGGGATCAAACACCAAGGTATGGATAAAAGAGGAAAGAACTCGAGAAGAAAGCCAAATTAACCTTGGTCCGTTATACCCAAAGGAGAGCAAGAAGGCAGTAAATCCAATCTTTTTGTTATTGTTTAGATTACTTTGAATTCTTCCCTCATGAGCTTGTTTTTGCTGACTTCATACATCTTATAGTTGTTACCCTTCCCTGTAAACAAAAAGATAAGTCACAATGAAAAAGAAAGTAATGATAATAAAAATAAGGTCTTCTTTACCCAGGGTAGCCAGTGTTGCCACTGCTCTACCAGAGGCCCCTGCCATTATTATGAAATGAAAAAGATCACCTGAAATTTGTGTAGTTTTTTTTTTATTACTTGCTATGAGAAACGACACATACAGACTATAAATCTAGTCATACACAGTGAGAGTGAGATAAAAGTCATAAAATAATTTTACTTGAATCAATCCTACAATGAAAGCGATTTTCATCCCTCCCCTTCCCCCCTAAAAAAACCCAAATAAACACAGATGATATAAAAAAAAAACAGTGATAAGAAAAAGCCACTACAAAGACAATACGACATTCAAATGTACTTTCTGATAGGAAGTAATTTGACTACGTGTAAGCCCTTAAAGTTGCCTAAAATGGGAAAGTAAAATAACATTGATATCCTTTTTCCTTTACCGTCTTTTTGGCTTTGCATTAAAGCATGGAGCTACAAACGAATATTCGTTTGTAGCTCCATGATTACAGCGACGCATTTCAAGCCTTGCCGTGTCAGTGCGACGCACGGTGCCTGGACACGACATTCCGCGCAGAATGACGAAAATCGAGGTCGACGCTTCGTTTTGATTGGTTCTTCAACCAATCACAAACGGTTTTCACGCCGCCCCGTGCCGTAGAAGTCGATCGCGCTTGGCAGACGGTCTCGGCAGATTTCACATGATAATGCAGGGTTTTAGATATTAGAATCACCATTCGGTCTTTCGCATTATGATGTACCTCTATAATTTCACATAATATAATTGTAGAGAAACCTTATTATTAAGTTTCCCATACAAACGGTATACTTTTTATCAGACATAGTCAGATCATCTTAATGGTTTATTTCGTGGAGACATTATAAATTATGAATTTCCACTATTATTCTTTTTTTCTGTAGCCTAGATACAGTCGACGAAATTTTCCACGTAATCTCAAAGATCGCCTTCAATCTTACAGTGAGTACTTTAACTGCTCTAAAGTGATAGAAAATGCTGGACGACCTCGTATACCGGAAGAAAGTGGGTATCAGGATGTAATAAAATGTACTGCCCCGAGAATTTTCGCCATCGATTACGAGCAAAACACCCACGATTTTTTTCAAATCAAATTTGAACTTGTTATTTCACCTTCTGTAACTGTTATTCCTCATTTTTCCCACGGGATTCAACTGCACCGCTTTTTAAATGGTTCGTCCATGATGTGCGGGGTCGTTAAATCCATAAATTGCCCAGGGCAGGACATAGTGGTAAAGTGGTGGTGGTTGAACATAAGAATAAGCGTGTGTGTATTTGTGTGTGTGTGTGGGGGGGGGGGGTGTGATGGATGGAAGAATGGATGTATTCGTCACTATACCTTGGATGTGGCGACTTCCTGCTAGCAAGAAGCATTTATATGAGAGACACTGACCGCGGGAATCTGCGTGCCAGCCGGCAAAGCCATCGCAGAAATGAATGACCCATTTTGTGACGAGTCGATTGGCCATGATTTCGCGATAATTCGGAATGGAAACAGCTTGATTTCACCACTGATTCTCAGCCACACTGTCCCCACCACTACTATCTTCTCGTCAGCACAGGTGTACAAACGTCCCTTTCTTTCTCCCTTTCTCTCTCTGAGGACATCTATTTTCCCTAGCTCGTTACTGGTCAAACGGTCATGGACACAGATTATGCTCCTCATCATGGGCGTTTAAAGGGACACTTAAAACAAAAATTGAGATGATAAAAAAATGGCAGAAATGGCAACGTTTCAAATATCCGTGGTAATACTGCAATAGTATCTGATATTGTGCTAAAAAAGTGAAAGCGAACTAAAATAAAAAAAAAATGTAGGAAAAGCTATGAGTGACGTCATTATTTTAACAAATTAATTTTTCCTACAAACAGTAGTACGAGACTCAATCGTTTAATAAAAGAATTTGTAAGAGTGACTTTGTCGTAGACATGTTTCTAGTGAGAGCACATTTTCAAAGTATTTATATTGTTGAGAGATTTTTCTTTTCCATCCCTTAAATATGATAATGCTGCTTAGTCAGGAGTTCGATGATATTTTCATAGAACTATCTCTGTGTGACGCAGTGTCTTTAAACTGGCAATGAGAACACTACTGGTTTAAAGGGATAGTATAATTTTGGTTGAGATGGGGCTTCAGGTTTCCGATTTTCTTGTGAGATAATGAGAAACATCGTATGAAATATGAAAGAGCATATAGTTCTAAGAGGAATTCAAAGCTTTTTCTATGAAAATGGGTTTGAAATGGCTAAGATATCCAAAAACAAAGAGGTCCTGAGAAAAGATGTAACCCACCTTTTATTAGGGTCACTTTATTCTACTTTGTTTTTGGATATCTCAATTGTTTTAAAACCGATTTCCATGAAATGATCTTTGAATCTCTCTTTGCTCTTTAATGTTCCATAAGTAGTTTCTAATTATCTCGCAAAAATTAAAACCTGAATTCCCACCTCAACCAAAACTGTACCCTCCCTTTAAACTTGCAAAGAACCTTGCTTTAAGTATAGACCCTCCTAATCTTAGTGGTGCTACTCGTGGTGCCTTCGCATATATTACCAAGTCACCTTTTTGCCTTTTTATCCAGAACATGACACCCGAGTGAGTTTGAACATGTCGCCTTTTTGCTCTCTTGGCCTAATCAAGGCATCTCGAGAAATCTTAGACGAGTATCATTTCGTCTGTGAAAGCGCGTAATTTTCTTCCCAGCATTTCTTTGAAATAAGATTATGATTGTAGTCATGAGTGCGCCAATATATGGGTGTGCGTGTGTTAAATATATATATATATATATATATATATATATGTTCATATAAATAAATGTTTATTAGTATATGTTATATATAATCATCTCTTTATTAGTATATATTACATATAATCTTTTTTTAAAGAATTAATAACTGTAAGCCATTTAAAATGCAGCTTTGCTTACAACATAAGCACAGAAGTGAAAGACAAACAAAAATGAACAAATAACCATTAAGGCATGTTTACACACACACACACACAGACACACACACACACACACTCTTCTCTCTGTCTGTCTGTCTGTCTCTCTCTCTGTCTCTCTCTCTCTGTCTGTCTCTCTCTCTCTCTCTCTATATATATATACATATATATATATATATATATATATATATATATATATACATATACATATACATTTCCATATTATACCCATCGTAGTTATCACCCTGCGTTATCAGCATCAACCCCATTGTGAAGTGGCGTCAGAAATGGCGCGCGTCCTGCGAGATGATTACCCCAGCCTGTCAAGCGAACCATAAAGTCGGGAGAAGTGATCAAGAGCGGCGTCTGTGGTTATAGTCGACGCACTTGACACTCTCCAAAAATGGCCTCACTCCATTTAACAGGTGGTTGGAGAACTGATCTGAGTTGGTTCGATGCTCGGATAGTGCTCGTGAGACGGCGTATGCTCGTTCCCACTGGAGGCTGGGTGACGAAACGGCCGGCCAAAGGCAAATTCGCGATGACGCTCCATCAGCTCAAGTCCTTTCCGATGAACATCTTTCTGATAATAGGCGCGTGTAACATAAATCGATTGTCACCGGCTGAATAATCGAATGTTTTTTTCAATTTGTTGGGATGTCAACATTTCATTGAATTCCGCCGATCCCTTCAATCTGAGGTTTTCTACGAACATTGCCTGTCACTTCTACTTACCTCCCTTTCCTTCTTTCCACTTTTTTTTTCTGATTTGAGACAAGAAAAATCACCAACTATCTTCGTCTACATCTGATATTCACCTCGTACCACGCTTTTATTTGGAAACAACGGCGGTTCATACAATACCGGCGTTGATGTATGAGTACATTCATTGTAAGCGTCATGTACGACGTCAGGAACACCGCCCTGCGCCGCAAAAGTTGCGTCTTTGTGTTCCGGCTGAACGCGCCCCTCTCTTCGCTCGTGGGTCCGCGACCTCTCGTGTGTACACCTATCAGCACAGTCGCGTCATTGTTCCGTGCACTCCGAGCCGGGATATGGCTTTCTCATCATCTTCATCTGAATTGCCTCGATTTTAGCACATTTCTATTTCGATTCCTTGATGGAAGGAGAGAGAGAGAGAGAGGGGGGGGGGAGATTGTACCTTAGAAATAAACAAACAAACAACCATACAAACAAACAAACATACAAACAAACAAACAAAAGGTTAGAAAAGTTCCTGAATCCGACAGAAATTCTTAAAATGAAAGGATATTTTGAAATATTGTTTTTCTCGTGGACTTAACACACAATTCTCAGTGGCAGGTAAACGAAGCGAACTTCTTAACATTTATTGAAACATTTTTTTTTTTTTTTTTTTTTTTTTGGGGGGGGGGTTCGGTTAACACTCAGTGTCCTCAAAACCTAAATTGTATAGAATATGTGACCTGCTTATGACTTTGTCTTGTTGCTCGACGGTGCTAACTATTTCAGCAGTTTGAAATATTGCAGACACAATTATTAAATCTTTGCGAAAGACAAATCACACAACATTCAGTCGTTTATCATATCACAGATGCTTTTGATGATTGTGATAAGGATGCGGTAGTATGGTGGCATGATTTGCAGTATCTTTGTCGAGCTCCTTCTGTTTGCATGAGTCTCGATTTTTCAACTGGTAGTGTTCCCAAACCATTTACATAAATTCATTCAACTATGCTTTATTACCATTGAATAAATGGTAATACACGATGCAAAGTATAAATATGACAAATCTTATTGTTTTAACAGTCAATGAATTGAATGCATTAATTAAAAGTTTAGCAGTTGCAATTGTTATTTAGTGATTAATGATTATAAATGCTAATGACTTTATAATTATGATGATAATTCCGGAATCTTCTGCTTCATTTCTCTCTTAATCTACAGATGCTTTCCACTGGCATGTCAAAGGTCAAGCAGCCTTGGAGGAGGCCCTCCAGCGGCAGAGGTTGAACCTGAACGTCGCCAAGAACATCATTTTCTTCCTTGGGGACGGAATGGACGTAACGACGACCACGGCTGCACGGATACGGAAGGGACAGCTGAACGGAGAGACGGGGGAAGAAGCGTCGCTACACTTCGAGTACTTCCCGCACGTCGGTTTAGTCAAGGTGTGCGGAGTTGGATCATGATGGTGGTGGTGATGGTGATGAAGGTCGCGTTGATGGTGGTGGTGGTGGTGGTGGTGATGGTGGTGATGGTGATGGTGATGGTGATGATGGTCATGTTCATGGTGGTGGTGGTGATGGTGACGGTGACGGTGATGGTGACGGTGATGGTGACGGTGATGGTGATGGTGATGGTGATGGCGATGGTGATGGCGATGGTGATGGCGATGGTGATGGCGATGGTGATGGTGATCGTGATGGTGATGGTGATGGTGATGGTGACGATGGTCATGTTCATGGTGGTGATGGTGGTGGTGGTGATGGTGACGGTGATGGTGACGGTGACGGTGACTGTGACGGTGACGGTGATGGTGATGGTGGTAGTGGTGATGGTGATGGTGTTGGTGATGGTGGTGATGGTCGTGTTGATGATGGTGGTGATGATGGTGGTAGTGATGATGGTGGTGGTGGTGATGATGAGGATGATTATTATTATTACAATAAGGAGGAGGAGAGAACATTGAGAATGAGAAAAAAAGTGGAGGGGAGGAGAAGAAAGAAAATGCTGCGGATGTTGGGGAGGAGGAGGAGAAGGAGGAGGACCTGGTGGTGATGGTGGTGGTGGTGGTGGTAATGATGGTGGTTGAGGAGGGGAAGGCGGGGATGGGGTGGACGAGGGTGAAAAGAACGAATAGGAGATGGAGGGGGAAGAAGGGGTATGATGTAGAGGGTGATGAGAAAAAATCGACCATATCATGAGCATTATTGACCAAGGTTCATTATCTACAACATCGCACAAGGCGTATCAAGTGGATCAATAGATTATTACACAGATAAAAAGAATCGCTATAATGCCGTGTGTAGGGGAGGAGAGAGGGATAGTGTTCGTAGATAGTTGGGTCACTGGTCAATGATGATGTCAGAGATTTTTAGGCCATTTTGCTTTAATTAATGTGTCGTCTAGCTCTAAGTTGGTCTCAGTTGGAATCGAATTTCCGAATTTTTCAATTTAATCAAAATCCCGTTTCCCCTCCTAGTAATTCCTCCGAGAAATTTCTCCAGCGCAGAGAGCTTTGCCAAGGTTCAGCCCCAAAAACTGACGAGATACACTTGAACACCTTGACTAACACGGGGATTATGGGTAAAACGTTGTGCCTAAGGAAGAATACCCAAGGCAGCAATCGAACCAAGAATATATTCATAGCCCAATTCATTTTACCAAAGTGCCTTATGTACCGAGCGTTTGATCATATTAAATACCATTTTCCTTTCTGCATTTTTTTTTCCTCGGCTTCAGACATACAACACCGATCGCCAGGTACCGGACTCCGCCGGCACAGCCACGGCTTACCTCTGTGGAGTCAAAAGCAAGTTTGGAACGCTCGGGGTCGATGACCGCGTCGAGCGTGGCAAATGTTCGTCAATAGAGGGCGCTGCGGTAGATTCCATCATGATCGATTCACTGAGAGCAGGTAAGTAATGTTTTCCCGCCTTCGTTACCCACCAGAATCCTTTTCTGTTGTTGTTTTTCATATGTCAGAAACACAGGATGTAGAGCCTATACCAGCAGAAAAGCTCACTTATAGTGATTCAACTGGGAGAAGAGGACTGTGTGGGCTTGTTGAAAAGAGAAAGAGCAAGTTTCTAAGTTAGTGTCAATAATGTGATACACTGTACTAGTTTTATGTTTGTTCTGCGCTAAAAAAAAAGACCACATGAAGAGGATGGAAGTAGCCTTTAATTTGAATCAGTCACCTGCCTCTTACTGCTTCTATGATTGATCTCTCCCTTTGCATAAACAGTCCTCTTGTGCTTAAGTTATGTAGCATAAAGGATGCATTTGATATAATCTTTCTGTATGGACAGGTAAAAACACAGGCTTTGTGACGACTGCCAGGGTGACGCACGCCTCTCCAGCGGCGCTTTACGCACACACTCCCGAGCGAAGGTGGGAGAACGACCACGATCTCGACTCCGACACCGTCAGGGAAGGCTGCAAGGATATCGCCCTGCAGCTTATCGAAAACGGGAAGAACTTTAACGTGAGCTTCGTGATACTTTGCCTTATTAACACTCACCTTATATACTGCATCGTGGTTTCTGCCTGCTCAACGTCCATCAACATATTATCATGAAATGTTTAAACCAGTAATCACTTGACGATTAAATGCATACATGTATGAATGAGTATAAATTGGAAGATGGATGGAGCGAGGGATAATCAAATAAATGATAAATCAATTATAGATAGGTATGTAAGCAATAAGTAAGTTAATGAATAATAAAAAAGTGAATAATGTATCAATCAGCTGTCAATGTCATGAAGATAACTTTAAGTAAGTAAATAGATGAACAGATTCTTATACTTATACTGATTGAAATAGAGGGGAAAATGAATGAAATGAATGAATGTTTCCACGTAATGAAGGTACATGGTCTCTTTACAGTACATCTCCGAGAAACCCGTGGTCATTTTATGCTTTCACAACAGGTGATTATGGGCGGTGGTCGCCGAGAGCTGACCCATCGAGGCGTGGAAGATCCCGAGTACGATGGCGACTACGGACAACGGCGCGACGGCCGCAACCTGGTGAACGACTGGCTGGCCGACAAGGATCCTATGAGGTCGCACTATGTTTGGAATCTGCGCGACTTCAACCGCGTTGACCCAGTCGAAACAGATCATCTGATCGGTAAGCCTCCAGTTTTGACTTCATTTTGACTTTACCGTGACACTGATTAGGGAGGAGATGATATATCATTTACAGCGCCACATTTTGTCTTAAACTTTTTATTGCTGTATTTAACAATGTTGCTCTTTCAAAATGAGTCACCGTGAAATTTGCAAACAGAAAGTTTCGTTTTTCTTGAAAACTTGCAGGCTTGTTTCAGCCGTCACACATGAAGTACGAGGCGGACCGCAGCTGGGATCGTGCCGGGGAACCTTCCCTAGCTCAGATGACGGAGAAGGCGATTAGAATCCTGCAGAAGAACAAGAAAGAAGGATTCTTTCTCTTTGTCGAAGGTAGGCGTGTGGAGCGCACATGATTATACAACTTATCAGAGATATACACACACGTGTACAAGTCCACCAATGCAACATTGATTGTACACACACACTGAACATGATTATTATACAACGCATTGATACACACACAAAAAAAATGACTCACAACGTGCACATACAACATCTACACACACCTTCACATAAGCATCTATATCTACAACAAATTCCAAAATTTGTACAAAAACGTACAAGTTTTCTAAATTTAAAGGGACATTTACTCCAAATAATGTGGCTTAAGTGATTATCGTTCCTGCGTCTGGATTGGGAAGTAAAATCCCTGATTTAATGCGTATTATCGGGTATTTTTGTAGATTTTCTTTTTTAGCATCTGTATCCTAAGCAATTAGCGTAGACACAACATCGTCGACACTCGACGTATCAAACCAAGTGTTATCAAATGGTGAGCAGAAAAACCTTCTTCAAAAAGTAGATTTAAAAAAAAAAAGAAGAAATGATGCACGATACATGTCAATTTCTCACGGTCTTTAGCGAGATTTAGATCTTCGACGCGAACGTTATTAGGCAAACAATAGTGTTCTGCACATGTGCAAGACAGCTGTTTCCATTGTCCAACACGGGGGGAGGCGTCGTCTTAGCGTTCGCGTCGCAGATCTGAGGTCGCTAGTGTCTTCATGATATATATGCAACGCCAATCTCATGAAAAGAACACGTGCACTGGACGGGTGAGAACATTTAACTACGCCAGTACCGTAACCTTTGAAAAAGAATGAATTATTCGGTCGGGGTTTAGAATCTAGACTACAGAGATGGCATAACTATCGATCATCAACTTGTCACTGAGCCTAATCCGAACGGATCGTCAACACACACGGCCTGCTATCGGCGCGTATCGAACTACATGACTTGTATATATGAACACACCCTGGGGACCTGCAGGTGATGATGGCAGAGTTATGCTGAAAGGCTTATTGGCGGATAAAGTGCATTTACACTGTTTCCACAGATAGCCAGTTCACAAGTTAACTGTAGTGCTCTACCAAGAGCATCAAAATCATCGTCGGCTAAAACATTAGAATGACACGTTAACTTAAATCTAAATAATTTGAATCAAGAAAGATTGAAATATCGCTAACTTAATTGGTTTCCGAGAAAATAGCAAATAAAACATGTCTCGATAGAAGAATGCCATTACAAGACTGATCTGGATGACTTTCACGTAGTTATTGTATAGACTTTCAATATGTAGGCCTACAAAACATCGTTTCTCAAGAAAGATATCTCGCTGAATTCAAAAGAAAGAGTGCGCAACGTAGGAAAGTGTTGTCAAAGAAAAACCTACAAAGAAGAGAGTAGAATGGAAGACAAACAGAGAAATTAAGAAAGCTCGTAATTTTTCTGTGAAATGGTTTCATCTGGTAAGAGTATAGGCGATATCGAAATAGATGAAACCAAGAAGTTTTTGTGATAAGTCTTTGGTAAGAACCGGCGGTTATAGAGACCCCTCCTTTCCCATCTTACCGCCCGCGGCAACAAGAATAGTCGAACAGGAATCCGATACCAGTCAATGATATTTTAAAGACCCGAGCTTCTCTTCCGCGGCAGTTCAACAAGAGTGCATGCCCGGGAAAGAAAAAAAAATGCTACCGTTCCCGCGGGAAAACTAAAACTCTTGATTTCCTGTCACCATGATCACGTACTGACATCGTACTTCTATACGCTGGTATTTTCGCGTACAGATATTTTCGCGATTGATGAGGTCGCAGACATTTTCGCGAGATGTTGTTTTCGCGAATCGACGCCGATGCTTACGTTAATGCTCTATCAACAAAGCGCATGGAGACAATTTCGCGTGTTGTTAAATTCGCGATCCAACTGTGATTCGCGAAATTCGCGAAAATTAAACCTTCGCGAAAATAACAGCTTATACACTATTCGGATATGAGTCTTTTGATTCGTATAGTATACTGGCGCTTCTTGAATTGACAAACAGGGATCTACGAACTTATTTTTTGTTCTTCTTTAAGGGACAATAAAGTAGATGCTAGGGATCTTTGCACAATCAACATTGTGTCACGTGGGTAACATGCTATGGGTGCACGTCACGAGCTTGACACCCACGAATCATACAGCCCACGAGTCGTACAGCCCATGAGTTCGACACTAAGCAGAAATGCCGACGAGACCGACACATTTAGGCCCCGTGTTGTAATGTTGAACTCGTGGGCTGTTTTTACCTAGTGTAAAACTCATGGGTTGTGTGACTCGTGGGCTGTACGACTCGTGTACCTTTTTTTTTTTTCAATGTCGAACTCGTGGGCTGTGTGTCTCGTGGGTGTCGGTCTCATGGGATGACCCCCATGCTATTCATAGTGAACCTCTAGTCGAATGTGGACAAAATGCCATGCAGCATGATGATGATAGATTGTCGTCGTGGTTATGTGACTTCGACATCTCTTTTTTGCACAAAAGATGTGATTTTTTTAATACTCCTTAGAAGACATGCTTCTACATGCCTCTGCTAAGGCGATATTTGACCCGAGTTATTAATCAAACGGATTTGTTGCCGGGATCGACTGCCGTTAGAATACTCCGTATCTTCGTGCACAATGCATTGTAAGGTATTCATCGTCGTGTTTCGTGGAATGATTTTCGGTTTATTTCCAAACGTGATGGAAATAAATGGAACATTCAACAGGAATGAAAAGCATATTAGAAACTCCTGCAAACATTCTCGTCTTCACGTGTGTTCTCAACCACACGGTGAGGTGTTGACATGCTCGAATATTTTGTTAGGCCGGAAAATTTCCCATCTTTCTCGTAGGTTTACTTTGTTTTGATGAGAAACAAACACCCCACTCAAAATTGTCATCGTGCTGTCGGCACTCAGACTCAACTATACTACCTCTGTCGTCACTTCCGGTCAGGAGAGGGACATTTTCGCGCTTCACACCTCAGCGAGTGTCCTGTTTAGTCATTGAACACTGCCTCCAGCGGCTTGTCCACAAGCTACGGTTGGAAACGTATTTATGCCGACATGACGTGACATAAAATAAACAGTAGCACTCGACAAACGATAGCAGATGATAATATTGATATATTGATTTCACCCCCAAGAGCGCACAACATTAAATGTTCCTCTGAAGTGAAGGGTGGGAACCGGGTAGAGGGTGATATTCGTGGAACTAATTGGAATTTTACATATAATGATGAAAGTGTGTGGTCCTATACCTGAATATATTTTGAGCATCTCGTAATGCTAATAGTTTTCGTTCCACGGATGTATCTGGCAATCAATGTCTTACCCTTTTCACTTTTTCATACCAGAGATTGAGATGCGCTCATCTTCTAGAGTAATATTCACAAAATTTTCAAGCTATATGCTTCTCTTGTGAATTCCTCTTTTCCTAGAGTAACAAAGTAAAATTGTATTGCTTACTTGTCTATTTATTTAAAAACAAAGTTGATATTATTATTATTGTATCAATGTTTTGTTGAAACTTATTTGATTCAAAGTTCCTTAAAATATGATGTACTCCTGTAAGCGTTATGTATATTACTTTGTATTACTTTATGTGGAAATAAAATCACTTGAATGGAATGATGAATGATAATGTAACATCAGTGACTGATGTACACGCACACTCGATTGTCTGAAACTTGCACGCCAGGAATGTGTTGATAAATATCAATGCTAAAAAGGTCTGTGTGTTTGCTTTTGTTTTTTTTTTCACACTTTTTACATTGGTATTGTTTTGAAGTATAATAGGCCTACACCATCCACTCGTGAGCCGTTTCAGAAATCTAAGGGGAGAAGCACGTCACTTGGAAATTGTTGAGACTCAAAAATATCGCATATATTATGCAATCTCGGTCTCCTGTATATGCCAGCGTTATCGTTGCTTGGTTTCAACCGAATAGCTATGTGTAGGCACTTGTATGGCCATTCAATGACTTGTTGATCTCCGAAGAGTCAGCGTTCACAGGACGAGAGAGCGAGGAATGTGTCGTGTTTATTTTGACCCCTGTCCACCCGTGGTCCTGACCCATGGAATCTACACGTTGTTTTCTCTGGCCCAGAAGATAGAGAGCGAACCGAAGGCAGAAAGTTCATCACTAGTGAAATTCTGTCCAGGAGGAAAAAATCCTGTCCCCTATAGTTTCTCGCTGTTGAAACACCGCTGTGGGGATAACAATGACCTATATAAAAAAAAAAAATAAATACAAAACGATTTGCGTTAAATTTCCCCCTAGAAATGAATCTAATTAAAGTATATTAAGGATTTAAACACGTCCATCACGTAGTGAACCCGTGGAGTAGTTAAAAGGGAATAGTAAAAACAAAATCACACAAAAACACACACGAGATAAATCACACAAAAAAAAAACTCGTTTGAACAACTTCATTCCACCACCATGCACCATGATCTCCTTTAAACATTCTTAAGCTGAACAACCTTATTCTTTGGTAGGTTACTTCACTGCCATGTCAATCTCAACAAGAAGATGCAGAAGTTTGTCTCAAAGCTCAATCAACCAAAGTGAAATTTTATTGTCAAAAGGGAAGATAATCAGTTAGCTTTCCATAGTAATAAAAGCCACACAGACAAAGCATACCGAAAAAAGCCTTTAGGTTTAATTTTATGACGACGAAAGGAGCGGGCCACGTTGCCATGGTGATTAGATGTAGATGAGTTTCTGAGACGTCTTGGCTGTTGGTATCTTTTCCAAAGCTCCCAATGTCATCAAAGATGATTGAAAGTAAACACGTGATGCTGGCCGGCCAATTCTGTTCCCACCATTTTCGAAATGCAAGAGTGACCGTCTGGCATTTGAGTGTGTTGGGAATGGTGAATGTTTGTGTTAGTGTGTGTGTGTGTGTGTGTGTGTTGAGTAGAGTTTAGTTTAGTTTATTTATACACGGGTTGAAAGCCTGCTTTCAGTTGGACAGCTGTTTTCAGCTAGGTCGTGACTTACATCGAGTAACAAAGCATACACAGGCGCGGTGGAGCACCCCAATTTGCATCTCATTATCGCCCCGTTCTATTTGAATTTCCAACGGGCATCCACGGCTGCCCGAAACTGTGTGCATGAAAAAGTCAAATCTTTACCTTCTCCTTGTGCCGCTATGCGTGCCGCTAGTAAACTCAAACTTCCCACACTATCTAAGTTTTTAAAAACCTTCCTTTTGCTGAAAACATTATGAAATTTGCTGCACTAGAACTTGAGATATTAAAGCGTTTTGAAAATCACCTCTCGCAAAACATGCTCTCTGTTTTTTTCCGACTGGACTATGGCCGGGCTCCAATGTGTCCGAAATTGACAACATAAGTTTATCAGGCCTCAATCCATATGTGGTGAAAGTTTTCGCTTGGTTCCACCTGTACTTTTTGAGAAATCAACTTGTTTCTACAGGGTTTGGAATAGAAAATTGTAGTCAGCGAAACAATTGAAAATGACGTCATTTCTTTTCCCGTAATATTGGGCATGCGTGGTACAGTACGTGAGATTCAGGATTTCGTGCTCATTGTTGGTTTGCATGTGACGCAGTCAATTTTTGCTGAGTGTCGCACGGCGGTGACTGCTGAGCTGCTGCCGCGCACGCTGCATGCAGCAAAGCGTTGTGTGTGCTGTGACATGCAACGCTACAGTCACGAGATTATATATACATGGGACCTACCTGTGCGCTTTGCGTTCGTGTCATTTTTGACATCACCTTCTGTTTTTTTCCGACACAACCATGGCCGGGAATATTACAGTATGACATTTAAAATGCAAGCAGATGAATAAATTTCGGTGTACTTTGTTCGAATGGCGCTTTGGTTCCGCAATCACACTTCGAGAATTTTAGGATGATTTTCGAGGCATATTTTTGGCAATTTTGCTCGCCAGGTTTTCGCTAAAATTTCACATTTTATCATTGTCAAATCCTTTAATATGTTATATGTGCATATTCGGACATGTTTTCAAATTCAAACTAACTCAATTTTAATCCGAAAATAGGTTTCCTTAAATTGTTATTAGCTTGAGAAGTTGTTTACTTTTTCTCAACTACGCGAGTACATGTTGTTTACTTTATGCAAATGAGGCTCGGCTGCCGATGGATTTCTGCGAGATAATTGGGGTGCTCCACCGCGCCTGTACACACAGTGAAACTTCAAAGATGTACAATGATACACAATAAGAGACATTCACCGAGCAAGTAACAAATTAAAACAAAAATCAATGAAAAAGAAACATTTACAGATATCTACAAAAATGTTAAGAACATTGATATAAATTTACTTCTATGGACACATTTAGGGATTCACAATTTCTTTCGTGAAAATTTTAATGTCAGTTAATAGGGCCACAGCACTTAGACGAACAGGGAGTATTTTGTGTGTTGGAAGTGTATGTGTTTACATTATCAATTTATGCAGGTGTATGAAGCTCTTGTATTTGACTGCAGAGTCTTACTAAAAACACACACACAGTAATTCCACGTTGACAAGTGATAACTGTACTTCTAACTCTTTACCCTCAATCTCTCCTCTGACTTTTATCCTCCAAGGCGGGAGGATCGACCACGGTCACCACGACGGCATGGCGCGCGACGCCCTCACCGAAACTTTGGCCATGGATGACGCCGTGGGTGCCGCCCTCCGATTAACCAGCTCGGAAGACACTCTCATCATAGTGACGGCCGACCACGCCCACGTGATGACAATGGCAGGATACCCTTCTCGGGGAAACCCCATCTTGGGTAAGTTCCAGTCTACGCATTCCTTGGTGCATACCAACCAGATACAATCTGAGGCACATCTTGATTAGGTGACAAAACGCAGTCAAAGATGCATTTGATAAACCATAATAGCTTAACGAATCCCGTGCAAAAAGAGCGAACTAATTTCCTTCACCTCATAGTCACTTGGTCTTTCGCCTTCACTGCAATAACTAAAAGACATTTATGTAGGTTTGAAATGAAGGAAGAAATGGGTTTGATACAACCCCTAAGGCTTTGAGCGTTGTAGCTTAGACGCACAACGAATCCTCCCAAAAAAAAAATATCCAACGTGGGATTCCTTCTATGGGTCTAGAACTTCTAACAAAATAAACGTTTTGATATCCTCAGGAAGTACTCAAGAATGTTATACATTTATTTTGTCTGCGATCTTGTAATAAAGCCTGATCCCAAAATTGCTTCAACCTGTGACTGTCTTGAAAATCTCGTTTTGTTGTACTATCTAGATACTAGGTGACTGCAGTCACATGAAACTCGATGAAAGTTGACTAATAGTATCTGAATCTTGACCGTATTGACTACGGGTTTAACGGTTTTAACAATAGATTTATGATGATAATTCTCTTCCACCAACCCTTTTAATACATCATCCCAACAAAATCATAAATTTTCATATTGTGCTCCTGTACCTATCAGGCCTAGAGGACCATTATTTAGCTGATGACGACCTACCCTACTCCACGCTAAGCTACGCCAACGGTCCAGGCGCGAAGAACCTCAAGCTTTCCTTCAGAAAGTCCGGAGCCAGAGAGAACCTCACCAGTGTTGAGACGGGTAACATGTCTTCCTGTATCCATGGCAGCCAAACAAACAAACAAACAAACAAACATGCACAGGACAATAACGTTTTCTGTACTTGAGCTAGAGTTGTGTAGAACTGCATCACAATCAGGGCCCCATTTCATAAAAGGTTGATGTGATAGCAACTCTTGCTGGAATGACAATTGTCATATAGTAACGACAAGAATCCAGCTTCCTGATTGCCTGTTGCTATTGGAAGCTGCCATTCCACCAAGAGTTGTCATCCTAACATCTTTGATGAAATGGGGCCCAGGGGCCCAGTAACGCGATATACCATTCTATTTATTTGCATTTTCTCGTCTTTTGCCACACTTTCTGTAACTCAGATGTGTTACTTGATACTTGATACTGTAATCCCTCTCGCAGCTCCAAGAAGCTATACTGGGATGAACTATCCGTGTGTGCCATTGGGAAGTGCCACGGTGATGATCTCTATCTACAATAAAACATGAAAAAGATAGTGTGCGCTGTGCAAGAAAAATCTGAACGCATCTTTTTAAAGGATGAGGGATCCAGAAGAAGGCTGCAAGATTGTAATACAGGGGAGAGCAGTTTCTCTGAATGTTGTCAGGGTGGTGGCATGCACAACTTGACTAGGTAGGCGGTTCCAGATCCAAATTGTCCTTGGAAAGACAATTTCAAATTCGCAACCCGTTACAATAATAATTGCATTTTGAAGATCGTCTCCTTGACCAGCCTTGACTTCAGCTATCACTGTAATCTGATCACTGTATGCAAAGGGAAAATATGTAGCTGTGGCTTACAAAATATAGGTCAAAGTACATGGATAGATTTCTCTTGAACCGAATGTGCCCGTTGATTCCAGTGATCTCCTTTGAAGCCTATTTAGTTCCGTCACCACTTCACACTTTTATGGTTTTGTGGAGTAATGATTATAATATCGTTACAATTTTGACGATGCAATATTAGGAATTCAACCAGTTCCATGCAGTTTTTCTCCAGTTTGAGCTATAAAATGTAGAGATGCCATTGTTGATGACGATTATTGATAATATTCTGCAGCCAAAAGTTCCGCCCAAACCACGCAATTGAAAGGAAGACGCGCTCAAGTAACATCTTAGATTTTATGTTCGTCTTGGACGCTTCATTCCAGATGTGACCGGGTACAGGCAGCAGGCGCTGGTTCCTTTTGACGAGGAAACCCACGGGGGTCAGGACGTGATGGTCTACGCCCACGGCCCAATGGCGCACCTGTTCCACGGAGTGCAGGAACAGAGCTACATTCCGCTAGCAGTCCGCTACGCCGCCTGCATCGGCGGCGAGACGGAGCACTGTACGCACGGACAGGCGCGCTGGTGCGAGGACGGAAAACCGAGCCAGAGCCGAACCACGGACCAAACGTTAGCGGACGCGTCGACAGACACCCGAGGCGCGGCCGGAAGTTTACGGACGAGAGGGGGAGCCCTCCAAATTTTGAGCAGCGTCGTCGTCTTGCTGATTGTAAAACTGTTCACTATATCTCAGTGATTTTATTTTTGAGTCGCTGACAGAAAAAAGACAGACATCAAAGTGCCAGAACCCAATTCTATTAATGTACTTTTATATCCATACTAATATGACGAGCAAAAGCAATAACAATTGTCACCATGATCTTAACTCGAACAACAAACATTCCTCCATGTGTCTTATTCAGGTTTCCAGGTCATTTTGATTCAATACTGTAAGTTTTTCATTACTATTTTTGTTTCTCTCGTTTCAAAAGGACACTGCGATGTATCAATTACCTCCTACAGAGGTCGATACACCCCAAACTGGCAGTAAGAGTAATCATATACGACTACCAAAGATTTCTTTCTTTTTTTAATTAAGGCGACTTTTGCATGCCCAACAAAATGCCATGACTAATGTTTATCGCACCGTCTAGGTGTTCAAGACACAGCTTCCATGTTGGGAAAATAAAATGCTTCAATTTTCTTACCCGTAGGACTATGACGTTAGGAGGTTTTAATCTTTAAATCTAATTGCATCCTCTCTTCTTCTTTTTTTTTGTTGCAAATCATCACCTTATTTTGTCCAGTTATCGAATATTGCGGTTTCTTTACAGTGTACGTCATTATTATTTTGTAAATTCAGTATTTTTTTTTGTGGACAGTGAGTTTGCGTCTATACCAAACGGCTTGCAATTGATATGAGTTGTATGTAAGAACAGATTTTGTTAACTTCAATCTTCACCACACTTTCAGGCTGCCTATGAGAAATAACTACAAAAGCACAACATGTACACGAAATAATGTCACACAGTATGTCATTATCCACATATTTGAATTCATACATCGATAAAGTGCTGTAAATACCCGTTTTTTGCATAAATATTTAGCATTGTTTTATTTCTAAATATCTATGTGCAATTTATGTTCGTGTTGTCTTTGAATCAGGAAAAATCGCATTTTCAAAAAACGTTTTCTTACTATATATTTCTGTGATGTGTCCAGAAATGGCATATATTTGACACAATGGTAAAGCATATTTGGAGAAACCATCAACGATTCTAAGTGATGGTGGTACGTAAAGTGGACTTCAATGATTAATGTGTTACTTTTCACCCTCTGCGTCAGAAATCCCGTCGATATTAACACTTGGCTGAATTTCAAAACTTTAAATCGAATCTCTAATTTGTGACGTCACTCATTAGGCTTTGCAGGCAGTTTTGATTAGATTCATGTACGTTTATACTCTCCAACTAGTTGGACTTAGATGTAAGGCGAACTGGCTTAAAAGATTGTTCGAAAAATGTGGGCATTTATACCGAAAGACCAAGAGTTCTAAGCATTTCTGTGAATTAGCTTCTTCTTTTTTTCAGGAGCATTTTACCTATAAGCTTGTGATTGTGAATATAATGCAACAAAGTATTTTGAGATACGAATTACTAAGCGCGATACAGGAGGGTACTATATTATATTTTGGAATACTGATATATCAAGATATGAAAGTGTAAGAATATAGTGAGAAGGGAGAGTTATGTATATTTTCCTTACGAAGAAATTTACTGCACAATATTACTGCTTTCTCTTATTATCCATTCCTCTCAAACTCCATATCTCTTTGAAGGTAAGAAAGGTTTGATGTCGGGAATATTTTTTTCTAACCTTGCATAATGTTACCCTTGAAGTATTTGTTATGTAATACACAAGGCTGCGACTGTGTGAATTAGGATTGCAAATGTTTACAGGTGAAGATACTGTTTAAAAAAAAAAAGCCAACCAAACAGACACACAAACAAACAGCACACAGGCAAGCACACACACACATCAAATGAAGGTGAAAATTGGAAGAGAGATGCTAAAGACACATGGTAGGTGCACAGAACTGCCCGTAAACTATTGAGAAGACTCGCCACTTTACATTACATTGCACAGTACTAAATCTGTTTTTGTCATGCAAACAATAGATTGTTAGAAACATGAATCCTCCGCAGTCACACAACAACGCGAGAGCAGTGTGTTCCAGAGATGTTGTGTTGGGGATGAAAAGAGAGCACCATTAACCAAAATGCAATGTCCTGTTCTTCCATATTACTATGTATTGTGAATTTGAGTTGTGATATATGTCTATTGTAACATATATATACATACAATAGTCATGTATAAACATAATCTACATTTGGTGATCTATCAAAATTAGTTCGACACATATCGAGGATTTCGAGACCAACACACCAACGTCTTCCATAAATTGTAGATAAGTTTACAAGTACGGCCTACATGAAGTAGTCTCACCTGGTACTGAGAGAACGGGTGTTATTCTGTAAAAGGTGAATTCTACACGCCCTGGGCGACGCAAATTTTCAATGGTACATCTCATCCTATGTTATGAAAAATAGGTTCAACTTTGCACCTTTAAAGATGCAGACCAATGTCACACTGGGAGCACCTTTACGGATGCAACTTTGAACCTTTAAAGGTGCTACCATTGTGACACCGGTCTGAAAGGTGCAAAGTTGAACATACTTTTTTTATAGTCAAGCATTAACATTATTCTGGAACGACGAAAAATAAACAACCGGTGCTACTAGAACTGGCAAGAAGCAATTGAATATAAATATATATATATATATATATATATATATATATATATATATATATATATTAACAAAATGGTTGCAAATGGGTTGAAAAGCGGATAATATATAATTGTATATAATGTATCTATGTACGACAGAGAAATCTGCTTTTCGTCCACAATATCAGAGAGATGTCGAATGTAGTGACAGAATGGCATATTGTGATGTTCTATTTTAATGGAGGCGTGTAAAACACAGTGTCCCACAGTGTGAAAAACACGTTGTGAACACAGTGTGAAATATCTTCACACTGTTTAATTCGAGCATTTTAGCAGTACGAACACAATGTGTGTCGTCAACTCACAGTGTGAAACAAAGCATTACTATGTGAACACTCTGTGAAAACCACACCACAGTGTGAAATCGTCTTCGAGCGTTTTCACATATTCGACTATTTATCATGAACACACTGTGAACACACTGTGGGACACTGTGTTCTTCCCAGTTGGGTAAGGAGTATGATTTTTATCCAAAAAAAAAGCTACTAGAAATCCGCAAGCTGTTAGGTCATGATAGGCCTATGTGTATTTAAAATTCCTAATTTATCGGACATTGATTGATATCAAGAATCATGCGACGGATGACGCACTGAAGTTATTTGGGATGAAATATATACCTTGACTGACATGAAAATCGTCATGTCTGTTGCTATACTTTTGGAATTGCGTATCACTGAATTGACTTATGAAAAGAGAAAAATTACATCATTTACATACACTGGATTTATGATACATGTATAAGGGAAGAGACGAGGATGATAAAAGTGCATTAGCTTAGTCTCCTTTAAATCAAGTTGAACGACATCCATGAATCATCGCCATCATCGCAAAAGAGCCGAATATTGGAAAGGATAACCTTTGCAGGGTATTTTCTACAAAAGTACTTTGATGCGGCTTTTTTTCAAATTGTACTATCATCGTGGAATGTGAATACTTTATATATTGTTTCTATGTTGTATATATACTGTGTAATTAGTCTATAGTCCTGATGTTTCATGCCTGTATAAATTCCTGTTGTTTGCCTAGGATAGGAAATTATTGATATTATCTCATGATTTGTATAAATTATGGCTTTACGTCTGATACCTCTTACTTGACATCGCCTTCGTAGAATATATTCCAGATTCCATTTTCTATTCATATACTCATTTGTATGACATATATTCAATTTGATACTAGCCACTTGGGAAGCGTGATTATTATTTTCTCTTTGTGACACAAACATAGCGAATGTGGTGGCGCATTATCATGAAAAGCATCATATTTACAATAGGTATAGCCTCTTTGAACAGTGTTAGCATTGCTCCACCAGAGGGTCATGTCGCTATATTATCAGGGTCATCCTGCGAGCTGTAGACACCCACGAGTCATAACATGTCCATGAGCTAGACATTAAAAAAGTTAATGAGTCATACACCCACGAGTCATAAGGCCCATGAGCTAGACACCAAGTAAAACAGGCCCATGAGCTAGACACCAGGCAAATAACTCCTAGTGTCTTGCTCGTGGACGGTATAGCTCGTGGGCATTGTTCACATAGCACGTGGGTTGTATAACTCGTGAGCTGTATAACTCGTGGGCTGTATGACTCGTATGCAATATGACTCGTGGGCAGCATGACTCGTGGGCAGTAAGACTCGTGGACTATATGACTCGTGGGTGCGTGCATCCCTATCATTATCCCAGCATTAAAGGTATACCTTTTCGTTCATCTTGGTCAAGAGGAGCATTGTTGGAAGGCCTCCAGCAAGATTCTGGTCTTCAGATGTACAAAATGGACAAGATTCGAATCGGGATCTACATTTGAGTGTCCAGAGCCTTGTCCACTGCGCCATATGGTTCCCACATGATTAACATACTAGTAGGCAAAAGATCCAGCTGTATCCGCACGATTTATACATCAGCCACTAAACCCTATCTGGCCTAACAATTCATCATGATATTTAATTCACGTTATGGCAAACAGATTAAGAATTGCTGTGGTACTTTTCCCTGAAGATATTTTGTGTATGTCTTCTATGCTTTTCTTAGAATCTAAACTGCAAGGTTGTATAATCCCATCACCCCCCCCCCCTTGTAATTTAGCAAAGATAAAGACATGTTGATGTGTTTTTGGTTAATTTTACGTGTGTATTTCACATCTCGTGTATGCAGCAAAAATAATATAACATAGGCTACTTTATTACGTAGAAATTGCGTAAAATGGAAATGATCCATCAGCTTTAACAAGTTCTCCCAGAATTCAATAAACAGCTTCAGACCCTGAAGTCGACCCGATCCTAGGGCTTCTCATAACCAATTGCATGCAGTGGAAACTCGGTATAATGGGACCCGATATGACGAAGTACCTAATATGACAAACTTTTGCCTTTGGTTTTCTGGTTGCGAGGAAAAAATAATGGATTTCCTTGCCGTCTGTGGTTACTAATATGAATAATAAACTCATCGGTATATAGTGAACAATTTTACCCAGTCCTACTGTAGTATATACTAACCCTTCTACATCGCATTTTCACCGCATACTTTTAATCAGACGTTTCCCTTTTCCACCACTCTCCTTTAAGGATATGTGATGAAATTTCTCCATAGATATTAATACTTAGTGGCATAGAATGGTCCGTCTCTTTCCTGCCTTGGTGCAAATGGAAGGAAACATCAACATGCGTCTGGTAAATGTATATCTCTCCTGCCGAATTGATAGCAATAGTTTGATAGCGAGTATTTTGAAGACTACAAGTTCGACAATCATATTAAAATAGCCGAATCGATTGCATATTGTAACACCTTATAATTTTGTAAAGTTTGAAAGTTATGAAATGGACAGCCGTTTGTGCTCACATTGACAACATATACGGCGAATATTATTTTCTTTCTGTGAAAGCATGTTCGCGAATTACTGTCACACACAATGGATACATTTCTTGATACATTTGTATTTCACCTTTGATATATCATGTAAAAAGGATTCTATAATAAAATGCTCTCAACAAAGTGTCCTGATTTGTGATGTTATCATTATGCATGCATAAGTATTCGTAAAGTTTTTTTAGGTTAAACACTTTGAAGGGCTTCAGTCAAAACATGATGAAGCATAAACTTACATTATACATAACATGAAGATTTTATTAATCTATGAATCGAATGTTAGTGTGTGCAGGTGTGTATGAACGTTGTGGGGCGAACTGATGTAAATTTATTACCTGAATTACCTATGATGACGCCCAGTAAGTTGAAGACTTGTAGAGGGTCATTCAAAGGATTCAATCCTGAGCCTGAGGAGATCCATGTGATGTATCCACGGGATGGTCAGTTAATGAAATATCTTTCCAGTGATCATTGAGTTTAGACTTAAATGAAGCTGTTAACTGATGTTGCCTCGACAGTATGTTGTATCCAGGAATTCCTTAAAGGGGGGCAAACAATATTTCTGGTGCTACTTCCGGGTTTCATCTCACTTTTTTCTTTTATTTCTTTTGTTTTAACAACAAATAAAAATGGGGGGCGCGCCCTCTGGATTCCACACAAAATTACATAGGCCTATATTAAAACATAATCCCAAACTCCCATTTTTAACCACACAACTAAATTTAGTGAGTGAATAAGGAAACAAAAATTGTAAGCAAAGTGATAAAGCAGAATGGCCCTTAATAAGTAGGAACCTAAGATTAAAACAGGAATAGGAATCTAGCTGATAATCCTCATTACTAAAGGAATGACACATAAGATATATTACGTGCCTGCCGTTCTTACATTTTGTAAATGCTACATGTGATATCAATCAATCCTGTGTACACATTCATTTCTACGAGTGACAGTCGTTATTCCGAAGATTCGTTAATCTGAAAATGGGAAAATGGGGGGGGGGGGGGTAGCGTACTAATGGACCTTTAACATTACGAACCTTCGGAATAACGAACGTTCGGAATAACGAACTGTAACCATTTTCACAAATGCAAGTTTGAAATTTCCCATAAAACTATGTAGATTTAGGCATGTCTGGTTTCAGCGAATCTTCAGCCCTATATGCTACAACTGTATATCATTACACCGATGTCCCGCAGCCCTCCCGCCCCACTGAAAAAAAAAAAAAAATGTTCCGCGACATTGTGAAAGAGGTATTGTTAAATCGACAGACGGCTATTCCGCAAATATGTGAATGTGTGTAGCAGAAGTATTTTGACTCTTGGAAAATGTGTGTTATTTAAAAACAAAAACAAAACAAAAACATGTGACAAGTCTGAAAAAAAGCCACCACATGACCATAGACCGGTGTAACTGTCTCGGGGTACAGCTTGATTAGCGTGCAGCAAGGGAGGAACGAAATCTGAAACCTCCTTTTAGGGTAGGCTACTGACTTCACGCTCCCCCTCCGAACTTGACAATGGTTAGGAAGAAAATTGTGTCTTTCAGTTCATATCAGCGATAGGCAGCTAGGGACTAGAAAGCTACATGGCCACAAACATCATGTCATTTCCCATCAACATTATTAAAACGGATACGGGAGACTTAGCGATGGTAAAAACCTGGCTTAGAGCCATAGATCGTGTTTGTTGTTGGTCATTAAAGTGTAGCGGTGGCTGTTGTTTGTTGAGTATTCATATCAACAGAAGTTTAGAAGAAGAAGAAGACTTGCCATCAGAAGAAGTTAAAAATAACTTGCGTGGAAACATGTTGTTCGTCTCTTTTTTTTTTCTTCTTCTTCTTCTTCTTCTTTTGCAATTCGGGATACTGCCAAAACTTGATGTGTGGCAGAAACAAAAGGTGATTAAAGTTGGCACCAGAGGAACATACAACATACAATACGGCACATGACGGAATCATAACGGTAAAATAAAACAGAAGGAAACTGAACGTTGATAAGATGATACATGTAGTTAATGGACAAAGATTGACTTATGTTACGAGTTGCGGGGGAGACGCACGTTTCACAAACGCAGTTGTAAACCAAATTTCAATTACACTTCGACGTGTTTTTGGCAAAGGAGGACAAATTGTTGATGATGTTCGTTGCCGTTTGTAAAATGAGTAATATTTTTTTTTTAAAGACCGACATGAAGAGAGTCAAGTTCACAAGATTCTGAAATTCATTTCCGTCAGCTGATTGCATGAGGAATAAGAAAAAGATATAACTAGAGGTTGAATTTTATGACGAAGACATATTATGTTGGCCATGAATTCTAAATCCCGAAAACACATCGTTGTAGTTTTATGTGTTTTTTAATCATATTTCTCTCACCCGCGTTTAATAGTGCTTCATGTGGTGGAATAATCCCCCCCCCCCCTTTCATTTGAGCGATGTTATATTTTGCTTTGGTTGCAGAATTTGTCAAAAGGCTCTTCTAATCGCTAAATTTGCAATAGTACTGAATCTTAGATTTGCAACACATGCATTCTATACGAATATTCGCACCCACTATTCCATTTGACAGTTTTTAGGGTGCCTTAATTGTAGAAAAAGGAAAAAAGATAATACAGCTACGTGTATATACATTCAGTGTTTGAGCTGATTATATTACTTGGCTGAATTAATCTATTCGACTACACAAGTGAGGCAGCAAACATTGCACTTGCAATGAAACTAAAAAAAGAACCAAGAAAAAGTCGCATTTTCTCGCTTCAATATAAAGAGACTAAATCTTGTACGTATACACATATAATTATGTTCAACACAAAAGTAGGCCTACACGCACATGTGCTCAAACACGATCAATACTCAACATGAGAAAACTCACGACACATTTATACTCAAACACACATAATCACACTACGCCGGCACGTCCACACACACACACACAAAGCACATTCACTAGTAACAGTGTATTGGGTTTTATACTCACAGTTTCCTTCAGCCCCCTCCCCCCCCCCCCCCCCACCACACACACACACACACGGGTGCTGTTCGCTTTTTTCTTAACGAAGGCTCGTTTATCCGAAAATGAAATAGGGTTCGTTATTCCGAAGGTTCGTTGATCCGACAATGAAATAGAGTCCGCAACGAACCGTCGGAATAACGAACTTTGTTTCATTTTCGGATTAAAGAACCTTTGGAATAACGAACCTTATTTCATTTTCGGATTAATGAACCTTTGGAATAAGAAGCCTTATATCTTCGGAATAACGAACCTTCGGAATAACGAACCTTCGGAATAACGAACTGTAACCCACACACACACACACACACTAGGAGACACACGCAAATGCTTTATGACAAAAGAGGGCGCAATTTTCACGGAAACGCCCAAGTCCACTAATCTACACCAAGGGACCAGTGCTCAAATCTTTGTAAAGTTTCCAGCAAAACGTGTGGCCATTGTCAAAAAGTTTATGATACTATCAATTATGTATTTAAAACGATTTGTCATAATACTCCTCATTTACAAAATAAGAAAGTGTAAACAACGACAACAAAATGCATGTCCTTCTTTTATAGGCATAACAGTCCAAAACTTTTTTTTTCCCCCTCAGTCATGTTTCAAACAACATGCACTGGAACTACGGAGTACAGTGTATTCTTTTCATTTTCCAACAACCCCAGAAATATTTTCACACCTCCGAAAAAGCAAAATCATGAATGAGCATGAGGTATCCACTATTCATTCACAATGGAGACTACAGTCATCAAAATGCACTCTTGACCATCAATTTACACTAACATTAAACAGAACACATTTCTCATTTGTTTCAATCTCATTTATTTTCACAAGTAAGTTTTTGAAAAGCAGTTTACATCAATGCATGACAGCAAGGAAAAAATCAAGGTAAACAATGAGAAATATTTATACATACAGTAAGTACAGTTAACATAAGATGCAACCACAATAACTTAATAAACTCTCATTCCCCTTCTTTGAGGTCAGCATTTGTAGTCAATAAAACACAACATTCATAAATGCAGTATACTGGGGGGGAAAAAGCCATATAAAAAGTATGGACAAATTGATACGCTAAAGAAAAAAAAAAAAACTTCGGATCATGATCACCATAATTTACTGGGAAAAAAACCAAACGTTTCTCTCGTTTTTGTTTTTGTTTTGTTTTTTGGCCTCTACATAGAATGACTCCTGCACAAGTGTTCTTTACATTCAAATTGGCTTGGATGAATAGAGTAAACTGTACAGTGGAACTCTGTTATAAAGAGTTCGGATACACTGTATAACGAAGCCCTTCTAAATGATAAGATTATTTAGCAGGCACCAACTCTTTCTCTTTCTTTGTTTTTGAACCCTAATGTCCCTACTTGGAAGAATAGTGTTCCAAAGTGTGAAACACAATGTGAACACAGTGTGAAATGTCTTCACACTGTTAAATTTGAACATTTGAACTTTGTGAACACATTGTGACTTAAAAATGAATCATCAATTCACAGTGTGAAACACAACATTACTGCATGAACACTGTGAAAAAACACACCATAGTGTAAAATTATCTTCAAACTGTTAAATTTGAGCATTTTCACATAGTCGACTATGTGAACACACTGTGGGACACTGTATTCTTTCCAGCAGGGGCAAGAAATGTGATATAACAAGGTAATATAATTCTCATCAATTTGTTCAAGGATTGGAATAAATTCACAATGATAACTTTGAACAGGGGAGGGGACTAATCTTGCTTTGTTATCACCAACAAAAATATATCACAGCAATTTTTCTTTACAAGCAAGTAAAAGAGTTATGTTCAAAACATCTTTGCCTTGACAAAAATGATCAAGATCAACAGGTATCACTCTTTCCCTGGATATTGCTGAATTTTAACCTTTTCTGTGTCAGGGTTTTGCATAGTGTGTACAACACTATTGGGCTTTCTGTGCCAATCAGTACTCAAAGAATGCAAAGGATTACAAATATTCCAGTATACTGTACATGTATTGCATAATAGGGCCCTTTAGGTGAGTTCTTCTAAACCTCACATGTGCCATCATAGACTTGTTCGATGTCTCCTCCATGGTTATTGTGAAAGAATATTTATATTTGTCATCCTTTCTTATCCCTAAAAAGACTGGGGGGGGGGGGGCCTAAAAGCCCCCCCCCCCCCTCGACATTTCGCGCAATTACTCTGCAACGCGCAATGCTCTCGCCGCGATGCTCTATGACTTTTTTCTTTTGAGTTTCCCGCACATTTTGACACCAAATTTGTGACGCCCGGGGGTACGGTTCTGAAGTTACATAACTTTTTGTACATGCACGTGAGGCCGAAAATGGCTCAAAAATGTGATTTTGTGTACAAAGTCAATGCAAATTGAGTTTTTTCACATGGTTCATATAAATATGCTCTCAATGGCTAAAATTAATTTGTTTTAGGAGTTTTATGCTTCAAAAAGTGTCTGCCACAAATTTTGTTAAAAAAACAACAGAAACAAAAGGTTGAAAAAAACAAAGAAATACATAAGAAATTCATAAAACAATAAAATAAATAAGAAATTAATTTTGATACCGAATTTTTTTTCAAGTACTTTGCTAAGAATGCCACAAAGAATAATTTGACCAAAAATGAGCACTTTTGGAGATTCATTTACTGATTTAGATCAAAGAGACTGATTTCTCGCATAAATTAGCATAATTAATCAAAATAAAATAAAAGAAGACTATTTTGTACAATTCAAATATACAATCTTGTAGATTACATCGCACACTACCATTGTGCAACTTTCCGCGGCGATCACGCGATCCACGGCCGAGATCTTAAGGGGGGGCCCTTTAGCCCCCCCCCCAGTCTTTCGAGCTACCAAAATAGCCCAGTCTTTTTAGGGTTAAGTGATCTCCCAGACTTTTACAAGTTGTCATAAGTACACAGCAATAAAACAGCAGAAAGCTAAAGTCAGAGAATAGTACTATTTGTGTATCATAACACATTTCATTCACTGATCATCAATTAAAAAGGTAGTACAAACAAGAGAATCAAATTCCCCCTTATTGCAAGCATCAAAATTTTGTCATTACCAAAATGAGAAAGAAACATTATTTGACAAAGCAAATAATGAATGTCACAGTCAGTGACATACTGTTACAGGAAAGACGTTGTGTGATGAAATTTGTAACGTAATATCAAGATTTTTTTAACAATTATAAAAGAAATTTGAATTTTAGTCTAGCAATTTTACATATATGAGAATGTTAATGTTCAGGGGGGTTCACATCACAAGGTCTGTCATGTGCAGAAATACTAGTAAACAGAAACCACCAAACAAATGATCTTACGACATCCAAAGCCCTGTTACACCTTAGTAATTTTACAAAGTAATTTACAGCCATGTACAGTACAGAAGGCAAATGAAAAATAGTAAGGAGAAGATACAGTAGCTACCACACAAACTCATCCTTTATTCCTTAAAACTACAATGTACTGTAGATGATGATATGACATTTGCTCCTGCGACAATTGCTCCTGTCTTATTTTCTCTAAGGACTTAGGGTTAGGGTTATGGTTGCAATAGGGCTTTAGGTTTGGTTTGATATGAGGATTTAGGATTAGGATAAGTGTAAGTTTGTGGGTAGAGTTTATATTGTTTCATGGGAGCAACTGTCGCAGGAGCAAGTGTCATAAGAACCATTGCCATCTGCTTGCTATGCCAAATTTTAAACTGATCTGGGTGCAAACACAGCAGCCTAGGTGAGCTTAAACTGGAACTGTCTCCATCATAGGAAAAAAAAAAGGAACATGTTTATAATCAGCAAATTCTCAGATTTCTAATCTATTTTCTTTGCTGTCATTCCAAATAAGTGTGATTTCACCTGAACATTCCTGCCTGTTGGGCTCCTATTCCAGTCCACACAGCCAGCAGCTGCAAACAACACTGCACTTACAAGGATCACAGATGCAACTTCCATGACAAATGCTCACACACTGGTATGACACTCCTGGGTTTGTAGTCTACTTGCTCTGGATGTTCACCAACACAACAGTGATGTTATCAGAACTCCCTCGCCTGATAGCCTCCGACGCCAGTCTGTTGCAGGCTGTTTCAAAGCGCACTTCATCCCGGGACTTGCCCTCCACCTGTTTGACGTCCTCTTCCTAGCGAGAGTGGTAAGAGTGGTAATCAATCACAGCTGTCAGATAACAATGCACTTGTTTTGCATGCCAAGCCATGTCAGATGTGATAAAGAAACTACCTCATTCTCTTCCAACAACTGAATTCCAAGAAAGCAAAGAAGAGAAAGGGGTGGACATCTTAATCTCGAACCGCAAGCGATGTATTTGGATCATTTTATTAATCGTGATCCTGTCATTAGTAAATGTCAGAAAATATTTGCACAATGCTCCTTTAGGGGATTATCTGCCCCCCTGGGGGAGTTTGCTCTATAGTACGATAGAGTCAAGGTTGAGCCTTCTTTTTATATTTCACTGGGTCTTGTATGACATGCTTACATACATGTACTCGCTACATCTGTATTAATTGTCTGGATCTTTCACATTTGTCTCTTTTCTCTAAGTTCAATCAATGAATCTGCACTTTGTCGAGAGAAACAAAAACAAATCAATTTGGAAATCGAAGTCCATAAGAATTGATGAAGGCAAAATAAAGAGAAATCTCCTTGAAAATAGGAACATTATCATATTCATTTTCTTTGCATACCACAAAAATAAGATATACAACTAAAATAGAATAAAATGTAAATTCTACAGATGTTCAGGTACAATCTACTGTAAAACAAGAAATGTTTACATGCATGAAAGTTTCCCAAATATCGAGAAGAGCCAAGATTCAAGAAAGTAAAATGCACGCAATAGTTTTTGTCCGTACACAATGCACTGAATGTCGGTACAATGCAGTACACCATCATGGTCGGCAATTTGTGAAAGTTTCATATCACAACTAGAAATGTCGCTATGGTGACTGGTATGCCTCCGCCATAATTCATGTCTCCTAATAGGTCTATAGTCCAATGTCTTGGCAATGTGTGATGACAGCTTCACATAACTGGCAAAATATCAAAATGACAGCTTTGTCACAAATGTGGTGAATGTTCACTTTCCTTGAACTAGGTTTAATTGGATGAATGGCTATATTGTTTAAGAGTGCAGGTACAGTGGACTCCCGTTAAAACGAAGTCCTCGGGACCGGCAGTTTTCTTTCGTTATAACGAAATTTCGTTATAACCGAATGAATAAACAATAAAAATACATAGAGTTGATAATGTTGCGGCCCTAAATGTTATTTCGTTGTAACCGGAATTTCGTTATAACCGTGTTCGTTATAACGGGAGTGCACTGTATTTAGAAATTTGAGGATTTTTACTTGACTTTTGACCCTTTGATAAGTTTATGCACTGAGTAATTTCCAAGGTATGGAGACAAAGTGTAATTTCAGTATTAAACGGTAAAATTTTAGTATTTTAACCAGGCCTTTGACCTTGACCTTTGACCCTATGACCCTAAAATTCCCAAGAGAATCACTGTCAGGTAGAACATGCATAGACATGCACTAAGTTTTATGAAGATACACCTTGAGTCACTTTTGAGATATGGAGGAAGAAGAGAAATTTAGCACTTTCACTTGACCTTTGACCTTTTGGCAAGAAACTTCCAAGAGAATCTCTATTGGGTAATACATGTATACAGTGCATTGTACATTCAATTTCAAGAAAAATCCTGCAGGCATTGCATAAATATGAGGGAAACAGTGAAATTTTGAAGAGTTAGCCTTGACCTTTGACCCCCTGACCTTTGACCCATGACCCCCAAATTCCTGAGATAATCACTGCCAGTCAGTACACGCATATGTACAAAGTTCCATGAAGATACCATGAACCATTTGCGAGATATGGAGAAAAAAATGAAATTTTAACATTTTCACTTGACCTTTGACCTTTGAGCTCATGACCCGAAACTCTGTCTGGAGAATCTTTATTTAGTAGTAGGGGAACCCGGAGCAAAGAGGAACACCGGGCAAAGTGAAACACCCCCATTAAAGCTATGTATATTCAGTCTTGAATCTAAAGCTCATGCACGAAGAATCCTCTAGGGAGGCTACATCTTTTGATATCAGAGTCGTGCAAATAACTTATTGTAATTGTTTTTAGGGAAAATGTCTGTTTTCCATACCTCAAAACCAATAGTTCATAATTATATATTTTACGCCAAATTATCGTGCTTATCTGAAATATCTCAAAAACTGTGGAAATGATGCATGGGTCTAAGCTTCCATAAATCATGGTGTCAGGACTAGCAAATATTGGCCGATGTCGCAATGATGCATGTCGGGAAAAATTATACATGGTTGGGGCAAAGTGGACAGGGCAAGGTGGAACATGTTAACTAAATTAATGGGCTTGTGGGTAAAATGAAGTTTGGTACGTTTTCCTCGCTCAAGGCCGCGCAGCAGGGCCGCGTGCACGCCCCATGCCTTGCTGCAACTATGCTCTCAGTTGCTAGAATGAATCGCTAGCAGAATCCTGATCTCGACTCCGTGCTTACACGCCATTAATCACTATTCTGGGGTTGGTTACGTGACATAACAGTTCACGAAAATTTCATTCAATTCCTCGAATTATTACTACAAATTATGTTTTTCAAGTACAGTTTTAGAAAACGCTTAAAATTCTCTGGTGGAAAATTACCACACGTGATAAAAGTCATTTATATAGGGTCTAGATACTCTTTAATTTTAAAACTGTGTAAGTAGGTCTTTACATAGAAGATAACATCTATAGGAGAAGTGTTTCACTTTGCCCCGTTTCGTATTCTACTTTGCCCTAATGGTCTAGGGCAAAATGAATTTCTTTTTTTTTTTCTTTTTTTTTTGCATGCAAACTGTCATGTAGAGTTTGAAGTTTTCAAATTTAAAACTGTGAAAGCAACATGTCTTCCACACAAGGAACTATGTACTACATAAATATAAAAGCATTTATCAGGCATTATTAAAAGAATGCAACACAAAAATATATATAATGTCAGCTGACTGTAACAGCATACATTGCCATGCTGTTGGTCAGTACTTCTCCCCTCCCCCTTAAAAACATCTATTTTGAATACACTGTATGAACAAACCTATGAAATTACTCATTTATTTGGATATGAAATACTCAATGTGGCACAACATCAGAACATCAATTGCTACCATGTGCATAAACAAACAGTGGTCAATATTGTGAATTTTTGTATAACAGCATTAGATTAGAACTAGATTTCATGTTGTTGAACATGTATGTGTGACTGTATGCAAGACGATCAATGATTATCACCGCAGGCGCCACGTTTTCAAAAGTGGGAAGCCCACTTCCGGGTTTCTCCAGCTGACAAGCAAAAAAAAAAAAAAAAATGTTCTTCAGCTCATTTTTCTCACTCCACTTCCGGGTTTCTTCATCTGACAAGCAGAAACAAAGGCCCTACTGGGCTCAAAGGTTTCATTCTATTTTTTTGTTCTACTGCAACTTGCGGTGACAACCTATGTATTCCTATGTGCGGGTGCAAAAAAGTAGGGGGGGGGGGGGGGCAAGCCCCCCTACTGGCCTTGATAATCATCTGTATGCGTACGTATAGCACCTTATCAAAATTGTATCAAATGCTCCAAAAGTTCTACAATACACAAAGTAGCCATGCTAATCATTAACAAGTCATCAGAACATTCATGCTCATTGTAGACCGATTTCCATTTTTTTTTCACAACATTTAAAGGAAGAAGCTGCTCATTACAACCTAAGACTATTAGTATTTGAAGAATTTAAATGCAAAAATGGATATACACTGTAGTATTATCCATTTTTATCAATTTGAGACATGCAAGATCTGCTGAAAAACAAAGAAAATAATTGAAGAACAGGTGATAATTTTGATATCTTCGAAAATACTTCTTGACATGTAACAAGTGTGGTATCACTGAAAAGATTAGATTTTTTTTTTTCTTATGACCTTACTTCAAAATCTTTAAAATGGCAGTTATTGGTTTAATCTATTCAGAGTTTTCATTTCCCTTTCCCCTGACATTGCTTTAGTGGGCTATTGGTTTCACAAGTCAAAATCTGGTGATATGTTGTGACCGATAATCAGTGGCTAAAAATCTCCAAGTATTTGTCAGATTTTTTTTTCTCATCTGTCACTTCTGAAATGCTTACGTCTGCACTGACAAACAAACAAACAAACAAAAAGGGATTGTGATCACACTGCAAATAAACATGTACAGTGGACTCCTGTTATAACAAAGTCCTCGGACCGGCAGATTTCTTTTGTTATATCAAAATTTTGTAATAACAAAACAAATAAACAATAAAAAAACATAGAGCCGATAATTTATTATCATTATTATTTTTTTTTTCTTTGTAACCGGAATTTCATTTAACTTATGAGGGGTCAAAAACAGAAGAAAATTAAGGAATGGGAGCCGGTATGTGCAGTCGACTTAGGCAATTACAGAGTGTATTTGACTTATGCGACTTTGACTAGGGCAGAGTTGACTGTAGAGTACCAGCCAAACTCACATCCAGAATCTCGTTGATAAACTGGATAGCTGAATCTTCAGTGAAACCTTTCCAGAGTCCATCGCAGGCCATGAGGAGGTAGCGGTCACTGGCTCCTAGTTGGCACTTCTTGATGTCCGGCACACATGACACGCCGCAGTGCTTGAAGCGGCCGTCTCCGAGGGACCGCGACACCTCCACGATTCCCATCACTCGTCCGTCCCTTTAGGGAGTCAGCAAGAAACGTTCGGAATCAAAAGCTAGATTGTTTTTACATTGCTCAATGGAAAAAAAAATTTGTGCCACAAAGAGAATACACAAAAACCCATTAGTTTTAAGAAGTGTGTTAATCAGCAGCAGTACAAAACATATGAGGGCATCACACAACATGACAGTGACAGTTAAGTCTGCACAGAACCAACACTACAGAAAGCTAGAAAAAAAGTAACAACTAATGAGTACTTACACAACGTTAATTAAATACACTATTCATCACTCGCTTCAAATGAAAATGTCATAGACTGAAAGGCTCACATTATGTCAATATTCAAGTAGCAACCTGTCACACAAAAATCAAGGAAAGTAACTGAACATCTCGCAAGCAATTTAGGAGATACATTTGATGTTAAGTGCCTTACAACCTTAGCTGATAAAGGATACCTAATGCTTTTACAGGCAAACATTAGAGAATCTTGACAGGAATTGTAAAATGAGAGAAATTGTCTAAGGTACATTGCAGAGATGAAAACTAGAAATGTCACTATGGCGACTGGTATGCCTCCGCCATAATGCATGGTTCTCCGAATAGGCCTAAAGCACAATGTCTTGACAATGTGTGATGACAGTTTCACATAACTGGCAAAATATTAAAAATGACAGGTTTGTCACAAATGCATTGAATGTTCACTTTCCTTGAACTAGGTTTATTTGGATGAATGGCTATACTGTCTATTAAGAGTACAGGTATTTAGGGATTTGTACCCAACTTTTGGCCCTTTTATAAGTTTAAAGAAGAAGTGAAATTTAGCACTTTCTCTTGACCTTTGACCTTTTGGCCTTTGACCTTTTGACAAGAAACTTCCAAGAAACGGACGGACGGCCCGAAAACATAATGCCTCTGCCACTTCGTTGGCAGAGGCATAATAACTTTAAACCAACTACTTTATGCGTAGCTTCAGATTTGTAAAGACACAGTTGGTATATAATATCTATATACGTCAACTGCATTCTACTGTTAAAGGTCCTGTTTACCTTTGGGAGCAGTGATTTTAAAAAAAGTTCAAGATATTACTTTTGATACATACTGTATGTGTAGGTCAGTTGTATCACACAAGATCCTACAATATAAATTTTTTGCAATAAAGCCAAAAACATAGGGAGATATCACTGTTTTCTCATTAAACCATAACTGTACACGGTTTAGTCTGGAAACATTTTTATCATAACTATTGTTCACATTTTGTATATCTAACAATACTTAACACTGATTATACTAGTTAACTTTTTACATTTGTTTCTACCCCTAACCCACATTTTAGAACTACAATGTATTCTGAAGCACTAATGCTGGGATTTTGTTTCATCTGCAAATGGTAAATTATGTCTTTAAAGAAAGTTCCACTATTGATTTAAATGTTAAACTTCCTTGAGTGTGTCTGTTGTCATGGGAGCACTACCATCCTTGTTACAGGGGAAGTTGTCCTAATTAGACATGTGGATTGAGTGAATGCAGTGATAGTTTTAGAACACATCACTGAAGTTTGAGGAAACTAGGGACAATCCGTTCAAAAGTAATAAAAAAGTTTCAGTGCCACCATTGCTGGCTGTGACATCACACATGGAAAATGATATAAAGAATATATAATCACATATTTTTACTTTTCTTTAGCATATGAGTGAGCACTTGGCGTGCCTCTTTCAAAAATCACAGGATCATATTAACCTTAATATATGAAGAAAGTGCATTATTCATTAAAAAAAAATTAAATTTCGTGAAATGCTCCTTATATTTCCTTGTATCGTTGTCCTGCAGTGATGTCATGAAATGTAGTAATTTTCTCATCCAGCATTGGCAAGACCAAATCTTTAAAAAATAATAACTTTTGAACGGATGGTCAGATTTTCTCAAACTTCACTGATGTGTTCTACAAATGTTGCTGCATTTATTCAACTAACATGTTTATTTGAGTATCATTCCCCTTCAAGTTTCATTCTTTTTTGAATCACCTTTGAAAATAATATAATCAGAAATGACTAATTTAGCATGAGGCTCATAATGAACAACAGTTACATATCATGTTGCATTTAGAAACAGTCTTCTCGAGCATAAAGGGTTTGACTGCCTGAAAACACGACTTCAGTTTGACAAGAATTAACAGTCAACTCCAGCATTACCTGACATAGCCCCCTGCCTTTTGGATGCGTATCCTCTCCTCGTACTGGGTGGGGCTGTGGTCCTTGGTCAGAGGGAGCAGTTGATGTCGACCCGTCTCAGGGTTGAACCGACACAGAATGGCCTGTTGAGTGACAACATGGGGGTGGGGGGGGGGAGGAATCAGGACAGAACAGAATTGACGTAAACCATTTCGAAGGATCGAGTCGGATGCTAGCATTAGCAAAAATATCACTATTTGATTATCATAGGAACTATTATCATTGGTGGATAATAAATCGGTATCAGTATTCTTATCTTTGTGATTACATTTGAATCATCAGAACTGCATCTGCAATTGCTGCTGCAACAACAACAACTACAGTACTACAAATACTATCAATTCCTCCTACAATATTTCTACAAGTACAAGTACTACTATCACACTTAGGGATTAATGGATTATTTAATCACCTATTTAAGTGAGAGCTTTGTAAGTTTTAGGACATTCTTGCCTATTACAGCAGCTGTGGAATTGGCAAATGAAACACAGAAAAAAAAAGTAAAGCCCACATAAAGAAATTACAATATCAATATACAATTCAATACATGTTTTGTGTCAACTTTTGGGAACAACTTAAAAGTAAGCGATTTTCTTATCTCACTCTAGGAAAGTTTTAATCAAGTGCCAGCAATAAAATCAAAACACTGACATGCAAATGTACGATCTCAATAACATTGTACAAAGGGGAAGCAAATCTTGTCAACTAGAAGTTAAACTACAAGTCTGTATCATAAAAATGGTACAAAAAATACAAAAATATGACGAGATATATTGCACGAATTCAAATCCAAAAACAATTACAATGAATCGGTGTACAATAATACAACTGTACATGTACAGTTGTGGTTTGTTTGCTTTTTGTTTAGCTGAAAGCTGTTGAACTTCAGCAAAGGGAACGTTAAATTGAAGATTCTGCCCAAACAGTGCTGACAAATATGATCAAGTCATAGATTAGACTGAGTCAGAGAACCTTACTATCACCAAGGTTGGCTATGTAGAGCGTGTTGTCAACCACCAGCACACAGACGGCTGTGGAACCATCCTTCCAGACGGGCTTACTGCCAAATTTAACAGAAAGGGGAACAAAATAATAGGACTTTTGCCTTGCAACTGACTGACAAATTGCCCTACATTGATGTACATAAGCAATGAATTAACCAGTGTTTAGTAGTAGCCATGATAAAGGAAATCATGGGCATACATACTCACATAGGATTCGAACCTATGACCTCCTGACCATCTGCACGCTGTAATGATTAGAACCAGCACAGGCAGTCGGGTGGAAGCTCAGTAGTCTACTGGATGTCCGGCAATCACAAGGTCATAGGTTCAAATTCTGCCCGGGTGTGTATGCCCATGATTTATTTTATCTTGGCTACTACTAAACATTGATCAATCCAGTGCTTATTTACATCAATGTAGGGCAATTTGTCAATCAGTAAATTCATCAATTCAGACTTCTGTCTGTATGCCTCGTATATCACATGCAGCGGATGAAACAAATGGCGTAACTACCGAACTTCATCTTTTTCAGAGTGAATCATTCAAGTACAGACACAATGTAATTTAAGTTCTGAAATAAACCTTTAGCCAACAGTGCACACTGGCACCGGTCCAACAGTCCAGGACCAGTAAAAATTAGTGTGACCAGTAACTTTTTCAGGAATTGACGGGTAAAAAATTGAAAAACTGGGTACAGTACCTCCTGGGTACAGTACCTACTGGGATGACAGACAGGTCAGACCAGTAGAAAAAATGGGTTAGTGTGCAGCCCTGCTATAGCTATGGTGTAATCTCTTACTCATGTCAAATAGTAATTTTTACAATAAACAAAAAAATAGCATAGAACCATGTATTTTTGTTACATTTGGAAATAAGAACTGGAAGAAAAAAGTAGAAAGTAAAATTATCGAGAGGATATGTGACACTTTAATAGACCACAGGGACTCTACTCAACTGAGTACAAAAAATCTTGACTATGGGATGAATTTCAACACTCAGGTACTTCTGTGTTGGGTTAGATTTTTCTGTATTTCTGCCAGAGACTGCATTTCTTACCTTGCTGAAGCCTGCTTCAGAAAAGCCTCATCAGTAACCTTAAAGGTATCAATCAAACATTTCTTAATCTCCTTGTCCCGATTGGTAGCCTCTCCTTGAGGGAACTTGATGGCGAGGTGCGTGTGGAGAGTCCTGGCGGCATGCTTGGATGCTCTATCTCCACTGTGCCCATCAAACACGGCATAGTATGCCATTCGGGATCTGGGTAGAAATCAAAGAGAGCGTGAAAACAACAACAAAATCGATGGGCTTGCAAGTTTACAACCTTCACAAGAAAAGGAAATTTACATTGCTACAATGTAAGTAACTCATTCGCAGCTGTAAGATCTATTCAGAGTTAAAACAAATTTACAGCAGCCTGATTTTTCTGTAAGTTGACAAACATTCTGTCTAGCAGGTTTCCATAAGATTTGCCACAGATGCTATTTCTCAATGAATATAAAAATTTTATTTATAGCATCGTTAGCTATTATGAATTCAGGATTCTTTCTTCACTCGCACGATCAATATTACTATTTTAATCCTTATCATCCTCATTATCATCATTGCCATTTCTCTTTAAATATTTTGATTATCAATATCACTGAAGAATATAATTAGCAAATATTGTTCTTAATCACCACTATTATTTTTAATTGAATATAAGCATATTTTTTAACCCAAGTAATATCTCATACCTGGCCAGGCAAGATGAATTTCAAAAGTTGATAGTCTTACAAACGCTCACAACAATTTAACTTCAAACAGCTTACTGCTGCTATGGCAGTTAACAGCTTTGACAGCACATACTAGGTAAAAGGTAACTGGTCGGCACTATGACGGCAAATTTACTCACGTTACAGGAGCAGTGAATATGAAGAAAACTACAAGTAGCATTTAAGAGCCCCTACAATACACCTACATGTACCTTGATATCAGAGATAAAAGAAATTATATGACAGATATTAATCACAGCAAGTAAAGGCCACCGCACACTACACGATCAGACTGGTCTTAAAGTCTTAAGCCAAGCTGGGTCTTAAGGCCAGTCGTACGACCGGACACCGCACACTATACGACCCGACTGTAAAGCGCGCGCAGTGCGCACTGCGTGAGCTTGCATTTTACTGCATTGTGAATGGCTGAAAGCTCCCGACTGGTCGTAGAAATTCAACATGTCAAATCTCTACGACTGGCGATAAGACCCAGTCGTACGACTAGAAAATGGCAAGACTGTGACGTCACACTTCTAGTCTTAAGGTCTTAAGACCGGTGAATCGGGGCAAAATCGTGTAGTGTGCAGCGGGCTTTACCCATTTGTGTGCATTCTTATTTCCGTGTCATGCAAAGTGCACAAAAACTCCCAACATCACAAAAATTTCCACTTTAACAGTACAATACGTCCAAAAAAAATTACAATCAGATTTTCGTATTGACAAAGCCCAATATGATTAAACTGTCTAAATGCTACATCAGGGTCTTAAAATATAACATCTTAGCTCTATTTTGCAGAAAACCCCATTCAATTTGGTTAAGCAGTCACAGAGAAATGTGGATTGTTGCAAAGCATGTCATGAGTCTGATTCTTCAAAGTTTACCACTTGGATGCTCTTGTGTGTGAACACAATAGACAGAACTTGGAGGGAAGAGATTCCTGGCATGCTCTACAAAATTCCTCATTTCTCTTTGACCACTAAAGCAAATCGAATGGGGTTTTCTGTAAGATGTGGGCAATGAGTATATAGTTTTGTACCCTGAAATTGTATTTGGATTGATTCAATATTTTTAAAGTTATCATTGTGGAGGGTCCCGTTGTAATTTTTTTGGGGACATAAGATATAGGTATTTACTCTGGGACATACAAGGGCTAGAGAGTGTAACTTACATTGTGGAAGGCAAATTGGTGAGGTGGGAGGTGAAATCATCCAAGATGACATGGGCGTCCTGCATGCTGTCCCTCTCCCCCTGCCTCTCAGCGCTGAAACCCTGCAACCTGTAAATACCTGTGTCATTGTCAAGCACGAGACAGTTTGAATAAGGCGCTGACTTTACATGATTCATTTAGGTTTTCCTTCTTCTTTTTCTTCTCCTTATCCTAGAGCTATTTGTCTTCCTCCTTGAGAATATTATTTAAGGACTAGTTTTCCACTTTGAAGTTGCCAGAAAAATCTAATGATTAAAGTCAAAACAGTTCTTGGAAGGGCTCAAAAGTAATCATCTATCACTTGGAATTTACTTTCCATACATCAAAAGGGTCTCAAATTCATGAAATCCTTCCGTCAAGATGTTTTCATCGTAACTGATTGACAAATTGCCCTACATTGACTAAATTATTTACGTCGATGTAGGGCAATTTGTCATATCAGTTGCAATCGAAATGGTCTATCAAGAAACTTACCTGGTTGACATGATGTGCCAGGATGATGAGCTGTTTTGGAGTGTCTTGAGATCAAAGTGTAGAATAATTTTGGTTGTAGTGCACAACTTTTATTCCAGAAGAGGGGTAGGCTAGGAGATTGTGGACTTTTGTGAACATTTTCGGCCAATACATGTATTTTGCATTTTTGTCATAACCCGACTGAAATCATGTTGTTACAGCATTATTTTGCACCTTTTCTTATGCATATGTACATGTACATTTTAGAGCAATAATCGACAGTTCTGCTGGCAGACAAGAATTGTTCTGGCTTTAATCAGTAAGACAACACTTTCAAATCAGTGTGTCTAGTTTACAGACTCCGAATGGCAAATCTTTCACTTTAATTGCACAAAGGATCACATTCAGTATAAATAAATTCATTTAGGGTAGTCTGTGAAGATTAACCCTGACTACTCCATACTACTCACCCATCGCTAACCTCTTGACAGATGGATGATCCTCATCATCATCCCTGAATTGTCTCTTTGAAACTGCATTCTCATCACTTTTTTCACTGACTACTTCTGTTGAAGGACTTTGGGTGTCCTCTGTTTTTCTTTCCACTGTCTTTTCAGACAGTCTAGGCGAGGTAGGCACGTCATTGTGTGAGGTCTGCAAAGTTGCCTCGTTGCTTTCGTCTGGTTGTTTTTTCTCATCACCTATAAACAGACAAAGTGAAAAGAAAGACATATATGACAATCTCTCAGCTCATCATGGTTGACCACATCTAGTCTTTTTCCTTTTCCTTAAAAGAAAATCAAACCTTCAGACGGGTTATATTGTCTACTGGAAATATTTGAAAGGAAGCTTTCTTGGCAAGTCATTTGTTTTCAAGGAAAGCTCTTTCATATGATGCAACCATCATTTTTTTTTTTTGTGATAATTGTATCAGCTGTTATTTTTAGTAGCCAACACTAGTCAGTCAAGTCGTGAAAAAAAAATCTCTAAAAATGTTTGCGACCCACTCATTCGTGAAAATGTCTGTACATGAAAATAACTGCTTATATGTACTATACATATATATATGATTATATATGTTATATACATGTATATATATATATGATTATATATGTTATATACATGTATATATATATATATATATATGATTATACAATTGTATATGTTATATACATGTATATATATATATATATATATATATACAGCTGTATATACATTGTATGTATGTCTAAATCATTACAGTAAATAGATATGCCACTTAATAACTGACTGACTGCACCCATGACCAAGATTACCCATCACCTAGGCAAGCCAGCCCAGATCAGTTTTCACTTTTTAATTGGGCCCTAGGGCTATGGCCGAGTATGGGTCTAATGTTTGGTTTGGATAGACTCAGAAAGAGCTGCTTCATACACAGTGCTGGGTACGGTAACCGGCGCCCAAACACGTTCATACAGCACCCAAGGGTTCAGTGGGGGGGGGGGGGGGGGGGGGGTAGACAGAGCCTAGTATAATGAGGTACCTGCACTTCGTCAGGGGCCCCAATATTGTCACCCTGCGTAAATTGCTACAAGTGCACTGAAGAACAAAATTTACACCTCCCAGGGAATAACTATACACAGCCCAGTCGCTGTAAAAACGCAGGGCGTCTGGTCGGGCTACACCCGGGACTGTGTTCAGTACCATCTGGATCTGGATCTGGATCTGTTACTCTGAAAAGCTCAGGTTGAGCATCACTCAGAACGTGATGCTCAACCATACGCTTGTAACTTTGCAGGGTTTTTACCACAACCAAGCAAACCGAGGTGAAAATTGAACAGTTTCTCTCAAAAATGTTAACTTCATAAAAGGAATATGTGTTATCAGTATCATCACAGCACAGTCACCCACATTGGTCTTTTATTGTGCTTTGTCTATGGGAGGGTGGTGGGGTGGGGTGGCGAGGTGCAGGCCCCTTCCTAACTGCAACCAGCCCGAACTCGAAGCATTCGGGCTGCACATTGCAGGATTTTGGATCTGAGAAGGCCTAGTATCGTGGCTAAATTTCACCTCCTAAAAAAATGTGTCAATTTAAATACTTAATTTTGTTAGGGCCTACCAATGTCAATGAAGTTCAATTATTGACAACAGGATACAGAGAACGAAATAGTCCGCTTTTCATTTCTGTTCAAATCGATGACTTAAATGACTCGGTCAGGATCAAGAGAGATCTGCGAGAACGACAATTGCTCTGAAAGACGGATTTGAAACCTCTGCTCTTGCACGAGTCAGTAGCAGTGTAGCCTTTTTGACCAGGCACTCTTGCTGGGCGACATCATACATGTGTGTGGCGCCCCATTGTAGCTGGTGTTGGCGCATTTCACTTGAACCCGTTCGCTCGCCAAGACGAGGTGCAGGTCACTCAAGACAGTACTAGATTCTAGATCTATACAATTTACAACATTTGATGGGTATGATATAAAACATGATAGGGCCTGCTCCAACACTAAACAGCATCTTTCATCAGGGATGTTCTCTTGACAAGTCCTGACGTGAAATATGACAATGACAAGTGTCTGAAGTGTAACGCAACCGACTTTCTCCAACGGCATAATCCTGCTACACAAAAACTAGCATACGGGACTACGCAAAAAAAAAAAGAAAAAAAAAAGACCGAACAATGAGTGAGGTTTAGACGTCTTCTACAAATACTAGTACCCCATAGACAATGTCAATAATAAACTGAAACGATGTAAATTAGAACCATAAAGCATTCGTTACCTTCTGGTTCCGGGAGATCTGAAAACAGATCCATTTGATTTCACCGGCCCTCGGAACTGACGCCAAGCAAGACACCACCAGCGTGCACATGCACTGTTGAACTTCCCAACAAGGCCAATATAATAAGGAGGTACTAGGCCTAGATCCTACGTGCACTGTACTTGCACTGCTACCCGTACCGTCGGCGAATCTTTGCCCGTACCATATTACGTCCAAACGAAGAGCGCCAAAACTACAATCACGGCAAACCCAAAGAGATTTATTAATCTCTTTGGGCAAACCCGAGAGATCAATGGATATAAGTTATAATCATCATAATGAATATTGGAGTATGTGTTTTGGGGAGGTGAAAATCACACAATTCACAACATATTTGATATGGTATAAATTGACATTTTCGACTAAGTAAATTTCACATCTATGTTTGTTTTTTGTTTGTTTGTTTATTTCAAATCAACAAATTTAAGCAATGTTAAATTTTGCAGTTCATTCAAGGGATATGCCTATTATCTGTTATTTTCCTCTTGTTATACATCATCATAACTTATTCATACCGTGATGATATATCATTATCATTATCGTTAGTATAAAGTACAATAGAGTACGATATCTAGTAGTGTATTCATAGGCCTATACTTATAGTATCATTATTCTTTTTGTTGCTGCTATACACCTCATTTTGATTTGTTGGTTTATTCATTGTTTAATTGTAGGGCCTTGCGGTAGGCCTATTAATCATTGCAAAGATACATAAGAAACCCGACAATTTACACAAAGTAACTTGATGAATATAAACTACAGAAGGAAACCATTTGTGAATGAAGTTGATTGCATGTTTGAAACCCGCAGGTCATCCACTGTTTTTTAGGTGTTTATTATTCGAATTTCGTTCAGTGCCACGAAATTCACATTATCAAATAAACAAAACAAAACATTTTACAAGGACAAAACAACATTATGCACAAACATTGTACAGAGATATGTCACAGGGTCGGCGCACTGTTTTCAAAATTGTGGGGGCCCACTTCCGGGTTTGATGAGCTAAGAAGCAAAAAAAAAAAAAAGGTCCTCAGCTCATCTCCCCGTCCACTTTCGGGTTTCTTCCGCTGACAAGCAAAAAAAAAAAAAAAAAAAAAAAAAAAAATGTCCTCAGGTCATCTCTCCCCGTCCCCGCGTCCATTTCCGGGTTTCTTCAGCTGACAAGCAAAAAAAAAAAAAAAAAAAAAAAAAAAAGTTCCCCTCCCATTTTAGTGCCACTTTACGTACTTCCGGGTTCAAAAAAGTGTGGGGACCCAAAGTGATGACACCTTATGTATTCCTCTGTGTGGTGCACAAAATGTGTGTGGGCCCGAGCCCCCACGGCCCCCACGGCTGCGCCGCCCCTGTGTCAAGGTTCGTTAATCCGAAACACACAAATTCCCAATGCCTAGAGGTTCGTTAATCCGAAAATGAAAAAGGGTTCGTTAATCCGAACATTTGTGGCGTTAATGTTGATGTTGTTGTTGTTGTTGTTGTTGTTGTTGTGTGTGTGTGTGTGTGTGTGTGTGGTGTTTTGTTTTTTTTTTATTTAGATTTCACTTCTGATTATTTTTTTCGGTTGTAATTGGTCGGTCTATGGCAAGAAGAAAAGAGGACTAGTGATTTTTTTTTTTTCAAGAAACAAGTGGTGAAAATAAATGTACCAAATTGCCTTTAGAGCAAACTATCGTGTCTCCAGTTTGGGGCACTTTGCGAGAATGGTTACAGCTCGTTATTCCGAAGGTTCGCTATTCCGAAGGTTCTTTAGTCCGAAGGTTCGTTAATCCGAAGGCTTGTTTATCCGAAAATGAAATAGGGTTCGTTATTCCGAAGGTTAATTCGTTGATCCGAAGTGATATAGGGTCCGTAACGAACCTTCGGAACAACGAGCTTTGTTTCATTTTGGATTAACGAACCTTCGGAATAACGAACCTTCGGAATAACGAACCTTATTTCATTTTCGGAGTAATGAACCTTCGGAATAACAAACCTCATCATGCACATTTTCGGATTAACGGACCTTCGGAATAACGAATCTTCGGAATAACAAATCTTCGGAATAGCGAATTACACCTTTGGACTAAAGAACCTTCGGAATAGCGAACCTTCGGAATAACAAGCTGTAACCATTCTCGCAAAGTGCCCCAAACTGGGGACACGATAGTTTGCTCTAAGGCAGTTTAGTACATTTATTTTCACCACTTGTTTCTTGAAAAAACAACAACACTTGTCCTCTTTTTTTCTTGCCATAGACCGACCAATTAAAACCGAAAAATATAATCAGAAGTGAAATCTAAATTAAGAAAAACACTACACACACACACACACACACACACACACACACACAACAACAACAACAACAACAACATTAACAACCACAACAAAATCAACAAAAACAACAGCAGCAACAACAACGAACAACAAACCTTTCTGATTCAACCAAAGCAGTATAAAATGAAACATCATTTGTACCCACATTTTCACCATGACATTTATGACATCGTTGACTGACCATTAGTTGTGAATCCATGAATTTCCAGATAGAATATACCGCCATAGGTGTAAACTAATCATTAGTGATCTGTTGTTGGCTGTTTTACTCTTGTAATGAAACTATGTATACCACGCAGTAAGTCTTGTGAACATGTGCAATTCAGCCACTGGCTGCGTAAGTCTTGTGAACATGTGCAATTCAGCCACTGGTTGCGATACAGTCATGATTGAATAAAACCTTTATTGAATTGGATTGAATTTTAGAATAATCGAATTGTCGCAATCAGGGGCGGATCCAGGAATTCCGTAAAGGGGAGGCGCCTTTACAAAATCAAAGGGGAGCACGAGCCCCCTTTTTCTTTTTATTTCTTTTGTTTTAAAGGAACTGTACAGTACTGGTTGAGGTGGGGATCATTGGCGTAGCCAGGGGGGGGGGGGGGGGCGATGGGGGCGGTCGCCCCCCCTAAGATTTGGACCGGGGATTTGGGAGGCGGAAAAAAAAATGCGTGTATACTGTATTCATGCACATGAAGCGGGTCTCCTTTGCAACCTTTCACAAATAAGATATTTTTTTGAATATTTCACTCAAAGTGTGCACCAGATCGTTGAATTTCAATTCAAAATATGCAAAATCTCTCGTGCTTGGGAGGGGGTATCCCCCTCCCAAACCCTCCACCTCTGTGCCTCTTTCCCTAGCTTAGTACACTTTTTAGATTTACGCACACACACAAAATATGAATAATTCTGAGTGCACAAGACTTATCACTTATATTCCGAACTCAAGGTTCCCTCATGTATAAGGGGAATTTCCCCTTTTAATCTACCCTTTCCTCCCTCAGCCCCCCCCCCCCCCCCCCCCCCCCATCAGTTTTTTTTTTTTTTTTTTTTTTTTTTTTTGTTTCCCAAATGTTGATTCCATCAAATATGCGTATACGAGATATCTCAATTTCAGGCAAAAGCTCCATCGGAAGGGAAGGGTGGAGATAACACTCGCCCATGCCTTCTCCCTGATCGCCCGCCCCTCCCCCCCCCCCCCTTCCGCCATGCATAGAAGTAGACTGTTTAGACGCTTTATTTCAATTCTAAAAACGCAAAAGCTCCGCGAGCGGGAGGGGGAATCCCTCTTCCCCTAAGCTCTACCTCACTAGACTTTATACATACACACAGATGGTGCACATTCGGAATAAGAGCTAAATTCCGTGATTTTAACACTTCGATGAAAACGTATTGCACCAAATATTTGCACCAGATCGCTGAATTTCAGGTCTGAAATCGCAAAATCACCTTCGTGTGGGAGGGGATATGCCCCTATAAATATCTACACCCTCGTGTGCATGCTTTTTCTGTTTGATTGCTGAACTGCAGACAGCGTTCATGATATTCAGTGTAAGAATTAATACAAGAAGATTATTTAAATGATATACCATTTTATAGGTAAATTGTTCAATAATAATCTACACTAGAATATACTGCAACCTTAAACAAGTGGGACTGTTTCAACTCGTTAAAACACGCAAAAACATGCATCAAATTGCACCATTTGCAACATCAAAATGCAAAAAGTTCTCACCGTGGGAGGGGGGACACCCCCCTCCCACACCCTCCCCTCCCCCCTCTCTCGCTCCGCTCGCTCGGGTTCAGTCGCGTTCATGATATTCAGTGAAAAGAATTAATATTGAGAAGTGTGTTTAAATTATACCATTTTATAGGCAAATTGTTCAATAATAATCTACATCAAAATATACTGCTACCTTAAACAAGTGGGACTGTTTCTCGTCGATAAAACGCGCAAAAACATGCATCAAATTGCACCATTTACAACATCAAAATGCAAAAAGTTCTTACCGTGGGAGGGGGGACACCCCCCTCCCACACCCTCCCCTCCCCCCTCGCTCGCTCCGCTCGCTCGGGTTCAGTCGCGTTCATGATATTCAGTGAAAAGAATTAATATTGAGAAGTGTGTTTAAATTATACCATTTTATATAGGCAAATTGTTCAATAATAATCTACACTAAAATATCCTGCTACCTTAAACAAGTAGGACTGTTTGCGGACTGTTTCACGTCGATAAAACGAGCAAAAACATGCATCAAATTGCACCATTTGCAACATCAAAATTCAAAAAGTTCTTACCGTGGGAGGGGGGACACCCCCTCCCACACCCTCCCCTCCCCCCTCGCTCGCTCCGCTCGCTCGGGTTCAGTCGCGTTCATGATATTCAGTGAAAAGAATTAATACAAGAAGTGTATTTAAAATTATACCATTTTATAGGCAAATTGTTCAATAATAATCTACACTAAAATATACTGCTACCTTAAACAAGTGGGACTGTTTCACGTCGATAAAACGCGCAAAAACATGCATCAAATTGCACCATTTACAACATCAAAATGCAAAAAGTTCTTACCGTGGGAGGGGGGACACCCCCCTCCCACACCCTCCCCCCCCCCCCCCCCCCCTCGCTCGCTCCGCTCGCTCGGGCTCGGTCGCTTCGCTCCCTCGCAGACTAACCGCCCCCCCTAAGATCAAATCCTGGCTACGCCGTTGGTGGGGATTCAGGTTTATAACATTCCGAATTGAGATATTGAGAAACCTCTTATGAAATATGAACAGATACAGAGATTACAATCAATACAAAACTCTTCTGCACGAGTAGTATCCAAAATCAAGAAACATGAGCAAATTTCACCAGTTTTAAGAAGCTTACACTGGTTTCCAGTGAAAAATCGGATTTAGTTTAAGATAATGTTATTAGCATTTGATATCACTGATATAAATAGATTCAAGTCTGCCTTTGAAATGTAAATTTGTTTACAGTGTAAGCATATATGAAGCTCGGTATCATCACAGTAATTGGAATTGTATATTTTTGTATATCATCTTTTCATTTTTTGAGCGCATAGGATCATTATCACTTTGTGTTATGCACTATATAAGCACTGTCAATTATTATTATTTATCATTATTATCATTATGAAAGAGCATGTAACTTTTAGAAAGATTCAACATTCATTTTATGAAAATTGATTTTCAAATGGCTTAGATATAATTATTATCCACAAAAATGATAATAACAAAAGGCAACAGGCCACGCCTTTTATTAGGATCTCTTTGTTTCACCTTGTTTTGGGATATCTCAGCCATTTTAAACCCGATTTTCATCAAATAAACTTTTGATACCCATTAGAATTGCAAACTCTTTGACATCTCATAGAGTGGTTTCTGAATATCTCACAAAACGTGGTGACGTAAGAAGCTAAATCCTCACCTCAACCAGAACTGTACTTAACAAAAAATAAAGAGGGGTCGAGCGCACGGTGCGTCCCCGTCTGGATCCGCCACTGGCAATTAATGTCGGCATTATCACACATCATGGAGGAAATGAAATGTGAAATGTAATGGATCACTGTTTCCAATATTATAATACCGTGACATGACTTGAGAAGTAGGGTTAGTCATATGAGGATGGGAAACATCTTTTTCCACTTCTGATTTTTCATACTCCGTAAGTTTGGACTTTTTGCCGGGGATGATGTCTCTATTATACCGTAAATATTCAAGGCTCCTACGTGAACAGTCCAAATATTAATTTTTGTCGCGAATGTGCGGACATCTAGTATAATAATAATTTGGGAATTTGCGCAAGAGCATTCGGTAAACGGTACTGTTATTATAGTTAATTCATTTTAACCCTATAACCAGTCCGGGCTTTTTTGGCTGTTCTGTGGTCTGGGAAGGGTTGAGTCTCTAGATCTCTAGATCCACGTACAGGGGCCTAAATATATAGTTTTTATAGCAAACTTTGATAGGTTTATCCTGCACTGTGACGAGCAAATCATGGGAGACCCTTTACACGCTGATGGGGGAGCAAATAAAAAAGGGATTTAAGAGTGTATCCCGATTGGGTCTAGGGCAATTACCCCCCTGGGCAATTACCCCGCATCCTTCCCCTGGCCCTAATCCTAATCCTAATCCTGAACCTAACCCTAACCCTAACCCTAACCCTAACCCAAACTCCTAACCCTAAACCTAACCCTAACCCTAATCTTTACTCTTACCTTACCACTAACCAGTATTTGGCCGGGGGGTAATTGCCCTCCGGGGGTAATTGCCCGGATACGATCTCGATTAATGTTAGATAAAATTTATCACCATAGGCAGAAGTGCTGGTTGATTTGGAATAAGTAGGCCTATATAGGCCTAAAGTCCAAGGAGGTTCAGTAGAACGGGGTGTCACGAATGGAGACACAAAATTTGCTCCTGCCTCTTTTGTTCCTATATTTTATTTTCTACAAGGACTTATAAGGGCTTTTTACACTTGCACATTTTTGCTTAGTCCCGTACCAACGGTGGGGCTAAGCCCCCCCCCCCCCCCCCCTTAGCCCACTTTCTGTTTCAACTGTCTTGTTTTTGCCAAAGCGGGCTAGCCCCGCCGATAATCCCGTACTACATGGCCCTGCAAAAAAGCAATAGCGGTGCCAAGCAAGCGAGTGTTAACAGAACGAAGAAATAATATTGGGCTAACCAACAGAGACGAAGTCCGAACCCCATTGACTAATCAGAAACGAGGTAATCGAGTGCTGCCGGTGCGTGCGTGTAGTGCACAGCGTAATCATGAATATTCATGTGTTTGGAAAGTACGGGACTAAGAAATACGAGCGTAAACAGGTCAGTTTTCTCTTTAGCCCAGGACAAGAGCTTAGTACGGGATTTATTGGCGAGTGTAAAAAGCTGAAAAAAATTGGTACGGGATTAACGACAGTCCCGGGTCAGAGAAAGTACGGGGTTAAGTAACACAAGTGTAAAAAGGAATAGGGTTAGGGTAATAATTATATACAGTGTATGTTGACATTTCACGTATTAGCTCCACGAAGAAATGAAGGAACAAACTGGTAATGCATTTTCGGCCAGTAAAGAATGAGTTTTTCGACTTGAATTTTCGGCGTCCTATATGGCGTAGGACGCCGAAAATTTGAGTCGAATAAACTCCTGCTTTATTGGCCAAAAATGCATTATCAGTTTGCTTCTTCATTTAGTATATATATTCATATAATAATAGTTATGATAATTAATCATAAAATAATAATAATAAGAATAATAATAATAATAATAATAATAATAATGATAATAATAATGATTATTATTATCATCATCATTATCATCATCATTATTATTAGTCAACGCAATCTTCGTATATTTTATGCGTTATAGTACCGAGTAGGCCTATAACGATGTTTTGAATTGATTTAAATGGAATTTCATATTGTTTTGTGTTATAACTCAGTTCATGTTACATTCTAGAAGATACATCCAAGCACGCACACTTTCACTCACTCTCACTGCATACGTAACAGGGGCGGCGCAGCCGTGGGGGCCGTGGGGGCTCGGGCCCCCACACTTTTTTGTGCACCATACAAAGGAATACATAAGGTGTCATCACTTTGGGCCCCTACACTTTTTTCAACCCGGAAGTACGTAAGAGGCACTACAATGGGAGGGGAGGGAATGAGCTGAGGACCTTTTTTTTTTTCTTTTGCTTGTCAGCTGAAGAAACCCGGAAGTGGACGGGAGAGATGAGCTGAGGACACTTTTTTTTTTTGCTTGTTAGCTCATGAAACCCGGAAGTGGGCTCCCCACACTTTTGAAAACGGTGCCGGCCCTGCGTAAAGCTAACACGATTATTCTATCATCGCCGGATTCACTTGTGCACTCAGAAACCGCACCATCCATCACTCTTGCACGCTCGCACCAAATATGCTGCAACGACAAACTCATGGCATGTGGACGCAAAATTGACATATAGACTTTAAGAGAACTTGCTCAGAAATCGGGTCAGCATTCCATGACACTTTAATACAAAGTACGTTATGTCAAAACAGAAGTATGAAAAATATGATGTAAGGCAAAGTGAATAACAAAACATCTTAAGCTGCGTGATAATATCTAACGGAACAACAATCACACCGCATACATCTGATACTAAGAGACAAATATCAATGAATACCATGACTATGCAATAAATGCTTTCAGTTTTTCTTAACGAAAGTGATGCAACCGGAATCATCCGAACTGAAAATAAAAGATGAATGTATTAGTTCAACTAATATTCGATTCTTGTATGAAACGATCAATACGAAATATGTAAGACCTTCTTGTGAAATCCTGTAACCTTTATTTAGCACTTCATGAACAAAACTTACCGGAAATAGAAAGAAAATGATTCAATATCACTGGGTAGTTATCACTTTCCGTTTGGTCTATGTATAGATACTGATTGTATGCTTCTCATGAAGTGCTGTGTTGCAGTATTATGCAACACTGTTTACTGTGATAAAGAAAACGCCACATTTTCAACACGAAAAAGACATGCAATCATAGCGATGCACTTATATACGTGAGATCGGAAATAATCAAAGTAAAGTAAATGCACTTTGGTATCAGTAAAGTGTGTCTAGTGGACAAAAAGTACATACGTCAATTGGAAATAAGGCATTTAATAGATTGTGTAATCTGCTTAACCGTCTTTTTTTTTTTGGTCAGTGTTTAAACGTGCAGATTCTACTTGAGAAAGATCACGATTATGTGAATGATGTAGTACAATACAATGGATCAAAGAAAATGAACATGCAACAAAAAAGGATGGATTTTACCTGAGTTATATCCATCTTCATTTCAGGTAATCTCATGGCGAACTTTAATAGATTATAACAGCGTAGTGTATTCAAATTCTTCAGGATCATGGCGGGAAACTTGTAGCTCCTATACGTTAAACTGAATGCCTCTTGGCACATAATCGACAGTACAAGCAATGAGTTGAAATATGTTTTGCCGCGCTCGATATTCTCCGTAATTGCAAATGAGAAAAAAAAAAAAAAAAACTCAAAAAAGAAAAAAAAATCCGCAACATATACGCCTTATACTACGCTTACCGTAGGTAGTGACTGTTGACTTTGATCACAGCTAATTTGTTGAGGTTTCCGGGAGCAAAGCGCAACGCTTTTTGGAGATAATGTTTCCTGCCAAGGAAAACATTAGCTCGAATGTCACGCTAGATGGCGGACATGCGTGGTACAACGCGTAATAGTACAAAGCGGTCCGAGCGATTAGCGGAAATTCGGGGCCCCGCTCGGCGAAGTATCGCCTCACGTCATCTGGGGTCGAAGTAACGCCTCACGTCATCTGGGGTAGACTGGATGTCGATAGCTGGCTGCTCGAGGTATCGCCTCAAGTCATCTTCCGCTCTCTGCCTGATCGAGACATCCGATCGAGCCTCTTCCTCATCACTGGTTCCTGCGGCCAAAATCCCTTCCATCAGTGCATTTCGTCTCACAGGTGAATTAAACTAACCTTCACGGGTGCGGTCATTGTCACCTCTCACTTCCGGAGGTATCTCCTCATCTGAGGAGTTGAGGAGGTCGGCAACGTTGACTTCGCCTCGGCCGTCAGTTGGCTCATCCTCTACACGCCGTATTCTTGCGTTTCGTCATCATCCCCTTCGGTTATGATAGCGTCCTGTCTTCGATTTGCCGCTGCATCTTCCCGCCCGATATCCCTTATTATAGGGCAATACGTTCCGTGGCATCCAATACTGCCTGCACAGTTCGATCTCTCCTCTCGCGGGGAATGAATTTCTTCTTGTATAGCTATACAACAATGAAATGTAAAATGAGAGAGGAAAATATAAATACCGAAATTCAGCTATTACAAGTACGTCCTTTGCCGAAGGTTTTAAAAAAGTGTAATAATGCAAATCAAATAATAACATTATCACTTGCTTAGTTATTCTTATGACATGAGTCAAACTTTACTTTCTGTTCGGTACAAAAAACACAAAAACATCAACAACATAAAGTATTGTGAACAATGTTTATCTTGCACTGGATTCCCCCCCCCCTTCTTTTTCCAGAATGGTGTATTAGTTATTGACAGTTTAATCCAATTATTATTTACAGTGGATCGAGGAGGCTTGCGGCAAGATAGACGTGGGTGTTGTCTTCGGACAAAACGCTGTTATCCATACACGATCTCCTCCCACTTGCCTATAAGAAGGTGATCCTGCGTGCTACCGACTCCTTGTACGGGAGCACGCCTCACAGATATCGGAAGCCCTCTGTCTGGAAGTAGGAAGGTTGGAGGAGAGGGTGGTTACGTTGTGGCTGGATAGCAGTGTGGCTTGATAGTAGGGATCCAACATCCCTACCACCCTCTCCATCGTTTAACACACCTCCGTCCAGTGCCTGTAGCTTCTGGCAAAAGAACTTCATGATTTCTCATTACACGGTCCTGGATGAGGGCGTCGACCGCCAAACGTTGCGGCAGTATATAGTATATAGGACCCTACACGCAGCATTTGGAGCGTGCTGCTATCTCGTCTCGTTGTCGAGTTTTAGTTTTGGTCTGTCACTGTTGGGATAATGAAGGCGAAGCAACTCCTATCCGGCGCACTGGTGCAGAGTTGTTTATCTTCGAAATTACCTTTCGAAGCATTGAGTCCGTCTACTTACTGCGACGAGGCGTTGCGCCGTAAGGGCGCTTTGCACGGCAATGATTGTGCGCCATGCGCACGACACGGATCCGAATAACTCGCGTCGCTCTTCAGCGTCGCGTCACGCAGGCACCTCCGAATATGTTACTCCCATTATCGGAAACTCCGAGACGCAGATTGGGGACTCTAAAAATCTATTGGGGACCCTATCCCTAAACCTAACCCTAATCCTAATCCTAACCCTAACCATCAAACCCTAACCCCAACCCTAACCCTAACCCCAACCCTAACCCTAACCCTAACCCTAACCAAAAACCCTAACCCAACGTTTTTCCCATAGGTTTAACACGCGCCATGCCCCAATCTGTGCCGTCTTAAAAGAAGAAGAAGAAGAAGAAGAAGAAAAAAAAAACGCATCCCGGCGATGACATCTCAACACCGATTCATCGAAGATGGCCTTTAACCTAGCCTTTTGTCAAGGCCCTCTCGCTGTATGGTGTAGCGAGCCCAGCCGAGCGCTGCGCGCTCGGATGGACTCGCTTCGCTCGTCCGTTCGCACGTCCGTTACAGCGAGAGGGCCTTGACAAAAGGCTACCTTTAACCGGGCCCACTAGGGTTGTGATTTTTAGGTTTATTGGTATGAGAATTAGGATTATCTAGGGTATAAACCCGAATAGGGTTATGTTTATACACTGTAGGTAAGATTTATGTTTGGCTTAGCTCGCAGATAGGCCTATTTCATGGACAAGGGCCTAGTCGCAGGATCATTGTCATGGAATAAGAGGCAAAAAATATGGCATTATGTTTGAAGAGGCCTAAAATTATGCTAAATTGCCGTGAAATTATGTCACATTATGTCATTCGATTGTGGTGCCTCATCAGAGCTGACAAGCAAAAAAAAAAAAAAAAAAAAAAAAAAAAAAAAAGAATGCTAGAAAGCATCATGCCAACAGTTAGTCCTCTCATTTTTTTTTTCTTTAACATCCGTCATACCATGGAGTAGCTCCCTGGTCATGTAAGCTGTGTGGCTGGGATGAAATTCCTTGCACGTGACTTCAACTGTAGTAAAATACCACGTGACAATGAACGGGGAAGTGAACCGTGCGTGAGTACGTGTGAACACGTCGCCAAACTAGCTAGCGCTGAGACATCGACACCGTACCGGAGGCGTTTTTGCACGCACCACCAACCGGCCCGAGTCGATAAAGATAACCAGCAACTCATCATCTTCGGCAAGTGTGTACCGTGTAACGAACAACTCAAGATGTTACATCTCGTCACCACGGCTTTGTTCCTGTTTGCTTCCCTTCATTCTGTCCTGTCTGACTGTACAGTGACCAGTCCATCAGAAACGCAATATCTTTCCCTCCTCGAACCTCTGAAAGGACAAACGTAAGTGAAACACCAGCGCTCGCGCTCCAGGGTCGGTCGACGGGTCGTATATGTGCAGTCCCATACGTTTGGTTATGTGTGACCATTCGAACTTGACACTTGACACTAGAGCCAGCAGCAGTACGGTCGTTAGTACCACTACCAGTTAAATATGGCACTAGTAAAGTGTCTTAGCACACGTACACACGTAAATTTTACGCGTCGTCGGCCCTACCACACACTACAATTGTAGCAGTGTTTACAATACAATGTAAACACTTGAATGGATGATGAAGAATAAAATATTGGCCAGTAATAAGTATGGCAGTACTACCACCACCACACCAGCCTAGTCTTGTAAGTTCTGTGTTGTGTGGATGTGACACTTTGTGTGTGTGTGTGTGTGTGTGTGTGTGCGTGTATGTGTGCGTGCATGTGTACATAACATAACAAAAATTATAAGTTGTTGTATGTGTAGGAGCAATGTGATTTGGTCCTATTTAGTAGCTACAACTAATATGTGCTGGTTACAGTGTAGCCCCGGAGACCGCGCCTGGCGGCGCGGTCCTGGCGGCTTCCCCGCAGTTTCGCTTATGTTCGTTGAAGTATTCTGTGCGCTAAGTGCAAGTGATTGTGAATTCTGTGAACATCGGTGAGCTGCTTATAAGACATCATTTTGTGCATCACAAGCAATGAAATGCATCAAACAGTCGCCGATGATAGTCATTTAGGTTTCATCGACCCATGTAAGTATTCCTAGTAGTTTCTGTTGAAAAATTAAGGAAATATAGCGCCGCAAAGGCACCCGTTTGTTCAACATGAAGATATGAATGGGAGCACGGCGCAGCCGCCACACTGCGTGTGGCGGCTGTCGCAGTTAGTTACAGTGTAGGTCCCAGGTCACTACAGGTGCATGCCTGGAATGTGTTTGGGAGATGGGTCAGTCGAATGACTCCAGCCCGACTAGATGGTTCAATTGATAAATTTGAGACCCTGGAAACGCACATATCTCTGTCAACCTTTTATTAGTGTGCATCCAAGGTAATTTGAAAATGTGCATGAAAAGATTGATGCATCAAGCCATCATGAACTACAGCAGTGTTCACCCTATGTGTGCAAAGGTATTGCAACTGTAATTCTTGGCACAGGGATGGCAGGTGAATTTTTTACCTTTTTTTTTCTTTTTTTCTTTTTTTTCTCCTTTTTTTTTGTATTCAACCAACTTGTGCCTGAAAGTGTATCATACATTAATATTGAACTGATGTATAATGGGCAACCATAAAAATGTAGCTATTGTTTAGATTATAAAAAAAAAATGGTAATGACAGTGCGGCTGGGTGTCAGTCTTGATAACCCAGGTTATGTATAAAACACAAGCTCACTGGGTGTACCTCACCGATGCGAGTGTGTTTGTGTAATTATGATTTTGTATTGCATGTTGGTTTTCTTTTTTTATAGAGGGCAGATGTTTAATGAATTTTACATTTTGCATTTCAAAGCGGCACACACCCAATGGTTGACTCTGCAGTTGTTTGCCCCTTTCTGTATAATACTCGTACCCCCGTTTACTCAGTGCGGTACTGGGCGGAATTTGAAGTGCATCTGGTATATGTGACCGTGCACCTCGGGGTGAACATGGGGTCGCACACGCTGATTTTGCGTGGGGACTGAAAGTGAATGGGGTGGGTCGGCTTGGCCGGACTTGATTTTTTCATGAGGGAGCGGGTCTTCTTTTGCATCGTGCTAAAATTTGGTATCGTGGGAAGGGCAGGAGGGTGTGTTTTTAGCGGTTTATCTCGAACATTTTTGGTAGAGTGATGTAATTGGGTGTGTTTTTGGAATCCCTTTTTCATTTAACATCTAACATAACAGAACAAAATCCTTATAGCATGCAGCGGGTACTGCTTTGTTATTCAAATTCATGAAATTCTTCCGTCGAGATGTTTTCATTGCAACTGATTGACAAATTGCCCTACATCAACGTAAATAAGCACTGAATTGATCTGTGTTTTAGTAGTAGCCATGATAAAAAATCATGGGCGTACATACTCGAGCAGGATTTGAACCTACGACCTCCTGATCACCGGTGATCAGGAGGTCTTAGGTTCGAATCCTGCTCGAGTATGTACGCCCATGATTTTTATGCCTCCGCCACGAAGTGGTGCCGGAGGCATTATGTTTTCGGGTTGTCCGTCCGTCCGTCCGTCCGTACGTCCGTACGTCCGTACGTACGTCCGTCCGCTTTCGTTTATGCGATAACTTGAGTAATATTTAATGGAATTTTACCAAACTTGGTCCAAGTATGAAGTATGATGGGGCAATGATTTGATTAGATTTTGGGTGAAATCGGCTAAAGGTCAAAGGTCAAAGGTCAAGGTCAAATCATGAAATTGTATCTGTTTACGCGATAACTCAAGACTGGATGGAGCAAATTTCACCAAACTTTCTTGGGGGATGATGTATGATGGGACAATTACTTGATTAGTTTTTCAGTGAAATCGGACAGAGGTCAAAGGTCAAAGATCAAGGTCAAATCCTAAAATTTATCTGTTTACTTGATAACTCAAAACTGGATGAAGCATCTTTCACCAAACTTGGTCCAAGGATGATGTATGATGGGACAATTAGTTGAGTAGATTTTAGTGACATTGGCAAGAGGTCAAAGGTCAAAAGGTCAAGGTCAAATGCTAAAAATGTTGCTATTTCCCCATAGGCCTATCTGTGCAATGCCCACAATTATTTTCTTGAAACTTTGTGTAGACATGTACTACTGCATAAAGATTATCCAGAGAGAGTTTCATGTCATAAGGTCAAAGGTCAAAAGGTCAAAGGTTAGGTGAAAATGTTGCAATATCACTTTTCTCGCAAATAGTTCAAATGTATCTTCATGGAACTTGGTACATATGCATGTACTGACTGGCAGGGATTATCTAGGGAATTTAGGGGTCATGGGTCAATAGTCAGGGGGTCAAGGGTCAAGTTCAACTCCTCAAAATATTACTATTTTCCTCATATACATGCAATGATTGCATTATTAGTTTTAAAATTTGATATAAATGTACATGTATTACTTAATGGAGATTCTCTTGGAAATTTCCAGCCAGAAGGTCAAAGGTAAAATATTAAGGGTCAAAGGTCAGGTTTAAATGCAAAAAAAAGAAGATATATTTTGTACTGTAATTATACTCTTTCTTCATACCTTGAAAATTATACTCAATGCATAAACTTATAATAAGATCGGTCAGAAGTCAAGTAAAAATTTTCAATTCCCCAAATATGCGTACCTGCACTCTTTAATAGACAATTATAGCAAACCCAGTTCGTGGAAAGTGAACATTCCAGATATTTCTGCCAGTTATGTGAAACTGTCATTACACATTGTGAAGACATTGTACTATACACCTATTGGGAGAATAATGCATTATGGCGGAGGCATCAGTCGCCATAGCGACATTTCTAGTTTATCATGGCTACTACTAAAACACTGATCAATTCAGTGCTTATTTACGTCAATGTAGGGCAATTTGTCAATCAGTTGCAAAGAACAAAGTCCATTTGATTTGAGTTGTACATCTTTAAGGCTTAGGGTCTGCTCTTTCAGAGTGGGGTCTTATGTGGAAATTCATGTTCGCGACTTTTTTTTTTTGTTTTGAGGTGCAGGGTCACATATTTCATTTATTGCGATTTATTTCGATTGGAAGGACATTATTAAATAATTAGTTTCTCCTTTGTTCTGCTGGTTGAAATACATGTATTGTTTTTAAAAATATTTGCTATTGGAAAGGGATGACGTACTTGAATATCATAATGAGATTTGCTTCATTGCGGTATATAAACTATGTCATTACTATGTCCTTCACTACTATGCGGGTTTCGACTTTCTTTCTATTATCTAAGATTTTATGAGGTTTAGTTTTGCAACTGTCATAAGCTATCTAGGCTATAGGCGAGATACTCATAAAAATGAAAATTTTGTTGGGGCGTGTTGGCTGAATGTCAATGCAAGTCTGCATACGGTATATCGCCACTCGCCAGCTCCATATAGTTTTTTTCACTGTTGTTTTTTTCCTCAATTTATTGGCTGGGTTAGGGATCGGTATCTAGGGATATGGATAGGGCGTGGTTGAGGTATGTTAGATGTTGTGTGTTTGGAATGTTTGTACCACATGTTCAGTTGGAAGGAGACATAGGTTCCTTTTCTGTGATGGTTCTGCTATTTGCTCGCACTCAAACTAATTACATGTTTATACAAATCAGCTGTGCTCTCTTTGTACTCACAACTCGTTGGAAATTCTTGGAGAGTCCTGAACGGGAATGCATGGGAGAGATCTTTGTATTATTCATGTCTTGTGCCAATGCACGTTTTATCATTCATAATGAGAATCTTGTTATATAATGGAAACAAATGAGCATCTTACGTTAATTTCTTTGAATGTTCGGGGAATAAGGGATAGGGCTAAGAGGAATAACATTTTTGCATGGTGTAAAAGCAAAGGAAGTGACATTGTTTTTCTTTAAGAAACTTATAGTACTGTTGATGTAGAGGAAAGGTGGAGCTCAGAGTGGGATGGCTCAATGTTTTTCAGCCATGGATCAAACCATAGTAGGGGAACTTTAGTTTTGTTATCCCCAAATTTAAAGTTTAAATTTGAGAATGTTTTATTAGATAAAGATGGGCATTATATATTACTGAAGGGAGAACTGAGAAGCGTGAAAATATTAGTAGGCAATTGTTATTTCCCAACTAGAGATAAAGAAAAAACACAGTTTGAATTTTGGGATAAGCTAAATACTAAGATAGCGGAATTGTATGATCCTTCTCAGCTCGTAGTTTTAGGGGGAGATTTCAATATACTCATGAATGGAAAATTAGATTATATGGGGCAAAAGAATATTATAAAAACTAAGTTTAATGAGAAATTGGAAGAATTTTTGAGAAGGTATGAGCTAGAAGATGTGTGGCGAAAAAGAAACCCGGATAAAAGGGAATTTACTTTTAGGCAAAAGTGGCCAATCGTTCAAAGTCGTTTAGACTATTGTTTTTTTTTCCTCTAATGCACTTAATTTGGTTGATAAGTGCGATATCATTATGTCAATTACACCTGATCATTCTTGTATTTTGTTACAACTTAAGAATCTAGCAAATAAATTTTCATTTGGTAAATCTTATTGGAAATTTATTAATAGTTTATGTGCAGATCTTAAGTTTGTTAATATGTTGAATGAGAAAATTTATCAATTAAGGGAACAATTGATTCCAGAAATCCAGGATAAATTACTTTTTTGGGATTTTTTAAAGATGAAAATGAGAAATATTATAATTAATTATTCGAAGGAGAAGGCAAAACAAAGGAGAAAGGAAATAGAAAAGTTAGAATCAGAAATAAGTCATTTACAAACTCAATTATTGACTTTACCTGCAAAATTCGTAACGGATGAAATTGAAGAGAAAAAAACAGCACTAAACAATTTGTATGATTATTCTCGCCAAGGTCTGAGAATCAGGTCAAGAGTAGAGTGGTATGAAGAGGGAGAACAGAAAACACAGTATTTTGAACAGTTGTTGAAATCTAAGAAAAGGAAAAGTGTTATCAAAGAAGTATACAATGAAAAGAAAGAAATAGTGTCAGATAAAAATGAGATTTTGAAAATTATTAGAACATTTTATGAACAATTGTATTCTGCTTGTGATACTCTTGAAGATGAAAAGTTGATGTTTTTATCTGGTATTCCCAAATTAAATGAAGAAAGTAGAAATTTATGTGAAGGTGAAGTAACTAAAAATGAATGTTATGAAGTTTTGAAGGAAATGAAAGTTAATAAGTCTCCCGGAAATGATGGATTTACTGTGGAGTTTTATAATACTTTTTGGCCAGTTTTAGGAGATATTTTAGTTGAAACGCTAAATGAGGCATATAATAGGGGGGAACTGTCTACATCTCAAAAGCAAGGAGTAATTACACTTATAGAGAAGGAAGGTAAAGATGGTACGTATGTACAAAATTATAGACCTATTACTTTGTTAAATGTTGACTATAAGATTTTATCAAAAATATTTGCCAAAAGGATTCAAAAGGTGTTACCGGAAATTATTCATCATGATCAAGTAGGCTATATGAAAAACAGAAATATCGGAGAAGCTGTAAGAATAATAGATGACATTCTTTTTCGTGCATTGGAACATCCTTGCGGTTATCTAGTTGCGGTGGACTTTGAGAAAGCATTTGATTTGGTAGCGCATATCTTTTTATTTAAAATTCTGCAATTATTTGGTTTCGGGAATTCATTTCAATTTTGGGTTAAAGTCTTGTACACGGATATCAGTAGCTGTGTTATGAACGGTGGAAACTCAACGGGGTACTTAAATATCAAATGGGGTGTGAGGCAGAGTGATCCTCTGTCTCCATATATATTTTTATTAGCTATGGAAACTTTAGCTGGAGCTATTAGAAAAGATAAGGATATTAAGGGAATTAAATATGGTCAAAATGAAATAAAACAAATTTTATATATATGCGGATGATATTTCTTTGTGAAAGATGAGGGTTCATTTACTAGGTACAATTTTTATTTGATGAATTTGGGAAAATAAGTGGTCTCAAAATAAATAAAGGGAAGACTAATTTTTTTTTTATGGCTTGGGGAGGAAAAAGATAGGCCAAATATTCATTTGTTTGGGATTTTTGTCTAAGAAATCAAAATATTAGGAATTTATTTTTCCTTAGATTTTAAGGCAAAAGAGAATTTAAATTTTAAAGAAATATTAAGTAAGATAAAAAGTCTTTTAGGATGGTGGAAAGAAAGAGATTTAACACTTATGGGAAAAATACATCTTATGAAAACATTCGCCTTGTCAAAATTAAATTATGTAGCATCACTTATTGTTGTTCCTCAGTGGGTATTTTCAGAAGTCGAAAAAATTACCTTTGATTTCTTATGGCATGGCAAAGACCATATAAAGAGAACTATTATGTATCAAGATTATGAGTTTGGGGGTTTAAGAATGACGAACTTTCGGTTATTTGTTAAGGCACAACGTATTATATGGCTAAAACGCCTTCTATATGGAGATAAAGAAGTTGGGTGGAAATTATTTTTTGATTTCTGTTTTAGTACAGTAGGAGGTAGATTCCTGTTTATGTGTGACTTTGATTCATGTTTTATGACAGATAATGTACCACCTTTTTATTCGGAAATATTGAAGGTTTGGCTTGATATCTATAAATATAGAAAATTGGAAAATGAGGTTGTAAATCCAATAATATTTAATAATAGGAGTGTACGCATAGCATGTAGGATGTTTTTTCATAGAGATTTATTTGATGCAGGAATAATTACAATACAAGATATATTAGATAACGGTCATTTGAGATCTCAGTCACATTTTCAAAGCTTGGGTCTTGGTTTTAAGGTAGAAGAATTGCTTAAACTGAATGATATATTTAATGCTAACCCCAGAAATGGAAGGACTCTATGAGAGCAGGTACACTTCAGCAAGTTGTTTCCACAAACTTTGACTTAAAATTGATTTTTTTTCTGGTCAGAGAGTAAATTTGCAAGTTTTAAAATCGAGAAAAATATATGAGGCTATGGCTTTACAGTCATCTTATGTTTTACAAATTAAAGATGACCACAGTAGCTATGATTATACAAACAAAGAAATAAAAGATCTTTTTATTAAACCGCGTAAGTGTACATTGATAAGAAAATATAGAGAATTTCAATTTATGATGTTACGTGGCGTAGTTTAGACTAAGGAGTGTTTAATGAAGTTTGGTTTTGTAACAGACAGCCTTTGTTCCTTCTGCCAACATGAGCCTGAAACTTATCTGCACTTATTTTTACACTGTGTTAAAGTGAAACCGTTATGGGAATTCATGATTAATTATTTTGATATAAATGAGTTAAGGAATATGGATTGGAGAGATATATTTGGGGGAATCTCAGGTTATTCAAATAGATCAAAATGTGTAAATACTTTGATTATCTTAATAAAATACATCATTATGCCTCCGCCACGAAGTGGTGCCGGAGGCATTATGTTTTCGGGTTGTCCGTCCGTCCGTCCGTCCGTCCGTCCGCTTTCGTTTACACGATAACTTGAGTAATATTTATTGGAATTTTACCAAACTTGAACCAAGTATAAAGTATGATGGGGCAATTATTTGATTAGATTTTGGGTGAAATCGGCTGAAGGTCAAAGGTCAAAGGTCAAGGTCAAATCATGAAATTGTATCCGTTTACGCGATAACTCAAGACAGGATGGAGCAAATTTCACCAAACTTTGTAGGAGGATGATGTATGATGGGACAATTACTTGATTAGTTTTTCAGTGAAATCGGACAGAGGTCAAAGGTCAAAGATCAAGGTCAAATCCTAAAATTTATCTGTTTACGTGATAACTCAAAACTGGATGAAGCAGCTTTCACCAAACTTGGTCCAAGGATGATGTATGATGGGACAATTAGTTGAGTAGATTTTAGTGACATTGGCAAGAGGTCAAAGGTCAAAAGGTCAAGGTCAAATGCTACAAATGTTGCAATTTCCGCCATATCTATGCAATGCCCGAAGGTATTTTCTTGAAACTTGGTGTGAACATGTAATACTGCGTAAAGATTCTCCAGAGAGAGTTTCATGTCATAAGGTCAAAGTTCAAAAGGTCAAAGGTTAGGTGAAAATGTTGCAATATCACTTTTCTCGCAAATGGTTCAATGTATCTTCGTGGAACTTGGTACACACGCATGTACTGACTGGCAGGGATTATCTAGGGAATTTAGGGGTCATGGGTCAATAGTCAAGGGTCAAAGGTCAAGGTCAACTCTCAAAATTTTACTATTTCCCTCATATACTAGTATATGCAATGCTTGCATTATTAGTTTCAAAACTTAATACGTGCATTACCTAATGGAGATTCTCTGGGAAATTTCCAGCCAGAAGGTCAAAGGTCAAAGGTTAAGGGTCAAAGGCCAGGTTTCAATGCCCCCCCCCCCCCCCCAAAAAAAAAAAAAAAAAAAAAAAAAAAAGATAAAAAAAAAATTAAAAAAAAATAAATAAATAAATAAAAATTTAAAAAATTAAAAAATTAAAAATCTATTTTGTACCGTCATTACACTCTTTCTTCATACCTTGGAAATTAATCAATGCATAAACTTATAAAATGGTCTGTCAGAATTCAAGTAAAAATTCTCAGTTCCCCAAATATGTGTACCTGCACTCTTAGAAAATTATAGCAAACCCAGTTCAAGACATTTCTGACAAACCTGTCATTTCAGTATTTTGCCAGTTATGTGAAACTGTCATGGATCACACATTGTGAAGACATTGTACTATACGCCTATTGGGAGAATCATGCATTATGGCGGAGGCATCAGTCGCCATAGCGACATTTCTAGTTTTTAAATCTAGAACGGGAAATAAGTTAACCACTGGAGAAAAGATGCAAAAGATTATTGTTGAATTAATAAATGAGGAAAAAATCCTTGCGACCAAGGCTGGGAAGCTACATGTACATTTACAAAAATGGGAATATTTTGAGACTTTGTTGAATAAACCAGTCTGAAGCTACGTGCAACGTCTGTGACTTTTATGAAAATATAATGTTTCCATAGTATTCCACTCTTTCTTTTCTTCATTTTTTTTCCCTTTCCTTCATTCCTCCTCTTCTTCTTCTTTTTCTTCTTTTTTTTTCTCTTGTGTTGTTTTGAATTCTCTCCCCCTCCTTTCCAATGCGTTCCTGTCATCCTGTTGGCGGGCTGATTATATAACTATATTTACTATATTGTGATGTGTAGGCAAGAGCAGTTAACCAAATTAGGTGCATGTGTATGTGTGTGTGTGTATGGGTGTCTTTGTGTGTTGCATGTGTACAGATAGGGTTGGGGTAGGAAACAGGAAGGGAGGGAACTGGTGGGGGTGGTCATAGGGATTCAGGAAGGGATATGAGTTAGTAGGTGGGTGGGTATTGGTTGATAAATAATATGGTTCCATTATTTATTACTGTATAATTTTGCTGCATAATTCATTTGGATGATTATTAAGATTAATGCTAGAAGAATTGAATTATCACTGTTAAATTTAAGCAGTTTTTTGAGAGCATAGGGGAAGTGACTGTACGTAAATTGATAATTGTTCTTGAAAATGTAATTTTTGTTATGTCATTATGTACAGCAATAGCAAATTTGCTATTATGATCACAAATGTATATTTTCGTCATTTCAATTGTAGCAAATGAAAATTGTTATTTTTTTTTCTATTACTTTGAATGGAACAGAATAAACATCGTTGAAAAACAAAAAAAGTGTGTGTATGTGTGCGTGCATGTATGTGTGTGTGTGTGTGTGTGTAAATATTTGTGTGTTTATGGTCTTCATTTTCCATGACTTATGAAGTCAACCCTAGTTTTATAAATTCCATTTGGATTTTCATGCCATCCACCATTTATCGCTAGCTAATCATTCATTATGATACTAATCATACTCATATAGCCATGATAGCCTTGGGTTTGTCTGAATAAATCTAAGTTTAATTCATATTTATTTTATTTACTTGAGTGACATTGCATGGCATATCTGCTGTCGGTGATCTTTGCGACTGATCCCATTTATCATAAACTTAGGTTTACATGATCTCATTATCACTTTAATGACATAGACATCATCAACTGTTGCCCATTGTGCCACTGCACTGAGTCCCAACTTTGTATGGAGCCCCACTTACAGCCATTAGATTACTGTAAATGCTTCTTGAGAAGGGACCCTTGAACTATTTAATGCTCTACTCCTTGGATTTTTGTATCTATGTACAAGTGTACTGTTGTACATAGTGTGATGTGATTCATGTTATCTTTGAACTGATGTTTGGTTTGTTGTTGAATAAAATTGAAGTTGAAGCAGAGCAATATAATGAGTACGTAATACTTGATACTTGATAGTATGATAATTAAGTACTGTAATCCCTCTTGCAGCTCCAAGATCGCAAGAAGCTATACTTGGATGAACTACACTTTATGTGTGTCATTGGGAGGTGCCACAGTGATGATGTGTGATCTCTATGATCTCTTCTGGTATTGCCCATACACCACAGAGGCGGATCCAGGAATTTCATAAAGAGGGGGCGTGTTTACAAAAATAAAGGGGGGGGGGGCGCACGCACCCCACCCCCATTTTTTTCTTTTTATTTCTTTTGTTTCAACAAAAAATAAAGGGGGGCGTGCGCTGTTTGTGGTCCTCCCTGGATCCGCCCCTGCACCAGAAGATGGACTGTACTTCACAAGAAGAAGAAGAAGAAGAAGGCCACAGAAATTCATGTCAATTAGATTTTAGAGTGCAATTTTAGTGTTGATTCCTGGAATTGTGTTATTGATAATGAGGTAAACAGCAGGCAGAGCTAAGTGGAATATATTTTGTTGGACAACATACATTTCACATCATTCATCAGAAGAGGGGGAAAAAACATCAAAGTGTGTGAATTTTACTGATGACGCTAGGAGGCCCAACGCAAAGCAAAATCAATTGACAATTCCCTATTTACAGACACTAAGATTACCGGTAATGGAAAGAATCTGTAATGCCCCCCCCCCCCCCCCCCCCACTTACGAGTATCTTACCATACCACTCTATATTACCCTAGATCCTTGTTTATGCACGGTTGGATGCACTCACAGACATTTGGCAGTTGGTGGGGTATGGGGTATGGAAGTCTCGCCCAAAAACATAATTAAACAAGACTCGGAATTTGTCAAGACTGACAAATTAGGTGATCCGATTTTTTTTTAAATCAATGATTCGAGTCCTGATCGCAATAGGCATGACCATATAGGTTTCATCTGTGTTTAGAGACATTGGCCGTGTAGAAAAGGGAGTCAGACCTGCCATCTTGGGTACCGAATTCCGTATACACTGTCGAAGATACAGAATGAAGTATATTTGACCTTTGACCCCACTTTGCACCCCCAAGATGGCATCTGAGCAAAAAGTAGATATTTTGTGAAATGATTCTTGTAACATGGTCTTTGCGTGTGCAAAATATGGGAAAGGTAAGACATGTATTCACCAAGATACAGGATGAAACATTTATGACCTTTGACCCTAATTTACATACACAAGATGGTGTTCGATCAAGTAGTTGTTATTTTATGAAATAATGTACGTAACATGAACTAAATATGTGCAAAATATGGGGGTCATAGGGCTGTTTTTCTCGAGTTATTGCCAAGAAAGTTGGAAAAAGAAAGAAATATGAAAATACATTGAAGATAAGCTTAAATTTCAACCACGTTTTTGGACGTGATCCCGACACCATTTGAAGACAAAGGGCTCGCGTACAATAGCGCAAAGTTTCAGCTACAACATATTAAAATCTGGGAGGAATTCACCGAAGGGTAAGTGAGTTAGTGCTCGATAAAGACTTTCATGTCAATTTTCACATCTAGAGAAATCCCCTCCCATAGACATAGCACGTCACAACGAAGATAAAGAAAGAAGTACATATTTGTATGACCTTTGACCCCACTTTGCACAGAGAAGATGACATCTGAGCAAAAAGTGGTTATTTTGTGAAATGACCCTTGTAACATCTAGTCTTTACGTGTGCAAAATATGGGAAAGATAGGACATGTATTTACCAAGATACAGGATGAAACATTTATGACCTTTGACCCTAATTTACATACCCAAGATGGCGTCTGATGAAGTAGTTGTTATTTTATGAAATAATGTACGTGACATGAACTAAACATGTGCAAAATATGGTGGTGATAGGGTATCTTTTTCTTGAGTTATTGCAAAGAAAGTTGCAGAAAGAAAGAAATATTTCAATACATCGAAGATAAGCTTTAATTTCTACCAAGTTTTTGGACGTGATGCCGACTCCGTATGAAAAAACAAAGGGCACCTTAACAATAGCCCAAAGTCTCAGCTACAACATACTAAAATATGGGAGAAATTCACCGAAGCATAAGTGAGCTAGTGCTCGATAAAGATAGTCATGTCAGTTTTCATTTCCAGAAAAACTGCACTCCCATAGAGATAACACGTAAACTGGTGAAATTTGACAATGTTACTTTCAATCCCTTTTTACGAGGTGATGCCGTCATCCAATCAAAATGTTGTTATTATATGACTGAAAGAACATTTAATAAGCTACAACATATTGAAATTTTGACGAAAATCAACAAAAGAATAAGTGAGATACGCTTGATGACGTCATTTTGAAAATTTACTTTTTTTACTTTATTAAGAAATTTTATATCTTTTAATCATTTTTCCAGCTTCGCCAACCCATGAAATAACATGTACAACTCATCAGCTTTCAAAATATGTCAAGAAAATGGGGGGTCACCGTCCATCCTGACGAGTAAAATCGGGGTTAAAATTGGCGGTTTTTTGGCATTGTTGCACTGTATATCGCCATTGATGCGCACGCGGAATATCAACTTTGACGGGCCCGTATGACGTCATATTGAGTCGGATTGACTTGAAACTTGGTAGAAATATTCCTTGACATTTCAGGCATTCGATAAGAGTGAAAAAACGGGAAATTTCTATTTCATATGAGCTGTGCGTGCATATATGTGCGCGCGCGTACGCGTCCGTCCAATTTTTTCAATTTTTCAAAAAATGTTCCAAATGGTCTGAAACGTGTGCAAAAAAAATTTGAGCTCGATTTGAGCATACAAATATTTCAACGCGCGCGTACGCGCACGTTTTAAGAGAAAATATGAATTTTGAGAAGATGATTTGAATGCGCATAACTTGAATTTTATGTGACGTAAATTTCATTGAAAAATTCCATTCCATTAATGAGATATGATTGAGAATATGTTTTCATATAATGACGTCATAGTGACGTCATGGTCGACTGATCACAATGATTTTACTTGATTTGTCGTCTTTGGGACACGATACATATATGGTATAATTTTGGCATTGATAAGAAGAGTACTTTCTGAGCTAATCGAAACACAACTTTTGTCCAGAAAGAAAGAAAGAAGAAGAAAGAATCCGTACAGATACAGAAGGTGATCCGAGAGGATACTCGGATCACCTAAATATACCTGATGATTTCTTCGCAAATGTTCCTTGTTAATGTAACAAATGCAGTGTAAATAAAAATATACAATTTTTCTCTATTTGACAATGACCCTAACAAAAAAATGAAAATATGTCTTTCATCTGTTTTTGCATATAAACTCTTTGTATTCTTTTTTGCAGCAAAAGTGTAACAGATGTTAGCAAGAACTACACCTACTACATCAGCTTCTGCCAGCCAGTGGAGAAGGGAGAGGCTGTAGATGCCGGAGTGGAACAGTTTGATCTTCACAATCCCGACAGACACATCAATGTCATCGGTCGTATCACAGCTACAAACATTATGGCCGGAAGTGAGTATACTAAGAGCTATACTCATTTTTCTCTCAGTTGCCAGTGGTTTTGTTTGTTGGTTTGTTTGTCTACTGGCAGACATGCCAGACACTGGTGATGGACCATCGTCAAAAGTGTCACGAGTCATCGTCTTATTACGATGAAGAATGAGTTGAATGCTGATTAAGTTAGCATGCGATCTTAGACACAGTTTCTGAGAAGCATCCCTGTTCAGAAGCTCACACTCTGGCTCATGATGATTTGAACATACAGTTCAACCTCGATTATCCGGCCATGTCGGTACCGGTGCTCATCCAGATTGATAAGCGAATTGGCCGGATATGGGAGACACAATGTTAATGTACATAGCTGCCGTGCAAGCTGCCATCCCAGTGCACTGGCAGCTAGGCAGGTAGCGTACTTATGGTGAATTTATAGATCATGACTGCTTACTTTTACGATGATAATGTGGTGTGAATTTATGTTAGTTCTGTGGGGAATATCGTATATAGGTAAATTGTGTCAGTTTTTTAGAAATTTTGATTGAGTTTAAAGTCACTGTTTTTTCTCAACTTTTAGATGAAAAAAAAAAAAGTCCTTCACTGCGTGAACGCGTCCGGATAATAGAGATTTCCGGATAAAAGGAGGCCGGATAATCGAAGTCGAACTGTATTAATTGGATGGACAAGAGTGTTGGATGATGTTAAGGGCAGTAGTCAGCCTAGATAAAATGCAATATGTGAAGAACCACAAAGCTCCCTTTTTTTCCATTTTTTCAATTTCTTAAATATCGGTAAACTGAAATGATGAAAAATATGAATCGGTTCAGATATCAAATATCAGGAAAATGCAGGACTTTCATGTGCATTTTGCGTGTTTACTTTAGAGGCACTTGCATCCCCAAATGGAGAAAAGTGACTGAATTCTATGCTGGTGGCTTACTACTGTTATTGCCTCCGACCCAAGCGACCTTGGTTTGATACCCAAGTCTGGACTGAGCAATGTTGTGTGTAATCAAAACACTCTGTCCCTCGGATAGGACATAAAACAGAGGTCCCGTGTGTGGGAGATTCACAACTCATGCATGTAAAAGATCCCGCTTCATTCATTCATCGCAAAGACTCACATGAACACACCACTGAGTCTACCAGGGAAACTTGCAATGCTACAATAAAATAAATGCAACTGCAGTTTACTCATGCATAAAAGTTTGGTTTAATTAACCATAAAATTCACTCAGCAAACCCAAACTGATCGCAAGTAATCATAAATTTATCATATCAACTTCATTTTTGTAAGCTCCAATGGACTCACCTGTTGCAAATTTAAAAGGATAATTCCTGCACAGCCTAATTTTCATACCCTTTACAAAAGTAAGCAGTGGCATTCAAGCATGAATTATTTTTAGACTTTTTGGTGTCATATGAAAGTTGAGTCCATAAGCTATCCATACATATAAACCTTTTCCCACAGAATCATATATTTCTTATTCAGCAGCCATTTCAAAAGTGTATAGTTTTTTTTAGACACCCTGTAGTGAAGCACTCTGAGAGCACAGACCTCCACCAAGCAGCTAATTTCCACCACTGATCTTGTTCTCCAAATGAGATCACTGATTTCCACCCATTTTTTGCATGCTGAAAATCGCCCGATTTCCCAATGATATACACCTTGTAGAAGCCTTTTATTATGTCATCAATTTCCAGCTGCGTGGCGCCTCACCGGCCTAGCAGACTCTAGAGAACGCACTTTAGTGAGTGTAGGCAAACCTCAAATATGCGTAGCTTGAACTCTAAAGTTCATTGACCCTACCTGCCAAATCATCAAAAATCCTTCATAAAATCCATAGAAATTCCCTGATCACCACCAAAATTTAAGAATCTATTCCTTGTGTCATTATCAACCTTTCTTGCAAGTTTCTTCCAACTCCATGAGTTATTTTGCACACAGACAAACAAACTAGCAAACAAACCAACAAACTGAGGCCGATGAAAACATTTCTCCCATGGCAGAGGTAACAATCAGATACTGTAAAAGTGGATATTTTCGCGAGGCTAATTTTTTGCGCTTGGCCGTGTCAGAAGGCTTTCACGTGTTTTTAATTCCTCGGAATCAAGACATCAAGTACTGGAACATATGGCATGCAAGTATATTCGCGTGCTTTTATTTTCACACTAGCTTCTCGTTGCGCGAAATGTGCGAAAATTTCAACACCGCGAAAATTTCCACTTTTACAGTAGGCTAGTCACCCTGTTCAACCAAGCACGGATGCCAATCTATATTCTAAACCCAGTCTTGTGATGGTAAATATCATCCGATATGTTTGTTGTTGTTGGGGTTTTTTTCCCAGCTAACTGGCTGCTCCTTGAATACCGTGATGGAGAACCATATCACAGCCATTGTGGCCAGGAAGCCAGAAGAGCCACCATCTTTATCATGTGTGACCCAAACAATTTCTTGGTAAGTTGGCCGAGAATGTAGTGTTCGAAGAGAATAGTACTCCCTTTTTGTGAATGCTAAGACATAGAGTGAAATGAAAAAAACAACAACAACAACAACAACAGAATTAAGACAATTTTACAACAGTCACACCAAAACAAGTAAGTTACTGACTTCAGTAGTTTTTCATGTTTTCTAGATGAGATGAATGTGCCATTCCCTCACAACTGTTTTTTTTTTTTTGTGATCCAAGAGTTTACGCAGATACTTTTTGTTATTTTTGGTTACCAAGCAACAATAACAGCCACTTTGAACAGTTGCTCATGCTAGATTACTGGTATCAGAACCGAGAGATGATTTGATGTGAAACATACAATTTACTCTTTCATATGTATTTCGCAAAGAGAATATTTAAACTTTTAAAGTGAAGATTGGATGCAAACCACAGAGATTATCGTATGGTCTACATTTTCCTAATTTGGTTCTCCACACACATGAGACTTTAAAGGTCCAGTTTATCTTTGGGAGCAGTGATTTCAAAAATGTTCAAGATATCACATTTGATGCATATGTGTAGGTCTGTTGTATCACAAAACATCCTACCATATAAAATTTTTGCAATAAAGCCCAAAATATGAAGAGATGTCAGCATTTTTCTCAATAAACCATAACTGTATACGGTTTCGCTTGAAAGCATTCTTATTATAACTATTGTTTACATTTTGTGTATTCAACAATACTTGACATCGATTATACGGATTCAAATTTTTACAGTGGTTGTTTCTATCCCTAACTCACATTTTAAAACTATTTTAAAATTGCGTTAAACAAATACATACTGCTACTGAACGTTTTCGACGTGCACTCTTCGGAGTAGAAACCGCACGTATGAAACAGGAAGCGCGAACATAACAATATAAGCAAATCGAGTAAACCATTCAAGCGAAAAAGTGCGTACGCTGATTGGCTATTTTAAAGCCTTAATTTTAAAGCCTTAATGTTGGGTTTTTGTTTCATCTGCAAATGGTAAATTATGCCTTTAAAGCCGTCAATATCTTCAATGATTTCTTTTGGTCTGATTGTGTGTGTGGATTGACTCTTGATACTAAAATTCATTTGACTATAGTGTTGATTTTCTATTCAACCCTTTATGTTCACATAACAGGTAGTCAGAACATGAACATCAAAAAAACAATTATAATGACAATAATGATGATAAAAATAAACCATTTAATGTTTGCAGAAACTTTGTATGTCTATATATTACTGCACTACAAGTGCTCCTTAATGCTATTTTGCTGCACTGTACTAACTGATTTAAGTAGATTTATATCTAATAGATATTAGATGCATAAAGCATATCAATCCACCAAATTTATGTCACTTTCTTTTGAATGACTTACTTTAAAAGCAGTCTGTTATTTTCACATACAGTTATTTCTGCCAATAATGAGGTCACAGACAATTGCGTGAGATGTTGTTTTTGTGTTTTGACATCTGGGTTATTTTAAGTGCACTGATGCCTGCCCATTCGGGATATTTCAGAATGTTGTTAAATTCATGACCCAACAGTCATTCTCAAAATTTGTGAAAATTAAACCCAAAAATAAAAACTTTTACAGTGCCCTCAAGGGATTAGGGGATTGCGTCGTTATAGCTCACTCTTTCTAGACATCTGTGCTGGTCGACAGTGAAAACAATGTAGCGAATGTTTCTTTTTGTGAATGAAGTGCAGTAGCAGCTAAAGGAAGCACAGTAAGAAATTGAAATCACTGTATTAGACACTATTATGAAATTGGTCTCAGAAAATCTGCATTGTGACTGAATGATTGCTGCACATAGAATTATTTTTCTTTACAATCTAGGTGTCCAACATTCACTTACATTAAATCATTGAGCTATTTGTCAGTAAAGATGTCCTGGTAAAAACTACATTAGTAATTCAGTGTCACTGGACAGGAAGAAAATAGATTTAATTTTGTACTTTTAAGCATACATTTAAATTGGTCCGGAACTCTCCTTTAACCCTATTCTAACTGGGCTATTTGAGACCCAAGTTTTTACTGAGGGGGGGTCAATTTGACCCCCTCCCCCTTCAGATCTCGACCGTCGATCGCGCGATCACCGCAAAATTTTGCCTGAAGATAGAGCTGAATGTCAACTACAAGATTACATCATCATACAATAGAAAAATATTGCCTTTCTATTTTTAATAAAATTGATTATGCAAATTTGTGCATGAAATCATATTTTCACCTGTAACTCCATTAAAAAGACTGGAGGATTGCTAAATTTTTGTGTCAGAATTCCTCAAGACACATCAAACAATTTTCGTGTAAAAAAATAGCTCAATTGAAATTAATTTCTTTTGTTTTTTATTGTTTTGTTAATTTCTTATGTATTTTATTGTTTTTTCAACCTTTTGTTTTTATTGTTTTTTTGCCAAAACTTGTTGCAGGCACTTTTACAGGCTTATCTACACTAGAATTGATTAATTTCAATGGTTAAAAGTTGAAATAATCTAATTTATATCAATTTAACCAATAAACACAATTTGCATTGGATTTGCACACAATATCATGAATTTGAGCTGTTTTTTGGTTGACATGCATATGCAAAACATTATGTAACTTCAAAACGATGTACCCGGACGTCGCAAATTTGGTCTCAAAATATGCGGGAGACTTCAATGAAAAAAGTTGTGAAACGACGCGGCAAAAGCTTTGGGCGTTGTGAAATTGTGGCGCGAAACGTCGAGGGGGGGTCAATTTGACCCCCCCCAGTTAGAATAGGGTTAAAGACCTAATAAAATGGTTTAGGCATTTTTTTCTCAATGATGTAATAATATTAAATGATAAATTCTAAGTAATTCTGTGGTTGTGCGGGGTTTTTTACTGTTCTGAATTTTGTTCTATATTTGTTAACATATTGGATGCAATTTCCTCGGTTTTGGAAAACTTGCTATACTTTCACTGCATGCGGCGCACTATCACTTCTAAATTGTGATGACGTCTAAGAACGGAGTCGTTCACGACCAGTCTAGCCGTAGCCAGCGAGCTGGCAAGGCTATGCTAGCGCAGCACAGCGACAGCCGGCCGGCGGCTGCACTAGCTAGCGCTGGCGGGGGAGCGAGCTAGCGAGCGCATAGCAGGTGCTGCGCTGCACTATTGTCATTGGCTAAGCCTTTAGACAAAAGAATATTTAATGAACTGTATCGGATTTAATACTGCCAATAATACAGATTGCAACTGTGGTACGCTTGGATATCCATTATTTTCGGCAAACTCGTGAAATAGGCCCCACCACTGCGTGTCTGTACTAATAATAGTAATACTACGGCGACTCGCCTGTTTCAGCCCCACCGTGTGGCATTCATCTCGGTAGGTAAGCACGGCGGTGGGGCTGCCTTCCACAGTGAATACTCGTGAATGCGGCAAAAATGACTTCATAATATGGCCCTAGGCTCGACTAATTTAACGGCCAATTTAACCATAAACACAATCCTACCTAACCCTAAACCCTAGGAGGACCTACCCTTGCTTGCTATAAACGCACGGGTATGGTGCACGCGCACTGCGGTGGGGCCTATTTCACGATAGCCCCACCACCACTGCGTGTCTGTACTAATACTACGGCGACTCGCCTGCTTTATAGGCCTAGACCTACTCGTGAATCCAGCCCCACCGTGGCATTCATCGGTAGATAAGCACGGCGTTTGGGCTTCCTTCCACAGTATGATTTTTAGCATAAAACAAAAACTACTCGACAAAAATTGACGATCATTCTTGGTATCGTTTTTCTTAGAAAATGACGCATCTAAATTACTGAGTGTAAACTACTAGTAGACTGCTACTAGATCTACTACTAGACTACTACTGGTAGTTTAAATTGTAAGCGCCGGCCGACAAGCCAGGCCACGGCCGGGACGCTCCCGCTTGCTTGCTGCGGCCGGAGTAAGTAGCCGCTCACTTTGTGAGCGAGCTGGGCCTGTTCTTCTAATCTACTTATTAGACAGTTACAACTTACAATGTCAGTCATGTAGAATACAGTATATCCTTTCTAACGTTAAACTATATGGGGGCATACCAGACATACCACTCTGTATTTCCCAGGCGATCGTTTCCGTGAGGTCTATTCTCGGGCTTGGTGCCATGTTCATACGCTCTTGCACTGGCAGCGGGGGAGATGCAGCTGGTTCATATCGGTAAGGTGCAGCCCCACGATAACGTTCTGGTTCATCGGCTGCCTCTCCCTCCCCATCTTCCCCTTCAACTTCATGTGCCTCCTCTTCCTCTCCGCTATCGTCAGAGCTGCAGTCTTCATCATCATCATCAATGTCGAAGTTTACCCATATAGGGGAAGACATTATGCTCGAGGTACCAGGTATCTGTGCAAGCTAACTTAGTGATAATGTATGTGGTAATGCGTACATGTCGACAGTCAGTGTGTCGACTGGGAGCGCACATCCCGGTGCCCGGGCCTGGCCGGGCTAACTACCGTGTACGCGCGTGTACCAAGCTAGTAATCTGAGTGCTTGTGCTGAGCGGCGTCTGCTAACTGAGCACAACTCCGTGCTTATACGTCATCAATCGGTTCAGGGGTGTTGGTCACGTGACTATCTTTTTCGCAAAAGCTGCAACGGGGTCCTCCAAAAATGTGATATTTGGGGGAGTTTCTAGAACCGATAAAAACCGGAACGACACTGACAACATATTTACATTGATAATCATGACATATATTTTACATTTCTTTTGCATATTAAAACATTTTGCAAGCATTTTATTAGGTCTTTAAGTACACCAAATGTACACTGTAGTATGAATCAGGCAATAACTTTACGTTCGTTCTGTTGTCTCTCTATATACAGGGGGAAGCGACATTAATAGAGGAAAACAATGAAAAAAACGAGGGGTGTGCTTATATCTTTGAAGTGGGCAGCTCTGTTGTGTGTTCAAATTCAACAACAGCGCCCTCATCAGGAATGGGTGTTGGTGGCATCATCGTAATAACGTGAGTATGCTAGAATGTACCGTAAATAATGGTGTATGAACACACCCATTTATTAACCTCACCCCCTTTTTTTCGGCCATGGGGAGGAAAAAAAAAAAGATTTTCAGCCCGCCAAATACTACCTTGCAATGGATGAAGATACTGCCGACAAGTTGCTTGAATTGAGTAAGATGTTTGGGAGAGAAAATGTGTTGATATTCCTGCCATAAAAAAAAAACAGAAGGAAATATGCAGTAGAATGCATGATATGTTTGAACATTCAACTATCCTAAACCATCCACAGACAAGCTGAGAATGGTAGATTGTAAACATGTGAACATTGTCTGCACACTATATGCAGACATACAGAATGTATTGGCTGTAACGGTGTATAAACTGCGCCCTGCATTTTGACCAATTTCAGTGGGGGAAAAAGTGTGGTTTATGCACAGTTATTTATGGTAATTACTGATTTGAGAAGACAAGATAAATATGCATATTTAAGTCTATGTGCAACAATATTATTCACTTTTTTCTGGAGGCATTATCTTCTTTCTGTTCCTGTGTCTGTTCATCCATCCATCCTGCATTCTTTTCATGATTCCAGAAGAAATGCTTAATGGATATTTCTATGTTCATATTGAATTGTTACCCTAGTGTCTGTCTTAGTTCAGAATATTACAATTCATCACTTACGTTGTATCAAAATGTCAAAAGTATTCATTTATCTTTTTGTGTGTGTGTTTATAGAATATAATGATATTAGCCTAACAGGATTTCGTCACGTTATATTCATTGTGGTTGTTTGAGGTCTGGCTTGCAAAACTCTAATATCCTTCGAGCAATTCTTAATTTGGGACATTTTACAAGGCCTCCTGATCCCATTTTCAGACAAAATGAGTTTCAGTTTCCAACTTCTATGTGAAATATTGTGATAAAGCCCTGCATATTAACCCAGATTACTACCATGAGTGCCTCTAGTTTTACTTTCAGAACATGCTTATAAATGGAAATATCCCTGTGACTGTAACATATTGCCCTTATACAGTCACAGATGTAGTTGCTGAGAACAAAGTGAAGTGGCTCTTACAGTATAACATGTATATTTGCTGAGGAATCCAGAGTTTGATTTCTTAAGTGCAATCCATCGCAATAACTCGGTGTAGAAATGTTTTGAAGTCTGTAACTATTCAGTTTCTTTTTGGCCTGCTGCATGTTACTATGTTTTTCTTATTTGTCCTGTGATATTATGTAGCCAATCCATTGCATGTTCGACGGAATGTACTACATATTCAAGGTGATTTTAATTTGGTCGCCAGCCACATCACTTATTTTGATGACTTCTTTTTTATATGAAGTAGGGCAAGATATACATTATTGGATAGCCTAGAGCTTGAATATTTATGGGTACCAAAATTGGGAATGGATGTTTGATGACTATCAGTAATTGCGTGTGTGTGTTGACAGGACAATATGTAAATCAGTCTTCAATCCATTTATTCATGCCAGGGGAATGTAATCATTCTTTGCCTAATCTCCGCTTTTGTACAGGGTGCTAAGTGTGGCAGGGGCCTACCTTATTCTGGGCCTGGCATACAAAAGATTTGTTTTGGGCGCCAAGGGCAGGGAGCAGATACCCAACGTTCATTTCTGGATGAATTTTGGCAGCTTAACGGCGGTAAGCTTTACAGATTTATTTCAGACATGAATGTTTTTCTCCAAAGCTAAAGGATTCTTTTGTGTGTATGGGTTTGTGTGTGTTTGTTTGTTTGTTTGTTGTATAATTGCAATCATGTCACTGATTTGCTTAGTCCTACCAGTTGACATTTATGCCTGCTTCCTTTATGGCCAAACTTTCCCCATGTGAAGATGTAGAATTCATTAATGAAGTAGAAGCCCAGTGAGTGACTTTTACTTGTGGACACATACAGTCCTTCAAAATTACAAAAGAACTTGCATAATAGTATTGACCGATTCTGTGACGCGCTATGTGTATTATCGGCATGGGCAGCACCATAACTCCGGTGTCCGAGCCGACCCCCACTCCCCCACCCCCTCCCTACATTAGCACGCGCGCGGAATGAAAAACTGATGCATGGTTGTTTTAGCCAATGGGCGTCTCGTACTGAGTGCGCGAACGTCTGCTCAATGCGTGAGCCTTTGTTACAAGTGCGCGTTAAACATGTTGCCATGTTGAAATTTTTGCAAATTGGAACTGACTGTCTTTTTGACGATAAGAAATTTTGTGCGACTTGCCACTGGCATTCAGTACATATATAGTCTAGGAGAACTTTCGCGTTCTTAATAAGTTTGCGAATCTTGCCTCTCATGAAATTCCCGACATTACAATGCGTGCAAACATTTATGGTTTTACAGAATTTGGATTGACAAATAGAGGGCAACAAACGATCTAGAGGGATAGCCAAGTATTGGTCTTATATTCCTTGATGTATCTTTTTCTGCTAATGATCTGTGATAGATTACATGTTTATGCCAACTGTGTTATGATAAATAATTATTCACAATATACATATTTATAAAGCACTTTTTCACATTAAAATATCTCTTAACACTGCTTGTACTGCAAAATTAGAAATGTTCACATGCATTTTAATTTTGCAAGAGCCAAGATTCAAATAGGTAAAATGGCCGCAAATGTTATTCTCTGCACTATATGCATTGAATGCCAGCAGCAATTTGCAAAAAAAAAAAAAAAAAAAAAAATGTCATGCCGTGAAAAGGCGTCGGCTCCTATTCACCAAAACTTCATAATAGTATCAAACTTTTCAGTTGTATATTGCAGGATACCTCCACATTATCATGTACCTGTATATTATACATTTTCTTTTTTCTCAGGATGGCTGTGACTTTTTATGTCGATGTCAAAAGAAGGAAGGGTCCAAAAGTTACAAGGGGCTCGGCGATGACCAACTTGGCCTCGACGAGGAAGAGGAGCATGATGAGAATATCTTACCAATGTAGGCATCGACCACCTCCTCCTCCTTCTCCTACCCCCTCCCATCTTGTCAGTACTTTAAAGCAATAACTTGCACAATATCTGTTTCCATCATTGTTTTTAAAGATATGTTAGTCACAGATTCTCTCGGAGTTTGATTATTATAGACGGAATAGTTTTACTGCTGCTAACCAGCAATGTTAGACATGCAAAGATATGCATGCCATTTTGAGCATATTCATCCCAGCATATGGAGTGATTTTTTGTATCACTACTTGTCTATCATTATTCATATCTGGTCAGTTTTTTTCTGTTTGCGTTTGTTACATACCTAAAAAGCTACACCACTTCGGTGATCCCTCACATTTATCCCCAAGTTGAATTATCATTCAGGTTTATGCCAGGTTAAAGTGTGTGCTTGTGTTCCACACACAACACCCTTATACATAGCTTCTGACCATCCGAGCATTGAGAATTTAGGGTTTCTGGGACAAACACTGAACTAGGGCTTTCTATAGCTCAGTCGGTAGAGCACCGGGCTAGCATCCAGAGGTCTAGGGGTTGAATCCCAATGGAATCCCTTATTCTTTGCTCAATTTTTCCACTATCACTGTTTTTGATACAATAGGTATCACTCTGCACAGTTGATAGGTAACATATCAACTTTATAGCATGTAGCTTGTGAAGATGGATTGCTATGCTGGATATCCCTGTACACATATGCTCTCTGTTTTCATTTTTTTTTTTTAAGTTTGGTTTTCTTTTTTGTTTTGTGTTCAATATAACCAAAATAATCAGAAGGGTCTGGCAATTGTCAGTAATGGAAGCAAAATTGTTTTGGTTTCTGCTCTTGGTTGTGACATGTGTATGTAAAATATGCTTCCCTGTCCTGCAGTACATGCTTATTTTAATAGAGAAAATTTCAAAGTGATTGATAATACTAGCTTTTGTATTGGCAGAGAGAACTTCAAAGAAATTAATGGTAATATTAGTAGGGAAAATAACTTGGAATTGATTTTGCCTGCTTGTTATGTTCATAGAGAAAATTTCATGTAGAGTGTTAGAACTAGTTAAGCTATTTTGTGCCTGTACTACTTGTATTTACTGTTTATTCTGATGGGAATGATTTGTAGATATCTAAGCAAATAGATTGTTATTATGATATGATTGTTACACATGGATAGGGCTGAGCTTTAGAGAAAATACTTTAAAATACAATCATTACTCCCTGTGCTGTCAATAGCAGATAAATGACAATATTAATGTTGTTCGTTCGGTTCTGTTTGTGAGCATTTTGTTCTGTCTGTCCATGTTTTTTGTTTATCAGTGTTGCATGTGCAATCCAATGATTGAATGGTTCATTCACAAATTAAGAAACTTAGTAAGAGAAACAGGTACACTCAAATTGATAATTAGGTTGCATAGCGTCGTTTTGCAGGCGGGATAACTAGTGGATGGTGAGGTTTCAGCAGAACAGCAGATGTGATATGATTGAAAGTTTGTTCATAAATTGTTTGAAGAATCCACCGAGGAAGATACTGTGAAAAAATCCCGTCACTCTAAAATCATTGAGGACAACCCAATTTTGCTCTCACACATCCTGCAGACACCTGTTAAAGTATTCTTGGGATTAGTCTACGAGGGGTTAATATATTTTCTAAATAAAACATCATTTTCCACTTGTCGTACAGGCAGTATTTATCATCAGGGTGGTTCGATATCATAGCTTGTCAAATTTCACTGATGGACCTGTGTAATGACATTCAAATTTCTGAGAAAGTGCTCCAGGGAACAAGACTTCTATTTTATGCTGTCACTATTGAGAGGTCTACAAATATCGCCATGAAAATAAATAAATGTGTTTTAGTGCTTAATGTTGATCCTAACATTGCTGTCTGTAGGCAATATTGAGTGTTTTAAATTTAGATTCCCACAGAAAATGTTTACTTTTTCAAAGCATTTCCATGGTCAACCTATTAAAAGGTTGTTTTTTATAGCTTTGTATTTTCACAGTAGTAGAGGCTTGCATATCCTACAGTTCCGATTAAGTTATCTGGAAACTTTAATAAACTGTGCCTTAAAGTTGAAATTCCACAAACATTGTTTATAGAGCTGAGAATTATACTCAGATTCTGCACAGTATTACATTTTCTGAGAGAGATATACACCCAAATATCAACAACATGCTCTGTATACCCTAACCTTATGTGAATATTTTGAACTAAAATACAGTCTTCTGGCAAATTTGTCATTTTTATGCCTCCGCTACGAAGTGGCCGGAGGCATTATGTTTTCGGGTCGTCCGTCCGTCCGTCCGTCCGTCCGTCCGTCCGTACGTCCGTCCGTACGTCCGTCCGTCCGTACGTCCGTCCGTACGTCCGTCCGTCCCGTTTTGTTTTTGTCAATATCTCAAGAACCGTGCGGTGGTTTTACATCAAACTTGGTATGAGGGTATATCCTTGGGGGATAATACTTTGTGTGGATTTTAGGGTCACAGGGTCAAAGGTCAAAGGTCACAGATTATTTTGTGAAAAAAAAAATTGAAATTTCATGTTTTTCTCCATATCTCGCAAATGGTTCAAGGTATCTTCATGGAACTTAGTATATATGCTTGTACCGATGGGCAGTGATTATCTAGGGAAGTTGGGGTGAAAGGTCAGGGGTCAAAGGTCAGGGGTCAAAGGTCAAGGTCAACTCCTCAAAATATCACTACTTTCCTTAAAATGCAGTATGCCTGAAGGTTTTTTTATGCCTCCGCAACGAAGTGGCCGGAGGCATTATGTTTTCGGGTCGTCCGTCCGTCCGTCCGTCCGTCCGTCCGTACGTCCGTCCGTACGTCCGTCCGTCCCGTTTTGTTTTTGTCGATATCTCAAGAACCGTGTGGTGGTTTTACATCAAACTTGGTATGAGGGTATATCCTTGGGGGATAATACTTTGTGTGGATTTTAGGGTCACAGGGTCAAAGGTCAAAGGTCACAGGTTATTTTGTGAAAAAAAAATTGAAATTTCATGTTTTTCTCCATATCTCGCAAATGGTTCAAGGTATCTTCATGGAACTTAGTATATATGCTTGTACCGATGGGCAGTGATGATCTAGGGAAGTTGGGGGTCAAAGGTCAGGGGGTCAAAGGTCAAGGTCAACTCCTCAAAATATCACTACTTTCCTTAAAATACAATATGCCTGAAGGTTTTTTTTTTTTTAACTTGATGTATGGCATGTATTACCCAATATTTTTTGTATTTTGGGGGAAGTTTCTTGCCAAAAGGTCAAAGGTCAAAAGGTAAAAGGTCAAGTGAAAGTGCTAAATTGCACTTTTTCCTCCATATCTCAAAAGTAACTCAAGGTGTCATCATGAAACTTACATATTTATGCATGTTCTACCTAACAGTGATTTTCTGTGGAACTGTGAGGTCAAAGGTCAAAGACCAGGTTTAGATAATGCTATTTTCCCATTTGATACTGAAATTATACTTTTTCTCAATACCTTGAAAATTACTCAATGCATAAACTTATAAAAGGGTCAAAAGTCAAGTAAAAATCATCAGTTCCCCAAATACCTGCACTCTGACATTTGAATAATTCATCCAATTGAACCTACATGTAGTTCTAGGAAAGTGAACATTCAGCACATTTGTGGCAAACCTGTCATTTTAATATTTTGCCAATTGTGTGAAACTGTCATCACACATTGTCAAGACATTGTACTATAGACCTATTAGGAGAACCATGCATTATGGCGGAGGCATATCAGTCGCCGTAGCGATATATCTAGTTCTAATTTACTGCTCGTCCCCAATTTCTTGTTCTATAAATATATATATATATATTTTTTTTCTGATTTAACATACAATAGGATTGGAGCTAAATGTGTTCTTCTAATTGTACTATGTATGTAAGTCATGAGTTATAACTAAGCTATTATTCAGAAAATTATTTTCTGTTTCTTGCAAAAAGCACAGTGTAAATACTGACTCATATTCCCATTCAAAAAGGAGGAGATTGTCTTTTCCGTAATGTAGAACTAAAGATACACTTGAATTGATTGTAGTTTAGTCTTTGTTCATTCATACCAGAAATGTGCACATCACACTCATGTACATGTACATACAAAAGGGCACCTCGATTTGTGTAGAGATTATCACACACACACTATATATATTTATATCAGTTTAGAAAAGGTTGGACCTGACAATTAGAATGCCTATCTGAGTTGCCTAACATTGCAACAAGTAGACTGAATTCTTTCAATTGCCAGTTTTGATAAGGACAAGTTAGTCGAAAAGCTCAGTGCATACTCCTCGAGAGAAACATGTGCATGAAAATATTTGTAATACAGTATACCATATTGAATTTTTGCATTGAAATGAGATGGATCTGGGATATTGCTTTGAGAATATGATTGTGCAGTATTCTGATTATCAAATGGAAGCCTGAAGGTTTCATCCAATCCTGCAAGCTAGTAATCTGCCGTTGCCAATTTGAAGCCACTTCTGTTGTGTTTCAGGTATTGAAATCTTGATGTCCCGATGCGGCAATGGACATTACAAGCGTGAGGTGCACAAGGCCAGGTGATGTGATTGTGAAATTGTGCAAAATAGTGCTGCTGTGAGATTTCACCCACCAACCTCACTCTGTGTGCTCCATGCATTTCTATGGGAGACAAGTCTTTATCGTAATATACCAAAAATACTGGAAAATTATCTGTTCTCATTTTCGAGGGGTAAAAATTCAGTTTTAGGATACTATCAGTCGAAAGCTCATGCTAGAATTCCTGTTTTGATATGATGAGGAATTGACAATGTCCCAAAAATTATTAAACTCTCCAAAATTTGCCAGAATTTCTCTCCGGACTCAACAGTCAACAATGAGACGTGTCTTGATTACCAGCTTACATAGAGTGTCTGTAATCAGTCAGTTTAATAGGATACTGTGAAGGCACTGGCCCAGTGGTCAGCTTGCCCCAGGGCAAGTGACATGCACCTTGTGGTCAGTTACCTTTTTTTTTCTCCTGGGCAGGAAATCTTGGAAACCCTTCTCAGCAGACCTCGTATGGGGTCTGAGGTAGAATTTTACTGACCCTCTCACAGATGATCATTCCTGACCATTTGAAATATGTCTTGAAAAAAAAAAAAAAAATTACTCGTAAAGTAGACCCGTGTGTTAAGAAAAACAAAACAAAACATAATGCCTTGGATGTATATATATATTCTTAAGAAAAAGATAGAATAAGACATTAAATGCCTTTTTGCTATTGAAAGGTAGGATGATTTGAGCTGATTTATGAACACATGCTTCAAATATTCAATGCATTTTAATGCAACTCAGAGGTCTTGCAAATGATGTTAACTTTCTTAAAGTGCCATACTCAATGTGTGACTCAGTTTATGGTGTGTTAATAGAGCATTTTGTATGCAAACAAAGCAGACATATACCTCAATTTACAGGAGGGGAAGCTTATTCTAACTGTGCTGTGCAAAGCTAATCCAGTAAAGCCAGTTTGTAATTAGCTCTTGAGCACATTTGTACAAATGACATTTATTTTTTCTCAGTTAGTTAGGCACTTCACTCATTGTCAAAGCGACATAATGCATGAGCTAAACAATTTATGGAATTCATGTTCAAACAAATAATGAACTTGTGTAAACTAGGCTACCAGAATAGTACATCCATTCACACTTTTGGAAGCATTCATGTCATCGTTTTGCATTGAATGCATCAACAAACTTTTTCTATTAATTTTGCCAAATACTACAGGCTGTAATAAATACTACATTGCAGTCAAGTGGATGTGCTACACCATGTAGCAAATACCATTTATAAGGATTGCATCACAGATGCTTATCTCAGTGAATTTAGAAACCAACATGCCTGTTAGTGCAAATGACCTTTTTCTGCCCATGCACATGCGAAACAATGAACTGGCATATTATTAAAAAGTGCTTGTGATGCATTGTTTAATTGCATGTACTGTAAAGTGATCTTGTAGAAATGTTGAGCAAAACTTTCCCTTTTTTGTAGTGCATTAATATTGCTCACATTACCTAGTCTACTTTTTATGCCTCCGCCACGAAGTGGTGCCGGAGGCATTATGTTTTCGGGTTGTCCGTCCGTCCGTCCGTCCTTCCGTCCGTCCGTCCTTCCGTCCGTCCGTCCTTCCGTCCGTCCGTAATGAATTTTGTGGACAAGGTAACTATCGAAACCTGTTGAGGTATCCTAATGAAACTTGGCATGTATGTGTATTAGGGGGTGAAGTTGTGCCTATCAACTTTTGGGTGCACATGCTCAAGGTCAAAGGTCAAAAGGTCAAGGTCAAATACATAAAATTTCAATATTTCCACCATATCTATTGAATGCCTGAAGATATTTTCTTAAAACTTAGTGTATACATGTATTACCCAATTAAGATTCTCTGGTGAAAGTTTGGGTCATGAGGTCAAAGGTCAAAGGTCAAAAGGTCAGGGTCAAATACATAAAATTTCACTATTTCCACCATATCTATTGAATGCCTGAAGATATTTTCTTGAAACTTAGTGTATACATGTATTACCCAATTAAGATTCTCTGGTGAAAGTTTGGGTCATAAGGTCAAAGGTCAAAGGTCAAAAGGTCAGGGTCAAATACATAAAATTTCACTATTTCCACCATATCTATTGAATGCCTGAAGATATTTTCTTTGAACTTAGTGTATACATGTATTACCCAATTAAGATTCTCTGGTGAAAGTTTGGGTCATGAGGTCAAAGGTCAAAAGGTCAAGTAGAAATATTAAAACTTCTGTTTTTTCTCTGTGCCTTGGAAAATTGTTCAAGGTATCTTCATGGAACATAGTATATACATGTACTGACTGGAAGTGATTATCTAGAGAATGAAGGGTTCATGGGGTCAAAGGTCAGGGGTCAAAGGTCAAGTGCAAGACTTCAAAATTTTACTAATACCCTCATATTTATGCAATGCCAGCAGGGTTATTTTTTTACACTTGGTGTATGCGTGTGTAACCTAATAAAAATTCTCTGGAAAGTTTTTTTTTTCTCTTTTTGCCTCAAAGGTCAAAAGGTCAAAAATCAATTGAAAGTGCTGAACTAACTTTTTCCTCCATATCTCGGAAGTGGCTCAAGTTACCTTGAAACTTAGTACATATTATGCATGTTCTACCTGAAAGTAATTATCTCATGAATTTTAGGGTCAAGGGCCAGATGAAAATGGTAACAATTTACTATTCAATTCAGAAATTGCACTTTTTCTCCACACCTGTACCTTGAAAATTACTCAATGCCTAAATGTATGAATGGTTCAAAGTCAAGTTAAAATCCTTAAATCCCTAGATACATGCTCTCCTATTCATCCAATTAAACCTACGTCAAGGAAGGTGAACATTTAACACATTTGTGACAAACTTGTCATTCCAATATTTTGCCAATTTTGTGAAAATGTAATCACACAGTGTCCACATGTACTATCTAGACCTATTGGGAAAATCATGCATTATGGCGGAGGCATACCAGTCGCCAAAGCGACATTTCTAGTTTTTTTTTTGGGGGGGGGGGGTGTTAAATTTTGGGACTCCCCATCACTTCAGTTTTGGCTGCAGAACATTGTAAATGCAATATTAGTGGCTGTATAGTGATGTCTGTTCACATAAACTGGATATGGCATATACAACTTGTAAAACTCATATACATTTTACAACTCGTGTACATCTCGGTTGGGAGAAATCTCAAATTTTGACTGTGTTTGGGAATGGGGGAGTTGTTTTTCATTGTGAGCAAAATCTATTCTTTCTCTTCTAGTCAAATGCCATATTTAGTATCTGTATGAGCAAAACATTGTGTTAAACAAAAAACAAACAAACACAAACCGAGTCCTTACTGAGCACTGTGAGTGACTTTCAGATTGATGATTTATCATAGGGAATTTTCACTCTTAATTTAACACATGTTACTGTGCATGGACATGTAGCTTACAGGCAAGGCATGGAATTTGCTGGCTACAAAGTTTTGTCAGAACACATTTTGTCTTTTGCAGAAGACAAAGGCAGTCAAGTTAAGTTGTGTCATTCCTCTGAAAAAGAGTCAAGGCTCTTGTTGTCACATCTTGTCTGATTGTTTTTGTTTAAGGCAGTCCATGTTGGCATGGGATGAAGGGAAATTAATGAAATAAGACAATCTTTTAAGTGCTCTGTTAGTCCCACCTACCAGCTCAAATTAAAATCTTTGGTCTGTTCTGATATATGAGACACAGGTATTGTGTTTATCAGGTGAGTGCATGTTGTGGTTTCAATAATCCATATATGGTGCTGCCCACATTTGAAGTCTTTTATCCGTAATGCTTTTCTGCACTTACGTTGTGATAGATATATGAATGTTGCATTCGTCTGCGCTTGTGTTGCATCGTGGGCATGATAGGCAGAAATCGTTAGCATGAAGTGTGAAGTGCTTCCATGTGGGTGTGTGCATTGGTATCACTTGACTGGAGGCTAGGATGAATGAAACCTGCTAAGACTATAATGTCATGTGCCTGGATTGGAGACTACTGATTTGTGGCACTAGATTTTAATAACATGGCATGCGTGTATGTAAATGCTGGCTTTCTTCCAGGCCTATTCTTTCTTTAGCAAGTCAAAATCCAGTTGTGCAAGCATGCATAATTTCATGTTTATTCAATCCCTGTTTGTGTTTGTTTTATGTTATTGTGCAAATGAAAAGTCTTCTGCTTGACACTTTTCAAGAAACCCCTAAATTTTATTTCGCATGTTTAAATGCTAATGAGAGAGGGTATGCAGTACCAGCTGCTGAAACAAAAATAAAGATGTTGCTTATGAAGCATGATGTAAAACTTTGCAGAAATGTGTATATTACCTGCATATTAAGAAAAAAAAAATATGTATTTGCCTGGGTAATTATGGTATGCAAATATGTTTCTGTTTGTTGTTTGTTTCATTTTTGTGTATAGCTTGTGGCAGTGCTTAGACCATTCAATTTATGCTTTTCAACACAATATTAAAATCAACAAGAAGAAAATTTGGTCACATTGTGTCAGCTTTCAATGTGACTCATTTTTGGTGGATCACAAGCAGATACTGGTTATTTAACATAAAACTTGGGCATACCAAAAGGCATTCTTTACGCAGAAAAGCCAGAAGTAGAATGAGTCATATAGCATTCTTTGATTTTGTCAGTTGTTTGCTTTATGTTTATATCTACATGTTTATCATGTTGTTTTCACCATTTTTGCAGTTATTTATTTGATATGCTGCGGGTAGTGTATCTTTATCAAAACAGGAACTCTATGTAAGATATGATTTTTAAAAGAGGGGTTTTTATTTAGATTTTCAATCATCTTTGTTTACAATATTTAAAGTGAAAATGTTTCTTATTTTATACTCATAATTCTTTTTCTTTTTTTTGTGAATTCTTGTGTTAAATACTCAAGGCAAGTGGTGATTAATTCATGCAATTTTCTGTTTTCTTCATTTGGGTTGGGTTTACTGTAAAACTAGAAATTCTTGTGAATTTTGTCAGGAGCCAAGATATGTGAAATTTATTCACATGCAAAAGTTTTTGGCTGCGCTGTTTGCTTTGAATGCCTGTGACAATTCGCAAAAACTTCATGCCGTGAAAAAGATTCTTGGCTCCAATTTGTGAAAATTTCATGCCATGAATATTTCTTGTTTTACAGTAGCTTTATAGATGTCTTTCAGACTATCAGTAGTTGTCTTATTCTGTGCAATTTGCCAATCAGAATATTCTTGATAATACAGGTATAACTGGTTTGATTTGATTTTATTGTACACCATAAATCATACTGAGTCTCACTGAGTAAATATGATTTGTGTTTAAATGTATAGTGTATTTCGAGGACATTCGCGCCGTCTTTAAAGGTCCTGTTTACCTTTGGGAACAGTGATTAAAAAAAAATTTCAAGATACGACATTTAATGCATATGTGTAGGTCTGTCGTACCACAAAACATCCTATCGTATGAAATTTTTGCGATGAAGCCTAAAATATAAGGAGATACCTGTATTTTTTTCAATAAACCATAACTGTAGACGGGTTAGTCTGGAAACATTTTTATTGTAACTATTGTTCACATTTTTTTTATCAATATCTAATAATACCTAAAATTGATTTTACTGATTCAGATTTTTACAGTGGTTGTTTCTATCCCTAACTCACATTTTAGAACTATCTTAAAGCATTAATGCTGGGTTTTTGTTTCATCTGCAAATGGTAAATTATGTTTTTGATAGTTGCCCTAAAATCCCTTTCTCCATCTACTCTTCACATGATAGAATCTAATGGACGTCATGGGAGACCTCATCCAATTTTAGAACAACATACCAAAGGATACATCAATGTAGACTGACCTTGTTCTAAAGAAAAAAATCCATTTTGTCCCCAGTTAATATGTGTCGTTTGACTGCACAGAAAAGGCAGGGTATAATCATTGCCTTGTTTGGGATTACTTGTGAGGCAAGTCAATATGAAAATCTGCAGTGTTAGAAGCACACCTCTGCCACTTGAATGATAATTGTATCATGTATCATGCATTCACTTTCCATCGGAGCTCCGATGTCTGAAGCAAGAACTACGGGTCAGGTGAATTCCCCAGGCTCGCTACATACAGAAACCACAACCAATTAGTGGTTTACACTAATGACAAAGTGCAACAGGTTTTCAAGTTTGTGTGTTACCTGTTTGAAATAACCAATTTAAAGTATAAAACCAGCCATCAGTCTATAGTGAGACATGTCTTTTGAAAACTTTTCAAAGTAACACTACCTGTGCTATTAGATACATAGTTTCCAGTTCAAAGTGCCTGATCTTCTGTCAATCAAAATATTGACTCAAAAAAGTAGATATGGCCTGAATTTTAATGTTGAAATAGGTTATTCATACCAAATACATGAAATTATATTTGAGTGAGAATCTATATGCAGAGAGATAGATTTGACAAATGTGTTAGCCCCCATCCAGAGTAGAGAGTTCTCAGATGGATATACATATGGATGTGGGATGTTTAATATGTATTTGTCTGAATGCTCATATATTGATATGACGTATATCCATACAACATTTATCTGTGTCTGAATGCTCTCATATCCCTACGTCATTTGAGTAGACTGGGCTTATTCGCAGTGCTCGCTCAGGTTAGCACAAACTACCAGACAAATGCACTGCAGAGTATTGACCGATTCTGTGACGCGCTATGTGTATTTTTGGCATGGGCAGCGCCATTACTGCGGTGTCTCAGCCGACCCCCCCTCCCACTCCTCCACCCTTCTCCCTACATTAGCACGTGCACGGAATGAAAAAGTGATGCATGGTTGCTTTAGCCAATGAGTGTCTCGTACTGAACACTTGTTTAGTGCGCGAACCTTTGTTACAAGTGCGCGGTATAAACATGTTGCCCGGGGGGTGGGGGAGAGGAGGGGGGGTCGGCTGGGACACCGCAAAATGAGCTTATGGCTGCGCCCAGTGCCACAAATTGTCTGCTGCCGCCCTCAATGAACCCGAATCGGTCTATAAACAATATGCAAAGCTCATACTGTGATCTATTTTTCATCACGCTGCTCATGGCAAACATTAATTTCTCCTGTCCAAAGTTATGATCTAAAAATTGTTTGTTTGTTTGTTTGTTTGTTTGTTTGTTTGTTTGTTTGTTTGTTTGTTTGTTTGTTCGTTTGTAGTTCGTTTGTTTGTTTGTTTTGAAAGGAAACTATTTGGTTGAAAAAGAATACTGGTATATGATAGTCTTCTTTTGCAGTTGACCTCAAGATCTTGCAGAGGATTATATTTCCACCAGCTGTCAGTAATGTAATATGCAGATTTCATGAATCATTTTATTTAGGTGCAAAGGGATGTCGTGGTGTTAAAGATGAAGGGAATATTCATGACTCTATTCGAACAGTTGGATAAAATCCAATAACAGGTACCACTACAATAATAGCAAGTAGGCAAAAGTATATTGTCAAAAGCAGCCTTCCCCTAAACTTAATGTTGATATCAGTCTGTATGTTACATGAAATGCATGCAGACGCTACACGTATGCTGACTAATGAACTCAACATGTACAGGAACCGTGTGTGGCTGGTATAAATTCTTTTAATAGACTGTAGTGGTATCTCAGAGCCAACAATTTAGATACGGTTTTCACTGAACAGAAATGAGCTTGATTATTGTGTATATTTGGCACTATTCAGCAACGTTCTGAAATTTGATGACAAAAGTTTATTCAAACAGATAGATTTTGCAAAAAGAGCGGGGAAATAGATCTCTATCTAGGGTCATTTTACATACATCATGATGATTTATAATGTATGTATTAAACTAATCACTACTTACTCTATGGTGTTAATCATGGAATACATAATGATTTGACAGACTGTCATGTCATAATATTTCTGCAAAAATATTTTTCTTTGGCCTGCACATATGCCTTGTCCAGACATGGATGAAACTAGCAGTATTACTGAGAAAAAGAAAAAACACCACTGAATTACCTCACCCACATATGGTCACAAACCAGAGAGAGAGGGGGAAAAAATGAATATGAAGTGAGATTTTCATTGTCACAAATGAAGTAGAATCTAAACTTTGTGTAGACTTATTATCATTCTCAATGAATTGCCATTGGTCAGTATTTGTCATTGTTCTTCCAGATGTTATCAGATGTTATATCAGTCACCAGAAACCAACTTGTTTCCAGGAACTGCACGAATGCAAATTGTACTCCAAGAATGATTTCATGTCAGTATGCTCTGTCTTCTTGTAGACCCTGTACCACATGCTCAAAAGATGAAGAAAAAAAAAATTGTGCCGTTCAGGGTGTACCATTTGTTTTATATTTTTAGGGTTGAAATCAACATGCGGCCTTGAGATGGCAAAGCAACGAATGTTGAAAATTCATGAAAATTTACTTAGTCACATATTTCAGCTTATTTTAGTACAATCTAACTCTTAACCAAATCTTGAAATCAGAACCCATTCTGACACTGACAGTCTGTCAGTCGTAAGGTCGCGAGTCGTATAGTGTGCGGCAGGCTTTATACCTCGGAGAGACATTTTCCCTGTGAGAAAAGTTCAGATGGCTACCTGCATTTGAAAGATTTGACTTTGACTTTTAGGAATTATATTTATTGTACTGATTTGGTATGGTTATACATGTAGTATAATACTGTACCTGCTATCAAGATATTGTGGTCTGTGTCTAATGTATATTGTATCTATTACTTGTAACTTTTACACTTTTCAGACAACTTTTGATATGATATGATATGGAAATTCAGGCTGCATGATTTCTTCATAATGAGTTTCTATTAGGAAGGTATTATTGATGTATACTGTAAAACGAGAAATGTTCGCGTGCATTTTAATTTCGCGAGCGTGAAGATTTGCGAAATTAAAATGCACGCGAAAGTTCTTTTGTACACTATATATGCACTGAATGCCAGTGCCAGTTCGCGAAAACGTCGTGCCGCAAAAAAGGCCGTCGGCTCCAATTCGCGAAAAATTCATGCCGCGAATATATCATGTTTTACAGTATGCAGTGATAGCGACTGGAATTTGGAAATACCAGGAATGACCGTAAACGTGAGATTCATCAGTTGACAAGCTCAATGCGAATGGCCAGAAGAGTTTGAATTCATCACATGGCAAATCCCCAACAGTATTTGCAGTGTTTGAACATTCTAGAGCTTTAATAGATGTATGGATTAGTACGAGTAAGCGTTTGCCAAGATTGAAACCTACTGCAAAGCGATCCATATAGAATTAAGTAAATCATTGACAGATCCATGTCAAAATCAATTCGTGGCACTAGCCCAGGTAGACTATCTAACAATTCTCCATATCGCATATAGCAAAATATTGTCCCAGAATGCATTGCTTGTCGTTCGTTCAAACTTGTCGTTCCTTCAGATATGGTAGGTCTGACATTTTCATTGGTCAATATCTGTAATTAACTGACTCTTATTAAGCCATCACTGTGCACTGTGCTAAGATTGATTTTAGCATGCCCTGTTGTAAGTTTTGCCTATTACAGTATCTCTTGTGGGATGAGGGTCAACATCCATTTAATTCAAAATCAGTTGTTTGTATGACAATGGGTGCTAGGAAAACATTTGTTCATTCATCCACAGAAATACTGATAAATCAAGGTGAATAGTTGCAAGTGTTCCAGAAAACTAATCTCCTTTAAAACAATTCTGTATATGTATTGCTGGAGAGAATCAACTAAAACTCCATCAGAAATCTAGATACATGTTCATGATGGTATTAAAGTCTGTTCTAGTCAATCACTCTTTTAGAAAGGTAGGAGATTGCAAACAGTAAATGTAACCAGCCTTGCAACTTGTGCTAGCAACTCGTGCTAGCAACTCATACCTATTCAGTAAAGAACTTAAGAATAAATGTTGGGGTATATTCACATGTAAAGAATATTTTATATCCTGGACTGAATTTACCATTTTGTTTGAAATTGATTGATGACATGTATGTGGTGATTTGTTAGGTACGGTAGAGATTCTATGTTTATTTGTTCTGTTCATGCATTACCTTGTACGCTGACCTATATGAGCGTTTCATCAAATCTTTACTTGTGTCTAACGAGAAATCATTTTTATCAAATTTGTGATATCGGATGCCTTGAAAGATATGACTGGAAATAAACTATTTCATGACAACCACTTGGTTCAAACCACAGTCCCAGGCATTGCAATTTGTGTGTGATGAGAAGGAGATGAGGTCTAAACCACAGTCCCAGGCATTGCAATTTATGTGTGATGAGAAGGAGATGAGGTTCAAATCACAGTCTTAGGCATTGTAATTTGTGTGTGATGAGAAGGAGATGCAATGCAAGGAAAACAATTGGGTTTTCAAGCAGTTCAACTTACTCATCTTTGCCACATTTATTGTAACATATGTCTGATGTATAATTCTTGACCATCACATTAATATATGTTCATAAAGTGACATGTGATATAAACATCTGTAAAATACATATATATGCACTTAAAAAACAACAACATACATGTACATGTTTCTCCCAAGATGCATCTTCTAGATTTGGTCTGTAACAGCAGCTTGTGTTATGGCAGGTTACTACATTTTGATTACTTTTGTAGATACACTGTATAAGCTATGCAATCTAATGTACAAAGTGTCTGGTCTGCACTTTTTTTCTTTGTGGCGGCAATAAATCATGAATACCTTGGACTTTATTATAACAAGGTCACATATAAAGAGATTACCTCATATAACACAGTAATTAAATTTGCAGGTCTCATTCCTTTTATATTCTTTTTATTTTCTATCTCATGTAATGAGATAACTGATAAATGTAAAATGGGGGCTTTTCCATGGTCTAAGCAGCTGGTTATAAACTGATTGGGTAGATTGACATTGGCTCCATATGGCACATTCAGGAAGAATGCATGCTAAACATTACACAAACTTTTCCATTGTATAATCAGCCTCTTTTTCTGTCATATCTCCTAATATGGATAGCTTTGATTTGTGCTATCAAAGGAAAAAGAGAGAGAGAGAGAGAAGAGAGATTTTTTTCATGCTCCTGTGAACAGTTTTGTTTTTATTTTGCAGAAAGTTATAAAATTAACTCAGAAGCCCTGAATCCACAGAATGTACTACAGTATGTCTGAGGATTTAACAGAGTTGATGTTTTTTAAAACCGGTAGAGGACAGGCTGATTTTGCTATAACACACATTCCCCATAGGCATCTGCCCAAGTATATTCGTGGACTAGTCTTGGAACAGGTAAAGAATGACTTTTAAGGGAATAAAATGTTTACTTTTGAAGAAACATCATTACTGCAAAAACCATTAACTGGAAAACAGATGAACTTTGTGTCCATAAAATATGCCGGGTTCATGTATACAGAAAATATCAAAATTGGCAAGAGCACATAACAATACCCCCCCCCCCCCCCCCACCCACCCAGTCCATTACAATTGGTGGAATGTATTATACAAACATAAACAGGGTGTGTAGAGAAAGCTGCAAAACGGCTTTCTCTTGGTAATAAACTGTCTTTCAATAATTGACTTCTTTATATGAACAACATATGAACAACATTTTGATAAGCCTCTCATACTGGGGTGAGATATATTACAGGTAGAACACATCAACCTTTGAATCCATTAAATTAGCAACATTCCTTGTATAGCAAGAGTTGCTCTGAACTTTGATCCTGGGTGGTTGTTCAGCATTGGCTTGCTCACTTTGGCCCCTTCCTTTCTGCAGTGGGTTGCTCTGGTGTCTAATTTCTCATTTCACAAAAACACAGCAATCTAATCAAGAAACAAGCCAACCAGTCCGCCATTTTAAAGGACAAATACACCTTCATATACTTGAGAATTGAGAGAATGCAGCAATATTGATAGAACACATCAGTAAATGTTTGAGGAAAATCGGACAATCCGTTCAAAAGTTATGAGTTTTTGAAGTTTCAGTGCCACCATCGCTGGATGAGAAGACTATTACAGATTGTGATGTCATGTGTGTAGAATGATTTAAAGAAAATTCTTTCACTTTTCTTGCATAATAAAAGAGCGTTTAACTTGCCTCTTCCAGAAGGTAGGAAGAATAATATAACCCTTAACATATGTCAGTGGTAAGTCAAGGGAAAGTGTACTTTTTCAAAATATGAAATTTATGCAATTCATATTTGCCTTATATCGTTCTATGCATTCTACACAGTGACTGTATTGAAACCTCAAAAATTCATAATTTTAGAATGGATTGTCAGATTTCCCTCAAACTGTCACTGATGTATTGCTGCATTCACTCAATCCACGTGTATATGGAGGTGAACACAGCTCTGAATGCTTTCTACCTGTGGCAAGGTGTTATCTGGTTCAAAGACAGATGGATTCCTCTTCTTTCCTAAACTTCTTTCTGAAATCATTTTGCATCTTGATTCTCTGCCACCTTTGATACGACAAACCTTGATAATGAAGTCATTGTATACAGACCCCATTTTTCAAGAACAGAATATTGAACTCCTAATGGATTCTTGTACTAATACACACCACACGAGTGCACCAAGGAGCAAATGTGGGTTTTCACATTCATGTACCTACAGTTTAATGCCTTGCCACAGCATGGCATATGCTGGAATCTTATTCAAATCTGAACCACTGCTCCTAGTACAAATGTATTTAAATTTTCAAACTCATATATTTCATTGGAAGAGGCAAAGTGATTGATGCATTACCAGGGCATATTTCGCAGGAGGTTAAAATCTGGAAGAGAACTAGTACCTCAATGTCACAAGGCCATTCACAAGAACTGCATCCAGTGATACTGCATTACTGTAGCAATACACCATCATCTAAAGGCATAATGTGTTACCACAGTGACTAACATTATTGCAGGTGAACAGCAAGTACAAACATCTCCATTAGTCTGGGCCCAGGTCAGGAGTTGAAACCCCCTCCAACAGTTGTTGGCAAGTAGACCAACATAATATTGCTATTCTGAACATCCTTTTCTCAGAATATCTAGTGCAATTTTTTAATAGTATCCAGCTGACAAGGCAATTTCGTACAGTAGGTCAAGGTACGTACTTTTGACACCTCTGACTGACTGAGACATTTAATGAAAATACTGTATACGCCATATATTTAGCGTGTCTACATTTTCGCGAATCGAGATTTCCCGACGATTTCATTAAATTTGCGATCTTGGAGTATTGTACTCAACGGAGAAATGTATACATGTGCATCACATTCATATCGGGATCAGAGTCATTATTTTCGCATGTCTTTAATTTTGCGAATAGCGCCTGACTTGCGAAATTTGCGAAAATAAAAACCTCGTGAAATATTTGGCATATACAGTATCTGGGATTCTCCCATTATATTTTGTTCATAAATTCATAATATGATAATTTCAATTTGTAAAGTAAAAAATCTATGTACATATGTACATGATATTCTTCTGCAATGCGAGAGCTTTTGATAAGTTTAACAATAACGCACAGATAAATGAAGTCTTCATTCATAGACTGCCACAGTTGGGGATTTTCTACCTTCTAATGGAAAGTTATTCCAGTTTGTTAATCGCAATCTTTGACTGTCCCTTAAAGGGAACGCAAACCCAAAAAGCAATGTGGATTGAATGAAAGCAGCAACATTGGTAGAACACATCAGTGAAAGTTTGAGGAAAATCGGACAATCGATGCAAAAGTTCTGAATTCTTAAAGTTTTGGTGTTGGAACCGCTGGATGAGGAGACTACTAGAGGTTATGACATATGAGTGGACAACAATACAATGAAAATATAAAGGAAATTCAACGAAAATTAACTTTTCTAGCATAATGAAAGATCACTTGACTAACCGCTTTCAGAAAGCAGGGGGAATAATTGCTACCATTAACATTATGTCAGTATCAAGTTGATGGAATTTGTAATTTTCATGAAAAATGAATTTTTGTGGAATTTTCTTTATATTTTCTTTATATTGTTGTCCACTCATACGTCATATCATCTAGTAGTCTCCTCATCCTGCGGTTCCAACACCAAAACTTTAAAAATTCATAACTTTTGCATCGATTGTCCGATTTTCTTCAAACTTTCACTGATGTGTTCTACCAATGTTGCTGCTTTCACTCAATCCACATTGTTCTTTGGGTTTATGTTCCCTTTAATTCTACACTGAGTATGCCTACAGACGCTCCAACTGTGCAGAATCAGCTCAAGTTAGAACAGATTGGTTTTCAGCATGACGGCACTGAACTCTTGCAGGTCTACCATATTGTCCCCGTTTCGATCCGCCTCCTCGATCATCTCTCGAAGCTCTGCCTCTGTGAATTTCACCCCAGACTCCTTGGCTGCCCTCTTCAGGTTCTCCAGGGTAAGCTTACCCGTGTTATCTGGCAGGAAACAAAGATGCAGCCGATGATTAGCAGAGATATTTCAGATACCGATCTACTTATCCTCCACTAATCCTTTATGTACCACTATCAATCCATGTCATTGTAATAGACCAATGATTTTTAGGAATTATAAAAAGAACTGAATAAGATTTAATTTCTCTCAACATTATTATGTCTTCTAACAGACCTTGACCAAGTTCCCCTTTGATGTCCTCCAAACGTGGAATTGTGTGAAATTATTTTGACCTATTATGACATCACAAATAATGTCATAATGGGTGACTTATAATGAGCTCTTAGCAATGACCCAGATACACTTTTTTCGTAGTCTGCCCCCCCCCCCCCCCCCCAACAATCTATCGGTTTGAATAATGAGTAATAAATAACAAATGTAATGATTTCATTATTTTGGTTAAAAATGAACAAACTGCCCTTGATTGAGCAAAAAAAATACATATATATATATGTTCTTTACTATTACCCCTTTCCCAATCAATTTACTTATTACCTCTGCCAAGGAAGAAGGAGGTTAAGCGATCAATGGCGTTGGTCTGTCCGTTTGCAATATAACTCAAAAAGTTGAGAACAAATTTAAATGAAACTTGAACGAAAAGTCAATAATGACACAAGGAACAGATGATTAAATTTTGGTAGTGACCTGGGAATTTTTATGGATTTTTAAAGGATTTTTTTAACCTTTGGCATATAAGGTCAATGAACTTGGAGTTCTGGCTGTGTGTGCTCTGCTCTGGTAGAGTGCCGCCATGCAGCTGAAAGTTGACAATGTAAACAAAAGGCTTCTATGTTGGGAAATAGGTTACATGTGTGTATGGGTGAGTTGCTGGCTTGGTGGAGGACTGCGTTCTCTGAGTGCTTTTCTAGTTTACATTATTTTTTTTTTAAAGCTGTATACCATTGAGTGAATTCCACTATTGCGCAACACTGGCAGCACATTTTAGAATATTAAAATTCCTCCCTCCTAAAACTGACAAATTTGGGGTTCTTTGTCTGATTTTTTGCAGATTTAATGGATCTAACCAGTTCCTAGAAAATCCTTCTCTGAAATGAAATATGAAAAGAAAGTCAGAGGTGCCCATGGAATAATGTCAAGATGGTGGTTTTGCAACAAACTTCCAAAGAAAATAGCCACGGTCACACTGGCAAAAGACTGCGAAGTGAAGGATCGTATAGTCTTTGCGATATTTGGTCGTCCGTCCACACTGGCAGCCAGTGCACACATGTACATCACAACGAAAGTGTCCTTTGGAGGCATCGCCCGCAAACAGATGGTGGACTAGTCATGTGACAAATGGTGGACTAGTCATGTGACAAACTTTGCAAAGTTTCAGTTGATAGCATTAACACTGTCCAAAGATCAAGAAGATTGGCAAGAAATATCTGGAGTTTGAGTAGGAAGTTTCGCTGGGAGTTTCGCGAGAAGTTTGCGGTCATCTGGTAAAACTTGGATACTTTTAAAATCGCGATCTTGAACTTCACAAGCTTTTGCCAGAGTGCCCACAGCTATTAATGGTAAATGTTCAGTAGCCCACCAGATACCCTTTTGTATACTTGTGATTCAAGGAGGATGGATTGCATTTCTTTTCTTACCATAATCCATCATTTTGAAGCCCTGAGTGATCTCTGCCTGGACATCCCTGGCTGTTCCTTGCTTGTCAATGATGAACAGCAGGAATTCATTGAAATCAATAGTCCTGATGATTGTATGTATCAAAAAAGAAAACAAAACAAATACTGCAAAATTGTAACATAATGCCTCCATGCCAACTTATTCATGAAGCTGGGAAAACATTCAATTTCTAGCAGTCTAACTGTCCTCCTTTTCAGGTGATAAGATTCAAATGAGAATTTGGTTTTAGGTTTTTGTTATAAATATAGGAAATTCTATTAAAAACAAAGCCTTTGTGTCGGCTGGAGCAGAATTTTTAAAGTAATGTAGATCATTCATACAATAATTTTGTCTCTTGGAGTTATAGAGTGAAAACCAATATTGCCCAACATACCCTACGGCTTGCTCAACATAGTAACAAGTGGTACATGCAATCTGCAAATCAAGTATGTAAGTATGATATCAGTTTTTGAAGCGGATTCATCACATTTGCCAATTGCCATAGAAAAATGCAATTATACAAAAATTTAGTACACTGTCAAACAGTCTACTGGAGCACTATGTCATTCTGGATGTTCAGTCTTACAGGTACATAACTAGCTGAGGACGAGTGATAATTTTTCTCGTAACATGCATTTCCTACATACATCGGCCCAAGTTTACTCGGGACTAGTTTTCAAGTGGTATAGATTTCCAACCACTCACCCTGATCTGTCAAGATCGATATCAGCCACCATGTCAGCAGCCTCTGACTTGGACACCTTGAAGCCCAGAGAACGCATGGCTCTTCGGATGTTATCAGCTCGAATCATCCTAGCACACAAAGGCAGGAAGACCACAGGGGTTATAGGTCGACATACTTCTAATTGCAGAATGTATCCCCTGTACAGTTCATTGCTAGTCTGCATTTGAGATATAGCTCACTTCCACTTTTAGTTTCTTTTTTAAATTACACAGTGAAATACAATCACTGTAACAGAATAATGTACATACAAGACAACATGACAACTTGAAGAGAAAAGAAAGTTAAAATGCAAACTTCAATAATGATTAAATACAAACAGGAAGAAGAAAAATAAAGAGAAGTCTGTAAGTTATGATGGGATTAACTACAAGTATTTAAATTAAAGAAACTATTTCCATATGACTCAAATGTGGATGATCTCAAAGAAAAGTGAGAAAACCTATTCAAGCATTCACTCTAAAACTCCTGTGTAGAGCATATTTACTTTTACAGCACTGTGGTTGTCATTTGCAGTTCTATGCACATTTATATAGAACAGGCTCTGCAACAACTGTAGACGATAAACATATAGATTGATAAATATAACTGATAAAGCTGCAGATTCAGCATTTAATTGCAAGATAATCATCTTGGTGAAATCCAGGACTATGTAAATAACTATCACACTGTACAGTCCACTCCCGTTTTAACGTTATAACGCAATTCTGGTTCCAACGAAGTTAAAATTCAGGCCGCAAGATTATCTACTCTATGTTTTTTTTTTTTGTTTCTTTGTTTCGGTTATAACAAAATTTCGATATAACGAAAAAAAAAAAAAAACTGCCGGTCCTGAGCACTTCTTTATTACGGGAGTCCACTATATAGGCATGGATAAATCTTTCACCAGATGGAATAAATAACAATATCCCTGATTTAGCAAATTTCATTAAAATCACATGGAAATTTTTCCTGCTTCATTGCAATAGATTCTGGTGGGAGTGAATACATGTACATCATACAATGTAGGCCTAAATGACTTAAAACAAGGGTCAAAGGTTAGATTGCAGAGACTTGCTGACACACCCTCTTTTGTCTGCAAAGGCATCAAAGACCGTCTTCAGGTCCCGAATTTCATGCGTGGTCAGCTGCTCAAAAACTTTAGTTGAAATACGACATCCCATAAATTCCTTGGTCTGCAGGTCCACACGGTCACCAGTCAATACTGCTTGAAGCTGAATATGGAGAAAATCACATAACAATAGTGATGGCTTATCACTAATTTCACTTTCAGTATCAAAACTTAGCAGTCTCCAAAATGACAGAAGAAATTGCAAAAATTGCATAGACTAGATCATTCAAAGTCTTGGGGGTCGAAAGTGCACTCACTGACTCAGTTCTGGTTAAACGTTAGTCATCTACTTTTGCACAGAAATATTATACAATGTATTGCAACTGTGCTACAAAATGTACAGTAGGCCTAGTTTGAAGAATTTAGATTAGAACACTGAACAGAACAACCTGCAGAAAGTCTTGCTTGTAAGTTGTAGTCTCTTCAATAAAAGAAAAAACTCATACACAAACCCCACAAACCAATTATAAAAAGTAAGTCTAAGCCTAGTTTGTAGTGTTCATCTGACCCATATCCCCCCCCCCCCCCCCATCATGCCCACCATGTCAGACTTCATTGACTGTTTGCGATAATTCTGGTATGCATCACCTTTAGCTTGTATTAACACCTATAGCATCACAATGTAACCACGTTATCTGATTACAACTGAGTTCATGACCTTTATCGTTCTAGAACTGCTAGCTATAGCTAGATCTGTAAACCCATTCTACAACTTCAACCAACATTCTGCAATGTACGCGCACGGTAGGATCAAAGTCACAATGAATGACTTACACTTTCACGATGGGACGCCTTCGGTTTTTCTGGTCCTAGATCTTGGGAAGATATTGGATCTTGATTCTGCTGCACTTTCGATCTATCAGCTGAAGCCGGCGACTTCGACTTGCTTCGTTTCTTCTTGACTTTAGAAGGCATCTTATCTCATGTATATTCAACTTTTATCCGCTCAAATTAAATACAGATCAAATCCACTTGCACCTACTTCAGAAGTTTACGTAGACTGCTACAGCAAACTTTGCTGAAGGGAAACAAGTGCAATATAAACACCACGGCGACGAGACGCTCCTTCGACTGGTGATAAGTTTTACCGTTCAAAGTAGCCACGGTGCTGAACGACTGTGTATGCATAAAATGAGACACGGGTCTCATTCGGACGAGTTCATTCGATACAAAGGGACGAAAAGCTCGAGAAAACAAAAGTGGCTTGGGGGCTAGTTTCTCTTGCAGACCTCATTTCAAAATTACTTCGAATACAGACTAGATCTAGACCGGAGTTGCAATATCAGTGGAAACCAGTAATAAAGTGAAAAAAAGAACAAAACATAATGGATTTAGAGATAGGCAAATATTCTTATTACTTCTAAGGATTGTAATGACTTGACAGAAGTATGTAGATATTGATCAGGTGGGTGCAAAACTAGAGTAATGCAAGAAGAAGAAATTTGGCATGATATTCACAAGAACAAGAGAGAATGATGCATGATGATGATGATGATAATAATAATAATAATAATAATAATAATAATAATAATAATAATAATAATAATAATAATAATAATAATAGTAATGATAACGATGATAACTGATTTTTTTTTTTTAGATTGTAGTGTGTGTTCTTGTGCCTTTGGTTTTGTCTTGTTTTGGGTAGTATTCAGTTTTTCCACTAAAGACTATTTTTTCTTTTTTTTTTTCTTTCTTTCCATCCTTTACTGTGTACATGATTCTAGAGTGAATTGATGTTAACATGTTAGAGAGTATAGTCCAAAAAGGATCAGATGCCTGGTAATTTTGCTATCATTGAATGCTGTTAAAAATGTTTGTTTTTGTGATGTCAAAAATGTATATGTCATATGACTTATGAAAAAGGACAATGTTTTGTTCTGATCAATAAAATCCAGAAATACAAATATAACGATGATAATAATGATGATAATAACAATAGTAATGATAATGATAATAAAAATAACAATGATAATAATATATTTTACTTATATGGTGCCAAATCCATCTGATGATTCATGCTCTAAAAGAAAACAGCAAAACAGTAGGCCTATACATGACCTGATGCACAATAAAGATAATGAATTAGGCCTATAACGTTAAACAAATATTTTCTTAAGATTATTCTTATGTCAAAAGGAGTCATGAGAGGATTTTTTTTTTTTTTGCGTCATTATTTTTTATTCATCTGGGAGAGGGTGTACTAGTATAATGGCGCCACTGTGCCGAGTGCAGTGTGATATTTGAAGGTGGTAATTGCACAATGAGGTATGAATAATAAGACTACTCCAAGATGCGCCTCACGCGTGGCGTCCATGTTTGATCTATTCACACGTGTGGTTAAGTCGTACTGGGTACTGTTTCCAATCCAGATTGTGTGACAATTTTCAGCTGATACATGGCATAAAAAGTGATTGAGATTCATACCCTGAGTTTTCTAGACAACCCTGAGGTAGTTAGGTCTTGAACCCACAAGGAAAATGGACTTTATTCGGGTCGCAGTGACAGAGGGAGAGACCGATCCCGATTCTATCATCGAACTGCCCGTAGAGCCAGATGGGGCCATTATGCTCTCAACCATTGTCGCCCAGTTCCCCGGTGCGACGGGCTTGAAATACCGCAACCCCGATAGTGGGGGAATACGTGGTCTGCGAGTCATCGACGAACGGGTTCTCGCCCCACGGCCTGATGGTTCATGGGACGACCTGATTTACGTTGCAACCTTCCCAAAAGGAGCTTGTGAGTATTGGTTGGCGTAACAGTGTTACACTAGTTTCTACGACTTAATATTTGGGAGAGTGCCTTTAGTTTTATTTACTCCTGCTGCATGCTGCAGTCATTGATTGTAACTGCGGATGCGACCGCGACCAGGTCCAGCCCGCTCCCACAGGCCACACGCACACTCCACAACACAGACAGGGTCAGGGGGGTTCACGATTGACACGGACGAAGTGTAGATGAAGTGGGGGGGGGGGGGGGGGGGCATTGAAGGCATGAATTTACTGGTACTCACAGCTCACTGTACTGTAGATCTACAATTGTAATTGTTAGATCTAGGACTCTAGGAGGTAGGCCCAAACGTTAGGGTCTAGTCATATTTTCGGCCTATTCATGACAGAACAAGAACAAGAGTCTTCGACATCGGAACAAACCTAAAACAAACGAGATGAATTCAGATAAATTTATATAACATGTACAAGTGTAGATTGATCATATTCTAATGTTTCTTTCATACAACTCAGCTGTGTGTTCAGTTTGTACAACTAAATTTACAAAGTATGTAGCCCGACCAGACGCTGTGCGCTAGCGCTAGCACAGCGTCCGACGGTGTGTGATACACATATCAATCTACGTACGAAACCCCATACACATATCTACTAAACCCCTCGAACACGGCCACACAACAACAAAACTGTTGAAAATGTCTACATTCAATTTACGAATCACTCACATGAATTGAGATGCTTGGACTATGAGCATGGTATTTCAATCCATGAGACCATAGTGAGCCCTCACGCAATATACACTGAGCCAAAAGTCCAATCTTAACCCGGAATGCTGTGATCATCGCTGGGCCATTCAAAATAAACCTTTCCCAGCTTTGAATGATGCAAATTGCACTGCTATAGTTTGTACGCCCACGAAGTCGACAGCGCCCTCTTTGCCCAGTACTGCGCCGACATTTCGAATCATTTCTGCGATTTCCATGATTTCTGCGGCGTACAGGATTTGAAAATTTGCAATTTTTGGTAAGTTGTAAAATGAGTATATCAATATCAATAGCTGAAAACGGTAGCTAAATAGATAAAGTTTTCACCTTATGTAAGTTTTAGTAACAAATATGGTGCAGTAAATTCAAAATCGAGTCGGCGCCCCGGAACCTGAGATGTCCACACCGTACAGCCCTGTCGCGACTTACACTGTACACTTGTGTACAGCGACAGGGCTGTGTATAGTTACAAAGTATATAGAGTACAATGTATATCCAGGCATTGGTAATGCAGCACCAGAATCAGTGGCTTGGTTCCAGTGGAAATCTTTATTTAGAGATTTCTAGTATGTTATTTTTCTTCTGTGCCTGCTTTATTGTGTACATTATACAGCTGTAGCTTCAACGGAGCTGCAGTTTTGGGATTACTTCAACAAGTAACAAGTAACAAGTAATTACATGTGTAATAATGATATTTCTTGACTCGTACTATCCAGTTCATTTCAAACCAAAAAAAGGAGATGTTTGAATTTACAAAGGCAGGAAACATACATGTAGGGCCTACACAGTGTGTAGCCTAAATCAAGGGGATAAATGATGATAATCAGATCAGTGGAATGTAGCGACAGTTCATTACAAACTTTCCGTGGACAATTCACAAGTCATTTGGTCTACTGTGACAGCTACAGCTGTAGATCTTGTCTATGTACATATGATATGCTGTCTATTATATAGAATATTGTATCGGTCTACCTCAGTGAAATTCTGCAAAATTCTGATGTGGATTTTTTTCATCTCTTGCAGCTGAATTAACATCATCAGATAACAAGAGGAAAGGAGATGACACGCGGGAAAATCCTACTGGAAAGACGCGCAAGATTGACAACCCTCGTACCACAGACCTGATAGTCCTAGGCCTCGACTACAACACGACAGACGATCAGATGAAGGAGTACTTTGAGAAATATGGCGAATTAGTCATGGCGCAGGTACAGCACTATGGTGATCTTTCTCTGTGTGTCTGTCTGCATTGAGGTTCAAACATGGGAACCAAAGGAAAGTTTTTCAGTCAAGTCAAGCAGTTTTTGCTTAGTACTGGAATGCTGGGCCCACTTGCTCTTTCAAGGTTATGAAGTCCCTTGTTATGAGACTGTCTGGCTAAAAAAAAAAAGAATAAAAATAATGTTACTTAAATCAACATTTTTAGAAAGATATCCAATCTATTAATAACCATAAATACTGTTATTTCATGGATATTAAACTCAGCATTATGTGTTATCAGGGGGATATAAAGTGCACATTTGCAACCCATTTGGCATACTGTACATGTAGCTGAGTGTGCAGAAAAATACAGTACATCTAGTCAATAGTAGAGAATGATTTTCCGCTGTTTCTTGTTTGTTTTTATGCCTCCGCCACGAAGTGGTGCCGGAGGCATTATGTTTTCGGGTTGTCCGTCCGTCCGTCCGTCTGTCCGTCCGTCCGTCCTTCCGTCCGTCCGTCCTTCCGTCCGTCCGTCCGTCCTTCCGTCCGTCCGTCCTTCCGTCCGTCCGTAATGAATTTTGTGGACAGGGTAACTACCAAAACCTTTTGAGGTATCCTAATGAAACTTGGCATGTATGTGTATTAGGGGGTGAAGTTGTGCCTATCAACTTTTGGGTGCACATGCTCAAGGTCAAAGGTCAAAAGGTCAAGGTCAAATACATAAAATTTCACTTTTTCCACCATATCTATTGAATGCCTGAAGATATTTTCTTGAAACTTAGTGTATACATGTATTACCCAATTAAGATTCTCTGGTGAAAGTTTGCGTCATGAGGTCAAAGGTCAAAGGTCAAAAGGTCAGGGTCAGATACATGAAATTTCACTATTTTCGCCATATCCATTGAATGCCTGAAGATATTTTCTTGAAACTTAGTGTATACATGTATTACCCAATTAAGAATCGCTGGTGAAAGTTTGGATCATGAGGTCAAAGGTCAAAGGTCAAAAGGTCAAGTAAAAATATCAAAACTTCTTTTTTTTCTCCGTGCCTTGGAAAATTGTTCAAGGTATCTTCATGGAACATAGTATATACATGTACTGACTGGAAGTGATTATCTAGAGAATGTAGGGTTCATGGGGTCAAAGGTCAGGGGTCAAAGGTCAAGTGCAACACTTCAAAATTTTACTATTTCCCTCATATTTATGCAATGCCAGCAGGGTTATTATTTTTTTACACTTGGTGTATGCATGTGTAACCTAATAGAAATTCTCTGGAAAGTTTTTTTTTTCTTCTTTTTTTCCCTCAAAGGTCAAAAGGTCAAAGATCAAGTGAAAGTGCTGAACTAACTTTTTCCTCCTTATCACAAAGTGGCTCAAGTTATCTTGAAACTTAGTACATATTATGCATGTTCTACCTGAAAGTGATTATCTTATGAATTTTAGGGTCAAGGGCCAGATGAAAATGGTAACAATTTACTATTCAATTCAGAAATTGCACTTTTTCTCCACACCTGTACCTTGAAAATTACTCAATGCCTAAATGTATGAATGGGTCAAAGTCAGGTTAAAGTCCTTAAATCCCTAGATACATGCTCTCCTATTCATCCAATTAAACCTAGGTCAAGGAAGGTGAACATTCAACACGTTTGTGACAAACTTGTCATTTCAATATTTTGCCAATTTTGTGAAAATGTAATCACACATTGTCCACATGTACTATCTAGACCTATTGGGAAAATCATGCATTATGGCGGAGGCATACCAGTCGCCAAAGCGACATTTCTAGTTATCTTTACTATGTGGACTTTGATTGAGAATACTAGTAAATGCCAAAGTTGCCTTGAGGCCTGGTATTTATTGCAGAGGTACATGTAATTGAAAACCAGATACAGACAAATTGACCGTACACTGTATAATTATTTTCAAGTTTTGTAGACTATTACAGGTATAGATACATTTATGCATTTGAAGGCATCATCATGTCCATTTTTACTACACTGTATATTTTATATGTTTTAATGCAGGTGAAAAAGGATCCAACGACTGGCAGGTCCAAGGGGTTTGGCTTTATACGTTACAAGGACATAGATGCCCAGGAGAGTGTGGTGGAGAAGAGACACAAGATTGACCCGGCTAGCCGCTGGTGTGAGGTCAAGTACCCAGACACCGGAGGCCGAGCGGTGAGTGGACAGCCAGTTAGTGGAGATAAATATGTAGAGAAGGAGTGCATATGAAGGAAGGTAGCTGTACAACGTATTATCCTGCGAAGACGCAAAGTGTAGAAGTACAAATGTAAGGCTTTCAGATGGATCAACATCAGTAATTTTTATCTCATTTCATATATTATGAATAACAAGATACAGTACACTCCTGTTATAACGAACACAGTCATAACAAAATTCCAGTTACAACGAAGTAGAGATTCAGGCCACAGCATTATCTGCTATACAATGTATATGTTTTTCATTACCTCCGCCAAGGGAGGAGGTTATGTTTTTGTTACCGTTGGTTTGTTTGTTTGTCCGTGTGCAAAATGACTCAAAAAAGTAGTCGTATGATTTGGATGAAACTTACAGGCAAGGTTGAGAATGACAAAAGTAACAAATGCGTAAATTTTGGTAGTGATCCGAGATCTTTTTTTTTTTTTTGGAATTTATGAAGGATTTTTGATATTTTGACAGCTGGGTCAATGAACTTGGGAGTTCACACGCATTTTTGAGGTTTTCAAATGTGCACTAAAGTGTGTGCTCTAGTTTCTGCTAGGGCGAGGCGCACTGTGCAGCTGGGGGTTTATGACGTAACAAAGGCTTCTATATTGGAAAATCAGGCAATTTTTCAGCACGTATACAACTTGTACCTGTGGGTGGAAATCACAAATCTCTATAGAAGAGCCCAAAGAGCTTTTCTCCAGTGGTGGAGAGGAGAAAAATCTCTTTGGGGAGAGCAAGATCATCGGGAAGAAGCTGCTTGGTGGAGGTCTGCGCTCTCAGAGTGCTTTTTTAGTTTTTTATATGTTTGTTAATACCCTTAACGAAATTTTTATATAATGAAAGGAAACTGCTAGTCCCAAGGACTTTGATATAACAGGAGTCCACTGTAATTGCCAACTTCATGGGTGTGTTTTGGCGAAATTCCATTCTTCAACATGTGAAACAAGTAATACCAAATATGCACTTAAACAAAGCGTAGAGGTATACAAAAGTTCATAGTTAGGAGTAAAAACAGAAAAAGTGTAGTGATATGTTTCTAGTAGCAAACAGAGAAGGCCAAAAGTAGGTTTGTTCATTTGTTTTCGTGGGGGACGGGGGAGAAAGCACAGATGATGTTAAAACAAACAAACAAACAAAGTCTTATCAAGACCAGCTACATACAGCAATGACAAATTGGGACTGCTGATTTCATCCTGTGAAAAGATGTACCTCATTGTAAGCATGCTTGTTATTACAAGGTTTCCGTGTATGTTGAATTGTATATGTTGTCTTTAGAGAACGAGAAATATAATTTGATATGAGGTAGAAACCCCATGGCTCATATAAGTTCCATGTGAGAAGTGCCAAGCACATGGTAAAAATAATACCACTTAACCCTATTCTAACTGGGCTATTTGAGACCAAGTGTTTACTGAGGGGGGGTCAATTTGACCCCCCCTTCAGATCTCGGCCGCCGATCACGCGATCGCCGCAAAATTTTGCCTGAAGATAGAGCTGGAAGTCAACTACAAGATTACATCGTCATACAATAGAAAAATATTGTCTTTCTATTTTTAATAAATTAATTATGCAAATTTGTGCATGAAATCATATTTTCACCTATAACTCCATTAAAAAGACTGGAGGATTGCTAAATTTTTGTGTCAGAATTCCTCAAGACACATCAAACAATTTTTGTGTTAAAAAATAGCTCAATTGAAATTAATTTCTTTTGTTTTTTATTGTTTTGTTAATTTCTTATGTATTTTATTGTTTTTTCAACCTTTTGTTTTCCATTGTTTTTTTGCCAAAACTTGTTGCAGGCACTTTTTCAGGCTTATCTACACTAGAATTGATTAATTTCAATGGTTAAAAGTTGAAATAATCTAATTTATATCAGTTTAACCAAAAAACACAATTTGCATTGGATTTGCACACGATATCATGAATTTGAGCTGTTTTTTGGTTGACATGCATATGCAAAACATTACGTAACTTCAAAATGGTGTACCCGGACGTCGCAAATTTGGTCTCAAAATATGTGGGAATCTTCAATGAAAAAAGTCGTGAAACGACGCGGCAAAGGCTTTGCGCGTTGCGAAATCGTGGCGCGAAACGTCGAGGGGGGGTCAATTTGACCCCCCCCCCCCAGTTAGAATAGGGTTAACTTGGGTTAGTTTTTGAAAAGAGGTTGTGTGTTATTAGAGGAATATGGGGACATAAGAAAATGTATATGCAGGTAAGATTTAGATCTGAACAGGTTTGCTGTAAAGCTCCTGCATTCAATAAATTTGAAAGGGGTACAAATATTTCCTTTAGTCTGTTCTGATTTTCCTTTTGCTCTTTCTGTTCCCTGCAGCAACCAAGCAGGAAGAAGCTGTTCATAGGGAGACTATCGGGGGATATCACCAAGGAACATCTGTACGACATCTTCAGCAAATATGGCGAGGTGGTGGACGTCTTCATCCCGAAGCCTTTCAGGGGCTTTGCTTTCGTCACCATGAACAGCTCCAAGGATGCCGATGAGATCATCGAAGAAGACCTCATTATCAATGTAAGCTGCTCTTAAGGGGGCTCTGTGCGAAATGTGGTCTCAGTTGATGGATTAGAACATTAGAATGCAGTGGAATATTAGAATTCAGTTGATGGATTTATTAGAATGTTTGAACATCACATTAGTGAAGTCTGAGGAAAATTGGATGATCGATTCAGAAGTTACACATTTTTTGACTTTTATTTTAAGTCCATGTGACGTCATCGTAGCCTGAAAAGGCTATAACAGTTTACAAATACTGCAGGATGTGATGTTGCAGAAATAGGAAAGTTTGCCAGTTTGTTCATCATTGATATTTCTTGAAAACACTACACTGAGCATTTGTGGGTAATTATGTGCATTTATGCAAACTCTGTTGGCAAAATTGTGTACTGTAAAAGCTTGTTTTCGCATATTTCGCAAAAAGGAAGTTGGACTGCGAATTTAACAACACAAAAAGATATTGCCACATGATCTTGATCGCATTACTTTTACTGAGTGAAGGGACAGGCATTAGTACACCAATGGTAACCTCAGTGTCAAATCACGAAACATTTCACAAAATGTCTGGGGCCTCATTCCCGAAAATGTCATACTCAAAAGTTGCAGCCTTAAGAGCATAAAGTATAAACATAATATGATGGTCAAAAAGTGATTACGTGTAATGCAGCGAAGAGTGATAAAGAGCAGGGGCAGATATACAATGGAGTTGTAGAGTTTGATTGATTCTTTTCCCTTTTTATTTGCCCCACTCTTCAGGGAAACAGCGTCTACATCAGCAGAGCTGAACCCAAGGAGCGTGTGGTTAACAAGGGGGACCGTTTCTATGGTGATGGAGGTGGCAGTGGTGGTTATGGTAGTGGTGGAGGATACGGCGGAGGAGGTGGCAACGGAGGATATGGAAGCATGGACTGTAAGTCAACCCTTCATTGTTTTGATTGTTTATGTATCTTTTTCTTTTTTTTTCTACAAAGGCAGTCAGCTACCATTTACTTGACAATTAATAAGATGGGCTAATTTACAAAGAAATAATAACATAGTTATCAGAGATAATGGGAAAACCAGCAAATAATAAAAACAATGAAAAGATACTTTTCTATAGCGCAGCTGCTATTTACTGTGCTGCAATAGGAGAGTCCTGTCTGCTTGATTTCTTTTCAGATTATATAGAGCAAAGACAGTTAAAATAAACGGAAAAAATGTTAGAGGGGTTGCAATCACTGTGTTGACATTTACATTCATTGTCTAGAGGAAGGTTAATTTACATAATGTTGCATTTTGACCCTAGGATATATCAGTTTGACTTCCTTCTAAAGTCATTGGACTGTGCAGTTGCCTATAGGCTGACTTCATATTTTGTATCCTGTGCTTGAAATATAATCTATTACACTGTATGTGAGAAAGTAAGAAGCAAACACCATTTTCGGCAGAGGATTAATGGTGATACTAGTATGCCTTAAGGAAGATTATAATAATGGCGGACAATTACCTCAGATTAAAGCGATTGATGCAAGTTCTGATTCATCCTGGTTACATTCAATGTAAGGCCCAAAGTCAAATTACTTCATCTGGACTTACTGTTTCACTTTCGAGGACCATTTCAGCACCGCTCCTGAGCACTTCATCAGCTTGTCTGACCCTGAACAATAACATCGACATTGCGTTTTTACCTATCGTTGATAACATTTTCCTGCCACCAAATCAGACAAGCTGATGAAGCATCCAGGATTAGATGTGAATCCCTTCTCAGAATTAAAACAGTTAAGTCCAGATGCAGTGATTCAATTTTGTGTCTTGATAAAGATGAAAACTTGTTTTGTTTGCTTGTTTGGTATTAGGAAGACACATTCTGGTCACTTTATTTGCATCTCTTGCACGATTTTTCGCCAGCTTTCAATCGAGGCGGGTATCAACGCGATGGAGGCCGTTTCAGGCAAGATGGCCGTGGGGGAGGGGGCTATGGGGGAGGTGGTGGGGGTGGGTATGGGGGAGGAGGAGGAGGAGGGTATGGAGGGAGTAGTGGAGGTGGGGGTAGGGATGGTGGTGGAGGAGGCGGACACATGGACAGGGGCGGTGGAGGTGGGGGAGGGGGTGGCCAGGGTAACCTCAACCAGATGCAGTTGAACCAGGCTGTCCTTGCCGCGGCCCTGAGTCAGGCGGGGCTTGGCATGATGGGTAACATGTTGGCCCAGGGTATGGGTCCTGGGGGCGGGGGAGGAGGAGGAGGGGGAGGTGGAGGAGGATCAGGGCAGGGTGGAGGTGGATCGGGAGGTGGTGGCCAGGGCTCCGGCCAGGGTCAGGGAGATGTGGGCTACTCCAATCCCTCGTGGAGTGGTCAGTCTACGCAAGGCAGCGGAGATTCAGGGGGCCAGTTCTTCAACAAATCATCTGGTTGGTAGGTATGAAGTCACTAGCTTAGGTTCTGTTCTCGTGTACAGTGTCAAATACTGCTATCTATGAATCTACACATTCTTACTGTAATGTTCATAGACAAAATATTGCCCTCATTTTTGAAGCTTAAAGCAGTTGAATTATATATTGTTAAATAAATACTTTCGGCACTCTTTCCTCAGATGTTACAACTGCCGACATCCAAATTATCATTTTTGTTTATGGTTGTCTTATTAACCACTCACAGGTTTTACTCAGTCCTGTACTCAGTCCAATGCCATAGACATGGCTCTTTTTTTCTCCTGTCAGTTGAGTTAAGTTAAATAGCGAAAAGTCATCAAAATACAAATTTGTGAAAGTATGCCTACTGCTTTGTTTCAAGAGTCCAATCTTGTAGCATTTACACGATCAATCAAAATGCTTCAAGCAAAAAGCGCTTGTCTCACAAGAGAAGCAATGCATGTATTTTGGAGCAAAACACTCATCAAATTTATGTTTGAAAAGAGTAATGTGCATGTAAGTATATAACAGTGTTGCATAAAATTGGCTAGTGCTCAGAATTACAGTATATCTATAAGTACTTGTAATTAACCTATCTGATCTTGTTCATTCAGCCTTGAACTGATGCAGTTTTCCAGTGTAGTTAGCAATGTAAGGTAAAGAGAAGAGTATACATTTGTACATTGCAAATGTTCAAAACTGTAGAGAAAAGTTCTCTACTCATGAAGACGTGCCAGCCTCACACTCATTACACACATTCCTCTGACGACCGAAATCTTCCGTAGTACGAGATACGTCACTCAAGGTAAGTCGTTTAACCCTTTCAAAACCAAAGTGGAGATTACTGTGTGTTTCATGCATGCAAGCTCCTGAGAAGGGTTGGCGCTTGTAAGCCAGAGGTGAAAGCGACTTCTGAGTGACGGAGTTTCGTGGAAAGAGCAAAGAGATACCAACGAAAGCCGGTTTCTGAAGGGTGGTCTGTAAGTGGAGGGAGGCGGGAGGATTTTACTTAGAGACAGAGTTTGAATGTTTGTTTAAGTTGTGGGATGAAAAGGTGAAAGTTCAGAAACAGGGTGAATATGGCAAAAGAAAAGGGAGGAAGGAAGGGAAAGATGTGAATGAGGGAGGCAATGTCTGAAGAGAAATGAGGTACATTAGTGTGAGACTGAAATGTACGTAAGTACCTAGCAAAGAAGGTACCTTATTTTGGATAATGTATTAGATGAGGAAGAGAGTATCTTTCAGTAAGAGTTGATGGGTGTACATGTTCCTACTGGTTTGTACGTTTAATGTTACTGGCATGGGAGATGAGCACGACACTTGATATTTGAATGCTGTCAACCTCGCAACATCAACCTACCCTCCAAGAAGCAAGCTCAAAATTGATGTATGATGAAACATGATTTAACAGTAATCACTGTTGTTGATTCGTAGTGGATTTCACCTGCACGAGGTTGACAGTATTTTATGAGTACTTTGAGCAGAAGTATGTTTTCTCTGAGGTTTTGTACTGAAATTATATTCGAGAGGGAGAAATGCATCAGAAAAAATGTCATATGTCTGTATGAATACAGTGCGTTCGGTGTATTCAGTTATAAGAGGAGAGTGATGTATGTACAGTAGTGCTTTGTTCAGCCAGATATTTGAAGAGGGCGTGTAACTAGCAGTATGTCTGGCGCCATCTGTACACCAAGTTTGGCCTACTTGGTTTCAGCTGCTTTGCAATGTGGCTTACATTCCTCTGTTACACGCTTGCCTAACAAAGTATCATGCCACCACTGCGACTGTAGTGCTACCCACTTGATTATAGAGTTGGCCAGACTTGATGTATAGATGGCACTAGATAGGATTGGTTGAATGATAAGCACAAGTTTTTTCTTAACTGATACAGTGCACTCCCGTTACAACGAACATGGTTATAATGAAATTTCGTTACAACGAAGTAAAACTTCTGGTCCCAAAATTAACACCATGAAAGTCTATGGTACAAAATTCACTTATAACGACACGGTTATAACAAAATTTTTGTTATAACGAAGTCTTTTCCGAGCGCCACTGACAAAGAAAAACAAAAGAAATGTGCTCCGTTATAACGAAATGCGAATTGCTTTAGAAAATATGTAGCGGAACAAGCATTTATAGCGTCTCTGCACGGGCGAATGCTTCACATCACTGTGTGTTCGCTCCTTGTGTCACGCACAGTTTCTGAGAGGAACTTGCGTTTAATATTGTAATACAATAATCCCATCCCATTTCACATAGCTTTCCAGTGTATGATGAGTATTCACCAAACAGAATCTGATATATATGCGTGGTTTCCTTGTTTTCGTTATATATTGTATTTGTTCGGTTATAACGAAAGAAAACTGCTGGTCCTGAGCATTTCGTTAGAACGGGAGTGCACTGTATTTGAAGAGGGCGTGTAACTAGCAGTATGACCAGAGCCATCTGTACACTGAGTTTGTGAAGAATGTTTTGAATGCTCAGAAATGTTTTAGAAAAGTTGGCAAGGGAGGATGAGAAAATGTAGGATGCGTGGAGCTGAAAAGATTGACTTTAATTTATGAGATTTTGATTTTGATGGGAAGCATTCACTTCTGTATTTTTCGTAGAATCTGTGAACAAACTAATCTGTTACGTTTGGTAAAGATAACCAGCCTTTGCTTTAGGAACTTATTACTCAGTGATTGTGAGTCATCCAGATGAAAGAAGAGGATAAAGTGTGGAGAAATGTAACACATGTGAGTTGATTCCTGTTTATTTTGTATTGTCTTTTGGGACCTCCTGAAAAAATTTAACTCTCTCAAGAGCTGGTCAAGCTATAAGGATGCAACATATTGCAGTGTCCTTTCATTTTGTGACTATGTCCATATCTGAGGCAAAATCAAAAGGTATTATCTCCCAATCCCTGAGCAATTTCAGTCTGGCCTCTTCAGGCCACATCTGGATATAACATGTTTGTAAAGATGTAATCAAGAGTTTGATGACCCAATGACAACAACAACAACAACATTTTATTGCTTGTAGTCATTTGTAAATGTGGCAAGTACATGTTGGCCTTGAAAGTTTGTCGGGTCATGGACTACCTGCAGTGTGTTGCACTCTTGAATTTTATATTTTGTTTGGTGTACAGTATTATGTCGGATGAAAGGGGAGTAAATTTGACTTGTATGAATCAGTGATGAATTAGTCTGATTTTTTAATTGCCAGGTGGCGAGAGATATGGAGTAAGTTTCAGTGTGTCAGTGAAAATGTGTTGTAGCTATCTGTCTGTGAATTTTAATTAACAAACTTGAAATAAATGACAATTGTTTCCAAGTACTACTTGAAAGATTGAGTGTGTTTTTCTTGGTTCGTTTTTGGTTTAGAAATGCAAATGTGAAGTGAACATTTGTTGTGAAGTGCCTTTGGGACTGGGATATTGTGTTTATAATGTCATGTACATGGTAAATCAGAAGTGAAAGGAAATTATTGCAATTGATTGAAAATTGCCCTTCATTGGCGTGAATTAACATCTCAGTGTTTTAATACATGTGTAGTAGCCGTGATAAAAGGTCATGGGCATACATACTCGGGTTGCACTTCAAGCAACGACCTCTGATTGCCAGACAAGTGGTGTATCCACTGGACTACCGAACTTTCTCCTGATAACCAGTGATGGTTTTAATCCTTTCCAGCAGTGGGTACTGCATACATATCTATTTGAAATCATGATTCTTGCGTCAGGCTCAACCCGAGTATGTGTATGCCCATGGTGATTATCCGTATGAGGGAAATACTAGTTTAGTGATAAGGTTAAAGTAAAGTTTAGGGTTTGGGTTAGAGTTTGGGTTAGGGTTAGGATTAGGTTCAGGAGTAGGATTAGGACCCTGATTATGGCTGCAGGTATGTTGTACATGTACTACTGAAACACTGAATACATTTTTACATGTATTCGGTGATTACTTACATTGATACAATGCAATTTTGCCAATCAGCTTCCATAAAAACAAATCAAGAATCATTAATTCAGAGAAATGAAATTCAGAAAGGAATTGGTTGCAATGGGACTTTTTTTGTTTAATTTAAATCTTTTTTTATTCAAGAAAATGTTTAAGGTATATAACAGGTCAATTATCCATTTAGATAATTGCAGGTAGACATTAAAAGTTGCCAATCATAATTTCGTCGGTTGAGAATGATAAGGGCATAAAGTTGCTACTAAACCCAGTGTAAGACAACTTAATGCCCTTCTCATTCTCAACAGATTGAAGAAAAAAAAATGTGGACATACTACACGTTTTGTGATAACCAAAACGGATTTCTTTTCAAGTTTATATGTAATGCACTTAGTCTTATTTCCAATTATATATATATATATATATATATATATATATATATATATATATATGTGTGTGTGTGTGTGTGTGTGTGTGTGTGTGTACACATGTGCATGTTTATGAGAGCAAATTACAGTGTACAAAAAGTACAGATATTGACCCTAACCAGGGAGGTGAGACAACTCACCTCCCTGCCCTAACTAGGCCGGGTTATTTAGGTAGATGATAGAGCCGGGCGACGAAAATTGGCACACACATTGCCTATGACGTAATCTAAAGTACCATGAAGTATATCCCCCCCCCCCCAAAAAAAAAAATAAAATAATAATAATAATAAAAAATAAAGAAATAAATATATATATATATATATATATATATATATATATATATATATATATTATATATATATAATATATCATTTATGCTAGATTATGCTAATTCATGCATAATGATGCATGAAATCAGACAATTTGGTATAAATCACAAAATCTCAAAACGCACATTTTTTGTGTAAACATTCTTTTTAGTGTCCTTAGCATATGTAAGACGAAAAGATTGTGCCATCGTAAAAAATTTGTAAAGTATTTTATTGTTTTTTAAATTTCTTATGCATTTCTTTGTTTTTTCGACTTAACCAAATTTTTTTTTCATTATTTTTTCTATGAGATTTGTCCATGACTTCCGAACAAGAAAATATGTTATTAATTGATTTTAATCAATAAGCCCCAAAATAATCGTGCTTTTATGAAATTTGCTTGTAAGCACAGTTTGCATTGAAATTGTACACGAATTCACGTTTTTGAGCAATTTTTGGTCTGACATGCATGTACATATTTATGCGCAACTTCCGGAACCGCGCACCCGGGTATCGCAAATTTTGTGTCAAAAGATACGGGAGACTCGGAAGAAAAAAATCATCAAACAACGCGGCGATAGCTTTTCGCGATAGCGATACATTGCGCGGAACCTCGAGGAGGCGTAGTTAGGGTTAAACATGCAAAGCACTGAAGGAACTAAGAAGAAGAAGAAGGAGAGAGAAAAAAAAAATCCGAGTCGAGAAAGGCTTGGTGTCATTGTCATGAGAACTTCGTAGAAATGATTAATATCAAATTATTTCTGATATAAAGAAAAATGAACATTGTATAGAAAGACCTGTACGCACGCGGTATATACAAAATGTGAAAACGATTTAATAGCGATTACAGATCAATACATTGTATTTTTATACTGTATACAACAACAGATAGACAACATGTACAGGTATCAATATCTAAATATGAAAGGAATACAAAAATATCTTAGAAAACAATTATGGTACAATCAGTTTCTCTCCTCATCTCTTCATCCCTCTTCTCTTCGCTCTTTCCTTCTCTCCTCTCCTTTCTCTACTCTTTCTCCTCTTCCTTCTTTCCTTTTATTTTTCCTCTTCTTTTCTACTCTCCTCTTTCCTTCCCTTCTTGCGCTGACTCCCACGCAAATGAGTAATGCAGGTCGCATGCATACAGTGATGTTCTTGTTTGGCTTAAAAGTTAACAATTAACTCGCATGTGCACTCCCAGCTTTCTGAATTAATTAATTGCGAAGTTAATGTTCATGAATATTCATGAAGCACAGCGTAGAATGCCACGGAAAGTGCGCTGTAGTGTGGGCCACAGATTTGAGCTATTTATAGATGTTGCCGAATTGTGTTTGTTCACGTCCATAATCACTAAAGGCGTGTACGAAATGCAGGATGAACTATGATCGGGTAAGCTACATTATTTACACACACAAGGATACCCATACGGAACTTCGCACCTTCTTCACCTTTTCTGAACTTGACCGTTCGTAATTGATACAAGAGATTAAAATCTATCGCTGAGGTTTATCTATCAAAATGTTTCACTCCAGACTTTAACGAAGATTTGATGCTAATTTGCCACCATTAACTTTGTCAGAGGCTATTTCATAGAGGTAGGGAGACACATATTACGAGTATAACGAATGTTTGCGATCAAAAGATTGGATAGTTTCAGACTTTTTTTCTTTTCTTTTTTTTGTGGGGGAGAGATAATGAGAAACCATTTATGAAATATTGAAGAGCATACAATTCTAAGCGAAATTCTAAGTTTATTTGATGATAGAGTTTGCTTTTGAAATGGCTGGATATCGAAAAACAAAGTGGTCATAATATACGATATAAGGTGGGTTCCATATTTTATTACGACCTCTGTTTCTGGATATCTCGGCCATTTCAAAACCAATTTTCATCAAATAAATTTTGAATTCCTTAAACATATTGTATTATGCTCTTTCACATCATTTCATAAGAGGTTTCTTATCTCATATAGTAGGCTTGCTAAGGGCGAAAAAAGGGGTGATCGCTGCATTTTATAGTACAAATGTCCTATTTGGCACACATGTTCTTCGGTACAATTAGAATTATTTCATCTAAAGAGACAATCTGTATCTACGCAAATAAGCCTTTATTTGCATAATTTATGCAAAAATATAAAAATTATTAAAAAATATATGTGCAGCCAGCAGAAATACTTAATTTGGTATTCGATAGAAAATGTGGAAACAATTCCTGCAAAAATTGATGTCATACCTATGTAAATAAACATAAAATTTGCATAATTATGGGAGTTATGCAAATTGATTTGTAAACAATGAAATCCCCCTTAAATCTCATCCTAGATAGACATAACCCGGAAAAAAAAAACTCTATGAAACAAAATGAGAAAAAATTTGAATAATTGACCCATCTTTATCAGCTAATTTACATAATTACTAAAGGACGTAAAGTAAAAACATTATTTTTAACGTTTTCCTAACACTCTAAGAACTGCATTTTATGATAAAAACTACCAAAGTAGTATGCATATCCTTTATTAGTAAAAAAAAAAAATGGTTAGTAATAACAAAACACTATTTCTCTACGCAAATACCACCTAATTAGCATATTGTGCATATTAAAGCCCGAACGTACCAGATGTCAATGATCAAGGTCGACTTAAGAAATTGTATCAGTTTACGCGATAACTTAAGACTGGATTAAGCAAATTACACCAAACTTAGTCCAAGGATGACGTATGATGGGGCAATTAATTAAGCTGTTTTTAAGTAAAATTGGCAAGAGGTCAAAGGTCAAAAAGTTCAAGGTCAATGCAAAAACTTCATTGTTTCCCCCATATCTGTGCATTGCCTGAAGGTATTTTCTTAAACCTTAGTGACTGCATACATGTACTACCAATATAAGATTCTCCAGAGAGTTTTAGGTCAAGAGGTCACAGGTCAAAGGTCAAAGGTCAGGTGAAAATGTTAAAATTTCACATTTTCTTCTCTGTATCTCGCAAATGGATCAAGGTGTCTTCATGGAACTTGGTACTGGCAGGGATTTTCTAGGGAATTTAGCGGCCATTTGTCAAAGGTCAGGGGTCAAAGATCAAGGTCAATAATTGGGCCCTCAAAATTTCACTATTTTCCTCATATTTTGCAATGCTTGTAGGATTTTTCTTGAAACTTGATATATACATGTATTACCTAATGGGGATTCTAAGGGAAATTTCCTGCCAAAAGGTCAAAGCTCTGATGAAAGTGCTATATTTCACTTTTTCCTCCATATCTTGAATGTGAATCAAGGTACATGTATCATGAAACTCAGTACATATTTGTGTGCATGTTCTACCTGACAGTGATACCCTTGTTGATTATGGGAAAATGTTAAGCCCTCCCCTCTCAAGTATTTTGTTTCCTCTTGATAAGTAGGAAAGACATGGAATTCAGTGACATGGTATAGTCATCACCGTCATTGCATTTAATGTATGGATCGCATGAACGTTAATTTTGATGCACATAATTTTATGTATAACCTCTGACATTCCTACCTTTTACATTTTTACCTGTGTATTTTTTTTTATATTAACCTCTGACATCTTTACACAAAACCATGCAGTTAACAAAATTATCTTTTTTTTTGGGGGGGGGGGGAAAGCTGCAAGATCATGTAGGTCATGATCATCTATACAGGTATTAGCTGGTCTGTGGTGGAATATAACATTCTTTGGACCGCCAGGGAATTACATTTTCCCAAGGGAAAACAATGACAACCAGGAAGAATATGACATTTACGATCCTCATAAGTAACAGTACCATGTGACGATCTGTTGACAAATCACATCCTAAAAATTGTAGAGGTCATCTAATATCCTCTTTTATGGCTATAAACATATTATTTCTGCATTGATTTATTTTAGAAATTGACTGATTTTAAGTCAGAGACTAAGATTATTTGACTTAAAGTATACCATCTATTATTGTTCACATGACAATTTTTGCATAAATTATTGCCTTACCAAAATGTTGTGTATAAATTTCCCAGCATAGTTTCCATGCCATACCAGCTCATAATACTGAGGGAACTTTTTTTTATTTTTCAGAAACAGACTTTGTTTCTAACTAAAGCTTGTAAGTTCTTAATGTGTGCAGATACCCTAGGGGCTTGCATCCGCATAATTAGCACAAGTTTATAATCAGTTTGATGTAAAAAGCCTTTTATATGCTTTGTTGCCTACAAAGTACAATGGAATTCACACTTTCACTATGGTAGTGTTTTTTGCAATGATTTTCCAACCATGACCTCAGTTGTGTACTGTTTGCAAGGGGAAAACATTCCGTTTATAAGCAATATTGTTCCGATTTGCATCTGTTACTATGTAGGCCCTACTGTTTATTTGCATAATCATATAATTTAAAGAGTGTCACTATCGATTGCTATTTTTCCCACCCTGTAAAGCATTTATGCAATGAGGGAAAATTGATAGTAAAAATTATTTCAAAGATCAATATGTTTCAAAATTTCACGTCTTGTATACTTATTTATATAATTTATGCATAAAATGCCTAAGTTAATTAAATAATATTTAAGCAACTGAAAAGTGTTGGTGTGAGAATATTGTCTTATTCTATTAGCTTTTTGGATATTAAGTTCAAAGCGATTTAGGACATTGTCACATTATTGCATTTTGTTTGTTCTGATTATCTGTGTGTAGGTATTGATATGCATATACGTATGCAAATAACAGGTTGTTTGCATAGAGACAGTTTGTCTCTTTAGATGACTCATTTGCTTTTGACCCAAGGGACATCCATCCCAGGTTCAAACTTTGTACTACAAGATCCAGTGCTTAATCGATTAGTAATTCTTTCAAAATGCAGATTTTTGCACAATAACTTGCATAATATTATGCAAATTTTATGTTTATTTACATAGGTATGAAATTAATTTTTGCAGGAGTTGTTTCCACTTACTCTATAGAATACTTCTACCAAATTAGGTATTTCTGCTGGATGCAAATATATATATATATTTTTTACAATTTTTATTTGTATTTCTGCATAAATTATGCAAATTAAGGCTTATTTGCATAGACACAGAGTGTCTCTTTACATGAAAATTTTTCAATTGCCCTAGGGAATATCTGTGCCAAGTAGGACATTTGTACTAAAAAATGCAGCATTTACCCCCTTAGCAAGTCTACTAATAAGCAAGTTGGAAACCTGAAGTCTCATCTCAACCAAGACTATATCACCCCTTTAATGTGGATGATATACACTACAGCCATTGGATGGAGTCGAGCTTTGCGTGAGGGCAAGAGGTCAGAGATAATAAGTTGTTTAAATGCAGGAGGCTACGTCATTATTCAACGTCGCAATGTTTATGTTGCGTCGTTCATTACGCATGACACAGTGTGGCAAGTCTACGTACAACGTTCAAGTTCTTGTGCTCAGGAATGTGTGACGCCACAGGAATACGGCGTAATCGGCTATAGGGCGTGTCGCGTCACTCCAATGCCGGTATATCACAACACTAATAAATAAAATAGATTAATACCAATAGTGACAAGTCCTATTCTATGCTATACTATACTATACTATACTACACTGCTGCTCCTACTATAGTGACAATGATATAATGATAAAAACAACAGTCATGACGCTATTATGATAAAACTCACAGCGCTGGAAAAAAAAATGCGAATATTGATTATGATTTTAATGATTGTGTAGATATGAGAAATTAATATAACATTATAGGGGGGCAAAACAAAAGTGAAAGCTTCGTTGTTGAAGATTCCAATTAGACTGGTGAATCACCGGAACTTTTGGTGTGTGCGTTCGAAAGCGTCCACCAAACGAAAACTTGGGAGTGTTGGAACTTCGTTCGATTAGGGATGAAAGTTGTACTTGGACTTCTTTTACTGCAGGTCTATATGGACAGATAACGTATTCACTGTTTATAGTTTCTGCAAAACAGAGAAAGGCATTAAAACATGAAGATTATCAATCGATATGAAACGGGATTTCTAGATCAGCGTGACATTGTAACTCATACACGTACAGGAGTGACTATACAGGACAGTTCTGTTATATTTTAGAATGCTAAAATTACACTATTAACGGCTAGATATTTTCTCCATACCTTGAAAATGACCCCCCCCCCCCTATTTACGCTGAATTCAAACTGGTCATACATCACCGCACAATGTCTATAGGGAAAGATTAAAATGGTATGTAGAATTGCCACATGCAAGCTTGGTCACACGTACTGTAGAAGTATTGGGAGGATAAAGCGATATAACAGCATAGGCATACTAGGTCGCTGATAGCGACATTTCTTGTTTTTATTGCCGCTTACTGACAAATTGCCCTTCATTTATACGCAGCAGAGTATATCATTATAAAGTAGCTGCGCAATATATATGTCCTTTATTATTATTATTATTATTATTATTATTATTACTATTATTATTACTAATATTGATATTATTATTATTATTTTTTTTTATTATTAATTTTATTATCATTATTATCATTAATATTATTATTATAAAGCAAGCACAATGAAACGATTATTCAGTGTATAATCGGTGTTAATTTACGTCGATGAAGGGAAATTTGTCAATCACTTGCAGTGAAATACAACTGGACGCAAGAATCATTACTGTAAACAGAAAGGAATTCCTTGAGAAAAAGGGTCACATAGCAGAATAATATTCCCCGACGTGGCCTCGTCCTCGGAGACAGAAGACGTTGATATGCTTGGTGCTGTTTCAATGGTTTATCGGCACTCAGCAAACCAAACCGGATCTGTTTCCTTCAGAAGGAGCAACGTGAGAAGGAAGGGAAGCTCGCGCAGAATACTTTATCAAAATGAATGATTTGCGTCATCTCAGAGATGAACTGATAAATTTGTTGCACATCACCAAGTGTGTCGACGCTTTATCTGATAAGAGACACGCCGTTTGTGTACGAAGTTCTGGTCTAGCGCAATGCTCTTAAGAATGTAAACCAATACACCTTGCGCACGGTCATTTAAGTTAACCACACCCCGTGGTGCAGAACGTGACACATAGTGTCGCTTTGAGTCCTTCATTAAAATTATTACTCTGAAGAACGGACTAAGGTGAATTTTGCACGGACATGGCGGATCCAGCTAATTCGGTAAGAAATTGAATTTATTTCGGTTGGATATTTCCCTGTATTTTTTTTCTTCATGCATATTTTTAGTGCATTAAAAGAATAATTCACTGTTTTATGTAGTACTCTACACTTGATGCTTTTTCGTTGAAACCAAGTGTCTGGATGTATCAAAGATGGCCGCTATGGAAGCTTGAAAACAAACCCACCAGTAATAGCTGGGTATACCATGTCTAAATGGTTCTGATATGTTTAACAAGATACCAATCAACGACTGCTGGTGATCGGAAATTGCTATGGTGACTCCTTTAATTCTGTCCGCGCCATCAAAAAAAAAAAAAAGAAGAAGAAGCAAAACAAAATGCATCTACGAATTAGAATGTCGGAACCTTTTTGAATTTGAATTTATTTAAATAAATTCATTCTGAGTGACCATTAAAGGAAGCAATAAGCTAAGGTACTGTAGTAGTAAGCAAATAACGAGACCCAAGGCTATAACATTGAATATGTATGAATCCCTTCTGAAGACGTAGGAAATGACGGTCTAAGTGTAGAGCTTGCCCATGAAAGGGCACTTGTCTGCCGCACTGGCGGATCCAGGCAGGGGTGCACCGGGTACGTGCCCCTCCCCCTTTATTTTATTTAGTTTTTTTTGTAAAAACGAAAGAAATAAAAAGAAAAATGGGGTAGGGTGCGTAAGCCCCCCCCCCCCCATATAATTTTGTGTAGACGCCTCCTCTTAAAGGAATTCCTGGATCCGCCCCTGTGCCGGACATGTCATGCTGTAACCAGGCAACTAGAGCCAGGAACTTCTTGACTGAAATCCATGGTCCTATCCAGCACTGAACTACAATAACCTAGCAATAACTGTCACTTCCATTTTAGATGTTATCGTTAAGTTCTGATATTCAATCGAACTTGCTGAAACTTTTCCACAATCGATATAGAACGAAAGTCATATTTTCAAATTTCACGAAGTAGGCCTATTACTTCTATGACCAGAGCTTCCTGAGCGGACTTCCCAGTTTGTCCCGGAAGTTATACATCCCTGAATTGTGACGTAGAGATTTGTGGTGTCGTGAGATATCGAGGACAATGATCAAATTAACTAGAGTTGAGTTGATTAGGAAGCCTCGTGAAACTAGAGGGTCTACTTTTCTAAGCTTCGATCACTGAGTGACCAATTTGTAGCCCTGGGGATCAACAATATTCAACATTAACAATAATAACAATACAATAATAATAATAATAATAATAATAATAATAATAATAATAATAATAATAATATTCAACAATAACAATAACACCAATAATATTTAACAATATCTAATATTCAGCAATAACAATAATAACAATAATATTCCACAATAACAATAATAACAACAAGATTCAAAATAAATAACAAAGTTCTTTGCAATATATTTAATCCAGGTTTATCATTACTCTTACATCATGGAATCCAGTTTGCTTACGTCCACGATGGCATGTGCTGTAGTTTCTTTTTTCTTTTCTTTTTTCCTTATCAATTCGATTTTATGTCGGTTGACATTGGTTCGTTTGATTTTGTTTTTATCGGTTTGTAGCTCCGTTAATTCATAATTCGCTGGCATGTCTTATGTATTTTCTGAGGGTCCCATATCGTACAAACTTTGCTTTTTAGTGGGACCCTCCATTTCTACTCCCATCCTTCATGTCCTTAATTAACTTGTACTTTATACATTATGTATATATATAAAAATATATATATATAATTGTGTTTTCTTTACTTGTTACTCATTTTCACATGTATCTTGTTAATTTATGTTTTTGCGATCATTACAAATATGTTCTGCTTATACATTGTATATAATTTCTTTGTTTACTTGATGGAAATGAAAATAAATTTAAATCTTGAACATATACTGCAAACTGACCAATTTTATTCTAGAGTCGGACATATGGACAGGGCAGTGAGCCCCTAAAAAGACAGCGAGTGAACATAGTGAACATAGCATGTCTCGCCGAGAAATAATTAGTGCTTATCCTTTATATCTTTCATCTTCTTTGATATACGAATGAGGATGACTGGTACAATTCTATATGAAGGACTCGTTTCATTTTGACAGAAATGCCCGAATATACGACCAAAGTACGTTTTACTTATTGTTTACAATGTGAGCGAGCGTGCGTAGTGACTATAATTGCTGATTTCATTATGCATGTGGATTTGTTATATTCCCATGACCAAAGTGTTGAACTTTAATCCGGTTGTAAAGGAGACATTTCATCGCATCCCGGTGTTTTATTAGTAAAAGATTGATGTTTCGTCATTGTACTCTTTGCACACAAACAAAAGTCCGCGATTTCAACTGGTCCTTGGTACACAAAACTGACCATTGTCTGACCCATGCCATACAAGGATTGATTTAGATTCAATAGACATTTCCCGATTACTGCTGATCAAAATCTGTGAAATCCGTTGTTTTATGACTCCACTTTTGTCGTACGATAGCAAGAGTTGACAACAGTTTTACCATGTTGTTTACGAAAAAAAATACCCCGCATATAACCTCACATATAACTATATCTTTTTTTTTATGATTAGATGATATTTAGTGGGACCCTCCATTTCCATTCCCATCCTTAATTTGCTTGTACTATATGCATATGTAAGTATACTGTACCTATTGGTATATATATATATATATATATATATATATATATATATATATACAATAATGTGTTTTCTTCATTGTTACTCATTTTCTCATGTATTTTGTCAATCTATACGTTTTTGCAATTGTTACAAATATGTTCTGCTTATACATTACATACATGCATATACTTTCTCTGTTTATGGAAATGAAAATAAATTTGAATCATAAATCTTGATATTACCATTACACAGTACTGGGTGAAGTTATGGCTGAAAATCATTTTGTATCTGAAAACAGTGACCGTTGACATTTGTCTCTGAGCCATTGCATCTGATTGGGCCATGGAAACAAATTTTATTATCTGTTCATTTCTACCTTCCCACAAAACACAAACACATAAACACACACACACATACGCACAATCCATTCCGACCTCAAATGACTAAAATCCTGATAATACACCTTTTTATCACACTATTTTTTTTTTTTGGTAAACAACATGTATAAACAGTTGCTTTATGCAATTTCTACCATTTGAAGTTACAGCTGGAAAGTACAATGTATCATTTTTTAATCAAGATTCAGCAACCTTTTACCTTTGACCTTAAAGGTCCTGTTTACCTTTGGGAACAGTGATTTAAATTTTTTTCAAGATATGACATTTAATGCATATGTGTAGGTCTGTTGTACCACAGAACATCATATCATATAAAATTTTTGCCATAAAGCCTGAGATATGAGGAGATATCTGTATTTTTCTCAGTAAACCGTAACTGTAGACGGTTTAATCTGGAAACATTTTTATTTTAACTATTGTTCATATTTTGTATATTTAACAACACTTAACATCAATTTTACCAATTCAAATTTTTACTGTGGTTGTTTCTATCCCTAACTCACATTTTAGGGCTATTTTAAAGCACTAATGCTGGGTTTTTGTTTCATCTGCAAATGGTAAATTATGCCTTTAAATGATTTTTGTCCAACGTTTAATAATTAGGTAACGAGGATAAAGTGCTTTGCTCAAGGCGGGGCACAACCGAAGCTGCCAGAGGATTCGAACTATAGACATCTTGATTTAGCGTTCATTGTCCTGTCCGTTAAACCGCAACGGCTCTATACAGTGTATCATAGTTTATAACGAACAAAGTGAATAAAGATTATGCTTGTTTCTGTGTAAGAGAAAAGACGATATTGATTACAGTCAGTTTTTTTTTTCATAATACAATTGTCACTTCTTTCATGTTTTGAATTTTTGTTCCCAATTCTATTCAAGTAGTGGTAGCCGACATAAAAGAAAAGCAAAGAATGGATATTTCTTTTCAATGTTTTTATGCCAATTTGATTATGCCTTCTTGGGATTTTACAGTAATTGTATTTGAACTTGACAACTATTACTGATATTACAGTTTCATTTTTTTTTAAGGGTGGGGGGGGGGGCAGCACTAATTTAATGCATGACAAGACAGTGTGCGTTTACATAACAGCTTGAAATGATTGCATCGTTGATTTGCGTTGATGGCATTACCTGGGGAAACGAAGGCTTGCTAATTTTGTAGATCAACCTTTGATCAGTGGATGTCCAATAGATTGTGTGCAAACAAACAACCGGCGCAGAAAGAAGAACACATTTAGCTTGATGGCCTGGGGCACTTAATTGTTTCTCAGAGTCGTTTGGACCCATTATGTCTTACCCTCTGCCCGGCCCTACGTCACTGCATTGTGCAAGCAAATATGATATTTTATTTTTCGAGTTATGATCATATAGGAATGATTCCATTATAATTTGCGACATGATCTTGTGTGCATGGTATATTGTTTGGATACGCGATGTATTGTCCGATTAAACCAGGTGACTTACCTGAATGTAATGTGTGTCTGTGTGTTAACAACGGACTATTTCGCTATGAATAACCTTCGCCCTTCTATTTGTTACATTAGAACTGTATAAAAATTTGACAAACAGAACAGTGGAAATAATAATAGATGACTATTACACCATCCTTATATACATATATATATATATGTATATGTATGTATATATATGGATATACTTACATAAGAAGAAGAAGGAGTCTCGAATACGCCATTTGTAGTTCCAACAAGAAGGTTTTTATTCACAAAATTTTCGGCCCGCTTCGGGCCTTCGTCAGTGTATACAATGTGATACAATCCTTCTTCTTCTTAATAACATTCGAAGTCCAACACGTGGAAAATTCCAATATGATCATATAGATATAGATAATTAAATATGCATAATGGGAAGCGTAGACAAGTTTAAATGACTGTCTTACTCATTCAATCACTCATGATATTTTCTCTCTTCTTTTTGCCATTATGTATATCACAATTTTCGTAACTAATATTCTGTGTCTTGTAATTCATTTTTTTCTGTTCTGTTTGTTCTGTTCTGTTCTGTTTCTGCTTACAGAAACACGCCCGAATATTAAGCGCAATATAAATGTAATTATTTCTGTTATTGTATGTATTATTATATTTATTATTTTTCAATTTACATTCTGTTGATTAACGAAGGAGAACCCCAATCAAGAGAAGGGTGAACTCCCACCCGATGGGAACCCCGCGGCTCAGCCGCAAATGGTTCCTGGTACATATCCACCGCAGCAGGGCATCGCTATGGCGCAGTACCCGGGCCAGCCGCAGCAGGGTCCGCCTGGTGCGTATCCCGGCCAACCGTACATGGGACAGGCGGGGCAACCTATGATGCAACCTGGGCAACCGATGATGCAACCGGGGCAACCGATGATGCAGCCTGGGCAACCGATGGGACAACCGATGATGCAACCCGGACAACCAATGGCGCAGCCGATGCCACTTCCCGGACAGCCGGCACCGATTGTCATGATGCCGGCTCCTCCCAGTATACCGGGTTGTCCCCCCGGACTGGAATACCTGTCTCAGTTGGACCAACTCCTCATACATCAACAAATAGAACTTGCAGAGGGTAAGCTCTCGCCGCAGCGTGCAGTCACAGAACCCTAGGCTTTTATTGTCAGGCAGTATATATCAGTATAAGTTTGTATATTTCACACATCCTTTTCTCTCGAATTATAAAGAAATATGTATACACACAAACACAATACATAGATAACTGCATGAAATATACAATATACCTAAGTACGTGTATATGTAAATATATATGCAATTAGACCGATAGATACAGGATGGAATGTAGAATATAGAATCTGATAGATACCGAAATACTGTGATATATTTGTTGTTGTTTCATCGATATTTTGTTTTAAAGTCATTTTGTCAACATAACGTGTCGCTCACAGCCCTTTACAATGAAAACCCCTTCCCAGTTACTAAAAACGAATCCACATTCTCAGAAATTTTCTCTTCATATCTATTCATAAATTTCTGAAATCAACCAAGTCTAAATATCAAATTTCATCTCAATCAACTTTGTCGTGTCTTGTTATTTCGATTTCTTGGCGCGGTGATGACAAAATAAAGGCAAACTTTTTATAAACATCTTACGCATGGACCCATGTAATCTACACACACGTATAATTTCTCTAGGTAGTGCGATGAATGCGCAATCTTTTCCTCTGTTTTTCTCTCCCTTTTCTCCTCTTTAGTCTTACTAAATGTCGATTTTGCAAACAAATATCTCATCAAAAACAACGTGGGACAACAGGTTTTCTTTGCAACGGAAGGTAAGTGCCACGATACGTCTCGGTTTTCTTTTTTTTTTGGGGGGGGGGGGGGGCGGGGTGTGGGGGTTGGGGTGTCAGTTTGTAACTGAAACTGATTATCGCTGATTTTATTTTTCGGATCCCCCCTCGAGAGAAGTACATGTACACGAAGTTGTAATAGGCCAGTGTTTACATTTGGTGAGTATTTCTAAGCCCATAGTGTGCATTGTGGAGAAAGTAATCTAGTCATTTCAGCTGTCTTTTATATACAAATGTCAGGAGTTTGGAACCTGATTTCGTCCACTGGTTGCTTCCACACCAGGCAAACTTCGATCTGATAGCTGTCTGATTTTCAGGAGAACAAAATTATGCATAAACTTTGGTTTAAAGATGATTGTGGAGGCCGATGGAGCGAAGTAAGCCCATAAAATGCAAAATGTATATCATATGGGGTTGATTCATGCATGCCATGCTGTTTATTTCTGATAAGGAAGATGTTTGTGATATGTGTCTGTGATAATTTGCGTTAATGCTTTATCCTCCCACGAGTTTACGTCACCATGCTATTTTATTCTTACTGAAAAGTTGAATTTCCTCAAAACATTGCAGTTGTTTTTACTTGTTCCAAGTTTGTAATACGTATACGCAGTTTTCATTTGTATGTGTTACGTGTTATGTGTCATGACGATATGTGAGAATTGTTATTATCTTGGCACTCTCAATCAAACTAATCTAAATTGTACGGTTGTTGTTTTGCAGAGTCCGATCCGTGCATGCGTATCATGTGTGGAGCAGCCAGAGGATTTGAATTCCATATCCTGGACAACTTTAGCAGGGTATTTAAATTCTCCTTTCCATCACTCTATTTTCTTTCATGCTCTTTGTCCTCGCAACCTTCCTTTGTAATTTGTATGTTTTTATTGTGTACTGATTTCCACCTTTCATAATCAGTGTGAATGATAATGGATATTCGCATATAAAACACATGCGAATATAAATGATTCATAAATGAATCATAAAAGGCACATATTTGTGTCTAAAGACGGCAGTTTGACTTAGAAAAAAATGTGGTTACAGTGGTAACACTGTCTTTTGATGGTGACTACAGTCACTGACAGTGCACTCCCGTTATAACGAACACGGTTAAAACGAGATTCCGCGGTTACAACGAAGTGAAAATTAAGGCCGCAACATTATCCACTCTAGATGTATTTTTATTGTTTATTTGTTCGGTTATAACGAAATTTCGATAAAGCGAAAGAAAACTGCCGGTCCCGAGGATGAAGATGTTAGGCAGACTGCCTTCTCGCTGTTTTGTGAATATTGTAATCTCTATGACAGAGCTTAGTCCATTATCATGTCGATATTTCTTAATCTAACAGGGATTAGGCAAATATTCCATCATACTAAGTCCAAATTTAGTTTGTCATGGGATGGATTATATAAGAAATATGAGCAGGTCTATTCCGTTCTCGGCTCATCATGGGATCCTATGAATGGGCTTGACCATAATAGATACTTGTTTGACAAGAAGGCCGCAAGGAGCACGCATTTCTTCCAAGCAAAGGTTAATTAAGCTTTTCCTGAAAACGATAGGGAATTGAGATTTCAGCATCTGACATGTTGTGACTTCATATTTATTGTCAGTTGAAGGGAATTTGTATTCACTCAAAGAAGAAGATAATCCCATAGAACAAAACATCAATGTATGTGATAAACTTATAGTATGGAGTGATTATTCATATAGTTCTTCTATAATTCTTGCAACTCTCAACTTGACCCCACAGGAAGTGATTCGAGTGTTTCGAGAGTTCAAATGTTGCGCCGGATGCTGCTGGTGTGCCAATGACAACTATTGCGCCTACATGATTACAGTGGAAGCCCCGCCCGGCTCTCCCATTGGCTACGTGAAGCAGTCGTAAGTTGAGATATTGTCCAATCAGAGTATAGGGTGTGCACTGAACTCTACCAACGATAGAAAACTTCCGAGGTCAGAGAACATAACATATAAGATGGAGGGCATTAACAGGTTTTGACTCCCAAAGGAGGGGTGTAGGTCAGGAACAAACATTCGTTCGTGATAAAAGAGCCTGCTCCGGGTTTACCATACAATACCTAGAACATTCCAGGAGGCCTTTAGGCCTTACAAAGGATAAGGTGATACAGTCGACGTCGCGTAAATCGAAAAATTGCATGAGTCAAAGAAAAACTCATACCCAGATAGATGACAAACATGTGCCAATTCTATTGTTTAAGTCGAATTTCACGTAAGTCGAGTCAAAGGATTTTTTTTTTATTCGACTTAGGCGAGGTAGTCTGTAGTTTTGAGTGCATCACCTCATCAGGCACTCAAGAGTTGTCATCTTTATGGCAAACGTGATGTGAAGAGAACGCAACGTTACAGCAAGGCAATCAATGATGTAGTCCTCTGGGCATTTACTCATTGGAAACAAACAAACAAACAAAAATCTCTTGAAATATGAAATGCTCTCATTGCATTCAGAAAACATGAACACAGTGCTTTAAATGTTTTCATCTTTCAACCTTCCCGACGTTAATCTGCTTGCTCACTCACGATATCTTCAAGGTAAAACCATCGTCAGTGAGCTATCTGTCTGTCATCCTACCAGATTTGTACATTTTGAATAAAACGAATGGAAAGTCTCACAAGCATTGGTGTTTTAAGGGATGACGAACCGCTGTGAAAGAGTTATCACAAGCGGCTCTTCCTGCGTGCAAATCAAAATGTAATTACATGAATCAAAAAAATGAAGATGTGTAGTTGTTTTCCCAATTTTATACGTTTTTATATATCTATTTCAGTGTAAATCAAGCCAAGAAATTCATTTCAATTTCTAGAAGCACAAAACTATGGAGTAGATAATGCGAGCAGTACTGTAAGTATGTGATTAGTTCTGGATGCAGTTATTGAAAACCTCAGAAAACCCTTAAGACTTCATCTTTGAACCGCACGATGGTGGACATGAACTACGGAATAAAAAATACATCTGTCGTTTTATCTGCTAGTTGAAATATTCTTTTTTCCCCTGTATTTGTCTTGTCCCGTGAGACAGACGGAGTTTCATATCTCCTCATTTCGACATCTGCAATGCGGAGAACGAGACTGTGTTGAAGATCCGTGGGCCCTGGTGCAGATGTCAAACCATTTGTTGCACGGGTGACATCGAATTCAACGTAAGCTTAGCTGCTATTACCCCCCTCTCTCATCTTAATCCATATACGAATATTTTTACACTCTAACTAGTCATTTATACTCTGTGAAATAGTCGTTTAATCCCTGTCATTAGTAATTTGTACTATATAACTAGTCATTTATACTCTTTGAAATAGTTATTTAATTCCTGTCATTAGTAATTTGTACTCTGTATCTAGTCATTAAGATTTTATACTCTGTAAAATCGTCGTTTGATCCCTGTCATTAGTAATTTGTTCTCTGTAACTAGTCATTTATCATTTATACTCTGTGAAATAGTTGTTTAATCCCTGTCATTAGTAATTTGTACTCTGTAACTAGTCATTTATACTCTGTGAAATAGTTATTTAATCCCTGTCATTGTAACCTGTAACTAGTCTTTATACTCTGTGAATAGTCGTTTAATCTCTGTCATATTTTGTACTCTTTAACTATAGTCATTTATATTCTGTACCTAATCATCCTTAGCCAGTGACAATCAAGACAATATACGTAATATGTCACTTCTGCAACCAATTTAATAAATACTCGGTTTTTAAGATGCACAGTAGATGAAAGACGTGTGTTATCCATTGTGGAACAAGCAAAGCACATTGAGGTATACCGCTCCAAAGTTTGACAATGACAATGACAATGAATGTTTGAATGATCCTCATGGCCATGCATATATTGTTGCTTGTTTTGCTTCATTTTACGCATGGAGTATTGAATGAATTCCTGATTCACAGATCTTGACGAATGATCTGACTGAGGAGATTGGCAAGGTATCGAAGCAGTGGGGAGGCTATTTCCGGGAGAACTACACACAAGCAGACAATTTCGGAGCCACATGTAAGTTATTGGCAATGGCATTAATCATGCCATTACCAGTTTCTATACCCTACACGATCATGCACCTGTTCATTTCGGAACGACAAATATCTCTCGTCTTTGATTCTCGTCTTTTCCTAAACTAAATGAATATTTGCTTAGCTCTTTCTTTTCGTTTCATTTTTTTTTCTATAGAATTTCTGACGTGGGAATCATGTTACCATGTAAGAGAGGATTATGTTGTTGTGTTTGTAAAATTGACATTGCAGACGCTATTTGTGAAAGCTATGCCTCCTGATAAGTCTGTGTCGTAATACGTGAAAGACAAAACTGAAATGATAAAGTACCATTAGCAGGTTCTCTATATAAATAAAGACGATTATGTCCTTTTGACGCACAAATCCATTGTCCAATATTATACAGAATGAATTCATAAATGAATAAAAGCGTACATTTAACTCATAAAGATCATGAGAAAACAAAATCCTCGAAATAATAACGATAGCAGTGATAAGGACAACTCAAGATAGTGTTAGATAGTGTTAGAAGTTTGTTGGTTTTTGGGTTTTTTTTTTTTGGGGGGGGGGATTTCCCACTTTTCTGTACCATATACGGTTTCCAAGTTTGTACATTTAACTTGGGGTGAGTTTAGCATGCTTGTAAGCATAAGAACATTTTTGCATTGAGTGTAGGATTCAAAGTGTAACAGGGAGGTAAAAATCATTTCACCCTCCCTTGTATAATCGTGTCAACCAAATTTGACGCGTATTTATAAGGTGATCATTAAAATGTTTCCTTTTTTTTTTCTTTCATCAGTTCCCAAAGATTTGGACGTGAAAGTGAAGGCCCTCATCCTCGCAAGCACATTCCTGATTGTGAGTTGTTGTTCCAGACTGGAAACGTAAAACTTCTAGCACTTTCTTGAGTTTCAGTTTCAGAATTGCACTTTGTGGTCTGTGTTTAGGTGTAGTTGTATGTATTCCATGTCTTGTTGTTGATCCACCATTGCAGACAATAAAGTAATCAATCAGTCAATCACCAGCGGCTCCGAAAAAAAAAAAGTACGTGTCATGAAAACAATAATGTGAACACAATTAACATTCTGAGACATTCCCCCTATAGATACTGCATGTTTACATGCCTTCCACACGAGTGATGTTTTGGGCTTATCAACCGATGGAGAAATGAAAAATATATGGAGTCACCCATATCCAATTATAAACACATTTCTAAACGTTAAGACTCTATAATCACTGATATCACTGCTCCATATCAATGAAGTAAACATTTAAAGAAGAGACATTGTAATTATGACTTCGAGCGACAGGTAATTATTCAGTCTGCAAATCGCAATGATGCACCTTGAAGACAGAGAATTGCAAATTACAATATCTACCAGTATACGCATCGATCAAATTGCAAATTCGTATCAGTATGAATTATGTACAAATATAAATTTCCCGGAAACACATTAATCTTCACAGATCTTACTGAAATGACAAGATTAATCTATGAATTTCTTGTGAAACTCTTAACAGTTTTTGCAGTTAATTTGCAATTCATTTAAAATCTGAGATATTATAAAGATTTGATATCACTTATCACTTGCCCATCTTGAACGTATTCCATTAAATTTTCGCTTATATTGTTGTCATTGTTAATTTATTATATTGATTCTGCTCTTTTCCCCATTAGGATTTCATGTACTTCGAAAACCCGAAGCAAAACAATGACCGCTAGATGGCGCCCCATTGGACTTCTGCCAGATTTGTCGAGCTGCAGCTGAGCCGAGGGATCCTGATCTTGAGATGACTTAAGTTACTACTCTTCAGATTAACTGGGATGTAGACAGTCTTGCTTTTTAACCCCCTGTCCAAAATGTCCGTTAATGACATACCTTGTAAGATAATGTTACAGTATTTGAAAATTATACTGCTGTAAGCAGTCGTGATCGAGGTTTGAAATATCTCAAAAACTTAGGCATCACATTGACTTTGTGAAACACGTTTGTCGGAAACAAAAACCGCGCACATTCACATTATTTTGTGTGTAAAATAGATATTCTTTCCTTTTTGCGTCATCTTTAAGTGATTTCATGTATTGCAACGTGAAACTACATTTGATTGTAGTGCAACACAATGACTGGCAAAATGTGTTTTTGGTTGTCACAGTTTGCCGCAGCTTATGAATTCAAGCTCCCTGTCGTATTGAACAGATCTTATAGGTAGCTTTAGATTTGCGGCGCGGACGTTTGAGACAATGCTTGAGTTGGCTGTTCTCCTCTGTCCTGCGTCGTGTTGAAAGGTAGCTTTAGATTACGCCGAGACGCAACCTATAAAAATAAGATGGCGCCCTCATTTATTATGATCGGTGCATGAAGTACACTAAGCTCTCTACGTCGTGAATTGAGCGGACGTAAAAATAGCGCAGAACGCGTAGTGAAAACTCAGGCGACGCGAGCTAAAAATAGATCGACTTTGATACACGATTTTGCGCATGCTCAGAACATGTTTCCCCAACCCCTCTGAACGTCCCCGTCGCGAAAATCTAAAGCTCCCTATTGTAACTTATAAACCCAGTGCCTTACGCATTCCACGTTGTGGAACACACCATGTATTTGCTATTACATAAATTTGTATATCAAAATGTGCTAATACTTCTCATTTCCTTCTGTTAAAATTACGCGTGTATATAAGTACTTATGTGTAAATCTGATTTCTTAAGTTCATAAGGAATTCAAGAGTAAATCAATATGCCAAAGAAAGACCTGATAATGTATTCATATTCACGTAATTGTGCTTCTTTTTTACATGTAATTTCCTTTTACTTATAGGCAGATATTATGTGGCATTATTTTATTGTCGAAGTTACATGATAAGACTGCACGTAGTACAGCGTCAGGTCAACTGTCATTTGTGAGATGTTGTGCGTGTGTGTGTGTGTGTGTATGTGTGTGAGTTTATATGCAAGCGGTTCTCGACTAAATATGTCAAACGCACACAGCTTGCCTGATATGTGTATTTAACCCATCATCGATATTTGTAGTCACCTACTTTTTATGCAGGTAATTTATATAGTATCATTGATAATCACACTGTAGTGGAATCGTTGTTTCATTAATAGAGCGTCTCGTTTTTATACTTAAGCATTTTTTTTTTTGTATCCACGTGCCAATATAGATGAAGAGAATCAAAATCAAACGTCTTGAGTCAATCAAGAATCCAGAACGTTTTCCATTGCAGTACGGTGCTTCTACGATCAACGGTTCGATGGCGGAGGTGACAATTCTTGATCCCCATGAGCACGAAGTTGACGTGGCATGTCCCATTGAGCTTCTCGCCATGCTGTATCTTCCACTGCTAATGAGACATTAGACAGATTTCAAAATGATTCACATTCCAGACGTTTATGGCACATTCATGACCGTTATCGTACGGACGATATCGCTGTCATTTCGGCTAGTCATTGCATTAATGACCTCTTTTCGATAATAGTTATGTTGAATCCTAATATGTATTTTCTCTATATCGTTCAACACAATGTGACATCACAAGCTGTAGTAGTCTTCTCATCCAGCAGTGACTGCACAGACACTTCAAAAATTCATAACTTTTGAACGGATTGTCTGATTTTCCTTAAACTCTCACTGATGTGTTCTACGTAATTACTGAATTCACTCTATCCGCATGTCTATAGAGGTGAACATGTTCTTTAAATATATAGCGATACCCCGGTTCGCCCAAATCTCCATATCTTAATCCTTTGCTTGTGGTGACTAGTTGTGGCATGTGTTGATTCAATGAGAGTGATATTATCCAAGATACAGTGGCTTTAGCAACATCACAAAATTCACGGACTGCTATAGGAGTCACTTCTTCGATCTGTATGAATTGACCTAATTCTCCCGACGCAGGGCCGACGGAACCGCGGAAGGGGGGGGGGGGGCTCGCCCCCCACTTTTTTGTTGTTGCACCATACAAAGGAATACATAAGGTGTCACCACTTTGGGACCCCCGCAAACACACTTTTTTTTTTTTTACCCCGGAAGTCCGTAAGTGGCACTACAAAAAATAAAAAAATAGATAGAAACTTTGAGAGGGCGATAAGTTATTTTTTTTTTTTTGCGCTGAAGACCTTGTTTTTGTTTGTTTATTTGTTTAGGTTTTTTTTTTTTTTTTTTTGCTTGTCAGCTGAAGAAACCCGGAAGTGGCATCCTAGAGAAGAAGTTGCCCTGAAGACCATTTTTTTGTTACTTCTTAGCTGGTGAAACCCTGAAGTGGCACCGGAAGTCTTAAGTGCTCCCCCCCCCCCCCCCCCCACCCGACACTAAAAATCAAAAAATCAAAACGTGACGCCGGCCATGCGACGGTCATCAAACCACACATGATTGTAACCATTGAAGTTGATTCTTGCGCTACACATTTGGTAACCAATCTAGGAAGGAGTTTGAGTTTGAGTTCGAGTTGAGTTTATTTTATTTCACAACTGGTCAATCACTTCAGCCAATTGCTGTTCTTCTGTAAGTCCGTGTAGCTTAAACAACTGTTAAAGGGGATGGCTTGTAACTGATCAGTGGGAATGCTGGGGGATGATTGTTCCAATCCTTGTGGGATTCATTTAAGAGTACATTATATATCTATTGTTGTGTGAAAATTATTTGCTTCAGAATGGTCTCATATTCAAGTAATGTGCAGTTCAATGTTTCCAGGTCAGCATGCCTGTATAGTGTCGGGGCGATCGTTAACATTGAACTGCACGTTCCTTGAATATAAGACCGTTCTGAAGCAAATGATTTTCACACAACAATAGATATATAAAGAAATGTACTCTTAAATGAATCCCACAAGGATTGGAAAATCATCCCCCAGCATCCCCACTGATTCCCACTGATCAGTTACTAGCCACCCCCTTTAAAAGTCATACGGTTACAAAATACATTTTATACATAGTAAAGAAAGCGATAAAAAAACAAACAAATAAATTACATGTATGTGGAGTGGAGTGGATTATGTTGACACGCCTTGAAACTTATTTTACTGGAGAAATATTTCGATTGGGTAATCCTGTGCTGGCTGGTAACAAATTTTGTCGCATACTTCAAAAGTGTATGTTTTTATTCTAAGTATTATGATGCTTTATCAAAATAATGACAGCTATACAATGGGTAGGTTTTACCAACATTGTAGTGCATTGTGCATCAAAATGTGAGCAGTGATTTAAATATTTGAGTTATGATCCATATGTCTGTGTATGTAGGTCAGTTGTATCACAAAACATCCCACCGTATAAAAAAAAAAAAAATTCGCAATAAAGCCTAGAATATAAGGAGATATCAATATTTTTTGTCATTAAACCATAACTGCAGACGGTTCATTTTAGAAACAATTTTCATGAAACTATTGTTCACATTTTGTATATTCAACAATACTTAACACGGATAAAATATAGGCCTACTGATTAACATTTTTACATTCGTTGTTTCTATCCATAACTTACGTTTTAGAACTATTTTGAAGTACTAAACCTGGTTTCTGTTTCATCTGAAAGATGATAAATAGTGACTTTGATTAATAACTGAATTTCAGAGGAATGCAGCTTTGCATAGTGATCATCTCAGGCTTCGATTCAATCATTACCTTTGAGTATTTGTATTTTACGTGCGGAAATTTGACACCCATTTCATTTTGTATTATATTCGATGCAAAAAAATTCCTAATAATTATATTTAAATTTGAACACTAATGCCCATGTTATTTATCGTGTCAAACACGGGAGTTCCTATTATTCAGGATTCAAATTTGTCGCTATGCGCAGCGCTGCTAATGTCTGGCATACACGAAATAAAAGGTCCCGTTCCAGGAGTATCTATTACGATGCCACTGACCAGAGTGGCCTGAGGGAAGTTCTGATCCTGCTGCCCGCGGCCCGAAGTAGACAGACTCAAAGAAGAAAGGTTTAGACTCTCCGCTGGCTGAGGGCGTCCCACCTTGTCCGCACTTGCTGGAACTTCCAGGGATACACGTCATGATCTCGACTGAACAAAGAATGCAAATAGTGAAAACTGTGAGGGAGGCATAAGAAGATGTATAATGACAACACAGATAGCAAAACTGGCCACCATCTTGCGTACGTAAAGACAGTGTTTTGTTGATAGCCAACCTTCATTGCGATTTTTTTTATATCATGAAGTATAATGTTTGTATCTGTATAACGTACGTCAGTACGTAGGACAATATCCGCACAGGAAATCCCAAATTTAATGGAAATTGAAGTGAAGTTCCAAATGTAAGGTAAAGTGGTGAAACTTAAACTTAAAGGTATTAGCCCACATTTGTAAACCTGCAGCAATTGGTCTCATAGTTAGCATGGAGTTTGGGTATGATTGCAGTAACACCTGTGCAAAATTTCGTTCCAATTAGTCCATTACTTTCATAAAAATATATGAAAATGCACCGTATGCATGCGTATAAAAACGCTCGCTAGCTCCGGTCCACGCGCGTACTACATGCATGCGATACATACTAATGTACGTAGCTAGCCAGCGCTCGCAATTCGATTTTGGGTCGGGTTGACCCGGTTTGAAAATTGATTTTAAAACGATGATTTTCTCTCTTTTATCGAATGGTATAGACAAAGAGCAACAGGTGAGGTATGTTACTGTTATAACTTGTACTTGAAGTCATATTGGACCTGTTTTATGCAGTTTTGATTTTCGTGGGTTTGCAAATGTGGGCTAGTACCTTTAAAGATGCGCGTAATGAATAATTTTACTACTATCAGTTTTACTGGGTAAGAAATAATTTTGTTGTAATACCACTATTTGACTTGAACTGCAGCCGGGTGTGGTCATTGGCGTATCCGTCGATGTACACCTTCCTTCCTTCCAGCCACGGTATCGTCCGCGTTGTCAGACTCGATGGATTCACGCTGTCGTCCCCAACCATCTGGAAGACGACGTCGGTCTGCACGAAGAACTCGGTGAATTTCAACTCGATCATCTGCTTGATGCTGGACGGAGGGATGATCTCCAAGTCGACCTCCGCCTCGTTCTCGTCGTCGTAGTGCCAGACACTTCCCATGCCGGACTTACCGTAGCGGACCCAGCCCCCTCCATTCAGGTCCATTTCACAGTACACCTGTCAAATAATGCGTTTGATAACATCATCTGTCAGTCTGTTATAAGCTTTTCATTATCATCGGGCTCTAACTACTTGTCCACAGCAGGAGTATCGATGGAATTTTCACAGTGGTCTGTGTTGAGATTTTGAACGTTTGGCATGCCGTTTGCCAACTTTAGAATGTATCCTTAAGAACACCTTGAAACAGTATAGTCTTGTTATCCGCGATTGACGGCACATCACATAGATTTAACAAAACTTTGAGATTTCTTACGTGTTGATTGATTGATTTGTCGACTGATAGACTGAATGATTGATTGATTATTGATTGACTGATTCTACTCGTTGAAACGGATTGTTTGATTTCCCTCAGACTTCACTAATAGTAATATGTGTTGAGCACACATATCTATTTGGAATGAATTCCCCTTTAGGCATGTTAGGAGCAAACCACGAGGATCGAAGTGCATAAAAGAGTTTGTGGATGGATGCAGTTGTCCAGCTTTAATTGTTCTAACCTTGGTGTAAACTCCAGCAGCAGCTATGTAGTAATATCCACTTGGTTTATAGCAGACATCCAGAATATGTTGGCAAGACAAGGCAGGATTATCCGGGCTACCAAGAGAGGATGAACAGCCACCTAAAGTATTCCAAATAGTATTACATTCATGTATAAATTATACCAAGTTTGCAGGTTTTTGATGTTTTTATTGATATGTCATGTGATCACAAGAAGCACAATCATTTATGAATACCTCATAAATACTTACATTCCCTCTGTTTTCCCAGAATCTCAAATCATGATATTCCTTTGTAAGTAATGTATATCACTACTTAAATTAAATCAAATATGTGCTAAGTAAAATACAGTAAATGTGCGAGTAAAACCCTAGCTGGCTTTATAAAATGGTTATATTGATCTATATCAAATGATTAGCCGAGAGCAATCATATGACCACTCTTTCATTTTGCCCTGTCTAACCCGTACATGATCTATACTCAGCAGATAGTCATTGCGAAGAACTGGTTTCTTCCGTCCTGAGCTAGTTTTTGACAGCAGATACAACTTGTTATATTCGATCAAGGGAATTATGTTACGAAAATCTGTAACTGCAAACAGGAGGGAATATCGACTTGATAATTAGAGATGCAGAACCGTTGTGGTAATGTATTTTCTGAAATGGAGCAGAACCTTTGTTCATCCGGTACCATATGGCATGTTCATCAATTGTAATCTGCTAGAATTACTCGCGTTTGAGAGTCAACAACAGGTAAAAGCCCGGTCACACAGCGCTTTACGGCTTAATCACGTCCAAAACACGTAAAACTATGGTCTCCCGTGAAGCAGACGATGTTGTTCGCGTTGATGTCGAGTTTAAGACGAGCTACGGTCGATTTATAGACGTGGCAGGACGCGGGGAAAAATCGGAACGGCGTAGGACGCGGTAAAAAGTTTTGAACTGCTCAAAATTTTATTTCGCGGACAACCACGGGCGGCGCACGTGGTAAAGACGTGCAACACACGTGAAACACACGTGATAATCCGTGTTCCGGCAGTGATTAAAACTTGGGGAGACGCGGTCATAAGACGCGAAAGTTTAGCGGTCTGTCACGGGCAGAGCACGGTCATCTGACGCGTGTTACGCGTTGGTATCACGGGAAATAACGTGTGTTTAGCGGCTTATCACTGACAAATGGATTTTCCGCGTACATACACGTGGCTGGACGTGGTTAGCCGTGCTTAGACAGTGCTTCTGCAGTGGAATAGCCGCCAACGGCCTTACCCCGTACAAAGCAGGGCCAAACCAAAATTGACCAAAAAATTACCACTTACGACCACGTCCACCAGATTTTCATAACTTTTTGTACGTGATTTAGACGTGGAGTGCTGTGTGACCGGGGCTTAACCCCATCAATGAATGTTCTGCTACAATGTGTACGATGGACTAAGCTGAATTGTGTTTTTAGTCCCTTACCGTTAGTATCCACTTGACCATGAATGAAGGGTAGGAGAGTGACCACGACACCAATGACCGCAAATACACACGTGTTGAATGTCGATGCCATGTTGAACTTCAAGCTAGAACAACGGGAAATTTTTGTCTTAGTACATAGGATTTTAAGCACCCTTCATGGGCCATATCAATTTGCTTCTCTTTCCATGAACTCTACTGCGATTCAATGAAATTATTATATATATATATATATATATATATATATATATATATATGAAGAGTTTCAACACAAAATGGGCTGAACGCCATTTCAAAACATTCTTAACTAAGTCCGTCATCAGATACGCTGTATCATGATATCTTATCTTTTTAACATAACAGGGAATGTTCTTGAAGTTATGATTAAAAGTAATTTTGTAATACAGTACCCTCTTTATTTTTGTCAGAACAAAAGAAATAAGAAGAAGAAATGGTGGGGGGGGGGGGGACGTGTGCCCTCCCTTTAATTTTGTAAGGGCGCCCTCCCTTTACGGAATTCCTGGATCCGCCCCTGTACCCCGTGATCAATCGAGCTTTTAAAGATAAAGAAGTTCAGGTCATGTGTAATTAATGTGTGAAAAAAAAACTCAAAATAATAAACTTAACAGTTTTACATGCACCAAACACGTCCGATTTCGGTAACCAGTAGAATTTACAGTTCATTATTCCGAAGGTTCGTAATATAGAAAGTAAAGTAAAGTTTGTTATTCCAAAGGTTCGTTAATCCGAAAATGAAGTTAAGTTAATTAATACCCCGAAGGTTCATTAATCCGAAAATGAAAGGGGTTTGTTATGAAACTCCCTAATCCGAAAACGAAATAATGTTCGCACTTCCGTAGGTTCACGAAGTTTCTTTTTATTTTCGGATCAGCGAACTTCGGAATAGCGACCATCACCCCACTTTAACTAATATGCAAATGAAAAGACACGCGATGCCGCTCCTAATTGGTTTGTCGGTAAATCTATTTGACTATAATTAAAATGCTAGCGATAGCTTCTACGGGCGCTGTTCGTTATTCCGAAGGTTTGTTATTCCGAAGGTTCGTTATTCCGAAGGTTCGTTAATCCGAAACACACAAATTCCCTATACCTAGAGGTTCGTTAATCGGAAAATGAAAAAAGGGTTCGTCAATCCGAACATATGTGGCGTTATTCCGAAGGTTCGTTAATCCGAAAAGGAAATAAGGTTCGTTATTCCGAAGGTTCGTTGATCCGAAATGATATAGGGTCCGTAACGAACCTTCGAAACAAAGAGCTTTGTTTCATTTTGGGATTAACAAACCTTCGGAATAACGAATCTTCGGAATAACGAACCTTCGGACTAAAGAACTTTCGGAATAACGAACCTTCGGAATAACGAGGTGTAACCGTTTCTACAACCTTCCCTTTCTATTGGTCTATATCAAGCCTTTTGATTAAACTTTTGCTGTTCTGTTTTCACTTGATTCTGTAATATTGTATGTCAACTTTGCCTTGTGTGGATTTCCACACTGCGACACTATACAGCTGAATTTAAATCTTTAACAAATTGAAGAAAATCACTGTTGTATTTCTACGACCTCACAACATAAACATACACCCCTGAAGGTGTTAATTATTAAGTATATGCTTGATGTAACATTAAACTCAATCTTTGATAAAAATGGACGCATAACATGCGAAGTGCTAAATATTTACGCTGCATGATGCTTTTGAAGATAATGCAGCAGATATTTGCCAAAAAGATATAGTAAAGCACATAGCAAGAAGAAAAATAATGGCGTCTACAAGTTATCCTTCATACGTTTAAGTTTTCATAGTAATATGACATGTATTCCTGTAAAATTGATAAAATAAAAACACCAAACAAGTGTTGTAATCTGTCAAGACTGGAGCTTGGTAAAGTCGCTAAATTCTCGATTTTCATGCTCTTTTTGGTGTTAAATACACTTCTTTAGACACCAAGCTTCCCAACGTATATACAGTACATTTATATACAGACATGATTCATTCCACTTTATTACCAAAAACCTACTAAGATAGAGGTAAGACTTGAAGCCAGTAGATGCAGTGCATTAGTTGCAAACAAGAAAATATGAGATTAAGCGCTTAGAAACATGATCAAATTAAATTATCATATTAATAATTCTACTTCTTCAAAACAAAAACAAAGTTGTACGTTTCAAAATAGAAATTACTTTAGACTTTGACGTTCAGATCCGCCGCCGTAGAGCAGCTATCAACTTTCTATTATAAAAGGTATAAAAATATATCCTTTTTCAGCTATCACCAAACCCTAGAGTTTGCTCTGTAGCATGTCTGCCAATAAAGAAATAGCGGTTCACAAAAATGAGACAGACACAACTCACCAAGTTAATCAAGAGCTGATGGAGTTTGCTTCCTGCGTGCCCTAGGTCAGATGTTGAAAATAGTTATGTGTCCATCTGCCTTGGGATTATGATAGTGGCGCGATTTCTGGAAGACCAGTGCTATTAGCATAGAGAGGCTATGGGGGGGGGGGGGAAATATCCTGAAGCGTTTTGTCCGACAAATTTGATCTCAGCCAATCAGATGCAAACTATTTCAGTAGCTTATAACAGTTTGTCAGAAAAAAAAAAATATCTGACAAAACGCTTCAGGAAATGCCCTCCACCCCCCCCCCCCGTCTTTGCTAATAGTAAGACCATATCATTACTTTAACAAAAAGGTAAAGTATATTGGTACCGAGATATCAGGATGTCCTGTTCACTAAGTGACGGGAAATCCTGTACAAAAGATTCTAGAGCTACATATCCCAGGGGGTGGAAGAGATCCACCTCCCTGCATATTCCTGCGAGGTCTCACACCAGCAATTTCCTGAGAAGTCTCGCATGTTTAAACAGTGTTCTCAATTCTCTTGTGTTTCTTTCAATCGTAGCTCTTTCCTATTGAACCAATGTCAAAAAGAGGTCTCGTTTTTCTGCATCAGGAGTGTCACTGTCTTACAGACACGGCACATTTAGAAAACTCCATTATTCCTTTTATTATTACCATTGACACGTGTTAGAAATTGGAAATTAAAAAAAAATGAAATACAAAATATTCGGCGTCTTTCGAGTTTGATAAGAGGTAGAGGAAATTATTTCACTGAAGTCCTGAAATTTGCAAAAGGATTTTTCTTGCTGAAACTCCGCTCGGAGGTCTCTAAAGAAAGACTACGGTTTTATAACTCAAAAATTTCACGTGTTTTCTGAATCTACGACGAAATTGATACTCACAAACATTTGTTTGAGGCATTACCATTTTTCCGTCCAGTCACTCAAAATTGAAAAGGGAAAGGCCAGAAGGGTAAAGAAATCAATCAAGAGGTGAAAGTTGATAGTAAAATATAGACCAAGAGGAGAAACAATCAGAAAAAGAATCAAATGGATCAATACACTGACTAATATAGATGAATTTTCACTGTGATATTAACAGTTATTAACTGTTAATATCACTGTTATTGACTGCTAATATCACTGTGAAAATTCATTAGCACTTTCATCCCTGACGAGGGGGGAGGCCCCCAAAAATTCGGATTTTCAATTAAAATCAACGCAATTGGCATTTCATGCATTCCTCTATTATGGCATTATTATTGCTATTCCTACTACTGCCAATACGCGGAGCAAATACAATACATTGTATAAAGTATATACTAGGTGTTTCAAAAAACATTTCCCACTTTTGATCATTAATAGTCCAAAAACTATTCATCCGATAAAACTGTCGTTGATGTGAGTAATAGCTGAATAGTGTACAATTTTGGAGGTGATTTGGATGTGAAAGCATGAATCAGTTTCATTAAATCTAAGATTGATTTTGAAGTAAGGTTTCAGATTTTGGTCAAATTTTAACCCTCTGTACAAAAATGAACTTTGCACAGGAACCAATGATGTGTATGTGAGTGTGTGCTGGCAATGGCCCTGAACAATGGACATGCCTGAACCACCTGTTGACGAGGCGTCAGTCTCGCGCTCCCAGGCACATGAATGCTTAATCAATAATTCATGTGGATTGCCCTGGGCACTGCTAGTCTGAATTCATGCACGATAAAGGGTAAAATGCATGCACATGGAAAAAGGAAGCACATGCTTCCATGTGCTCGCAAACACCACATATCATTCCAGCTGGCAATCATTTTCAAATTTTGCTTCACATATCACTAAATCTGGGATATAAATAAACATAAATGATCTAAAGTTTTTCATTTTAATACAACTGTTTACTAATATTCTGACAAATTTGTCGCTTTTTCGATAAAAAAGAGATCATTTTTGGTAAAGAGTTCAGCAGCATTTTTCATTGGGGCGATTTGTTTCACAGTTGTGAGTAGATTTATTTAAGGCTCTGTATACACAAGTGTATACTCTAACTGATTTTCTTTGCTTCCCGTCACCTTGTTTACAACAGAACAGAAGGTATTCATTGGAATTTCGTTTTTCAGAAGTACGGAGAGCACTGTCGCCACTCAACGACAGTATCGGCAGGCGTTTGACTTTACCCAGATACTGCCAGAGGCTGAATAAAGACTAGTTGTGATAGTGGAATTTCTCATGAATGAATAATAAAGCATTCAAACCCTGGTCATTGTTCAGGACCATTGTCAGGGTGTTAACCACACACTCCCATACACACCCATTGACCCCTGTGCAAGGTGAAAGTTTTGTACAGAGGGTTGAAAATAGAGCAAAATCTGGAACCCAACTGTGAAATTTATCATGGATTTCATGAAACTGATTTATGCATGCTTTCATATTTAAACCAACTTCAACAAAATTGTACACTATTCAGCTGTCACTGATATCAATGACAGTGTTATCTGATGTATAGTTTATGAATTATTAAGAATCAAAAGTGGGAAATGTTTTTTGAAACACCTAGTATCTTTACACCCGTAAACTACAATTCATTTTCTACAACTGGATGAATTTTATGAGATAAATGGTCCAATAAGCACAAAGATGAGCATTTTTTTATTACACATCAGGAAGCCTCTCCATCCAAGTTTTGTTGTCAGTACGTATGTGTAGTCAGATTCAGCTAATACAATACAATACAATACAATATTGGTATTTATATAGCGCTCTTACAAAAATGCAAATGTATCACAGCGCTTCACAAATCCATCTTACACTTGGGAGGTAGGAGAAAAGGGAAAAAAGTACAACAGACAAAGAAAAAAAAGGTACATAATGAATTAATCAGTTATTGAAAAGGAAAGTCTTCAACGATTTCTGGAACACTGGCAAAGACGGTGATTCCCTGATACTTTGAGGGAGTTGATTCCATAGGCATGGGGCAGCTACTGAGGAGGATCTGTCTCCTGTCCGAGTGAGAGTCCTAGGAACAGATAGGCGGGTTGGGTCTTGGCCTGACCGCAAACCTTGTCTTTCAGATTGGTGACGTGAAAGTAGAGTCAAGAGGTACGATGGAGCACAATTCTGAAGGCATTTGTACGTGATTGACAGGATTTTGTAGGCGATTCGCTTTTGCACAGGGAGCCAGTGTAATTGCTGAAGAAGAGGAGAGGCATGGTCACGCTTCTTGGCTAGAAAAACCAGCTTTGCAGCTCGGTTTTAAGCACGTTGAAGGCGCTGGACATTACATGAAGATGTACCTGACAGCATGGAGTTTGCATAGTCTATTCTTGAGGTAAGGAGAGCTCTCACAGCATGCTCACAAGCTTTCTGATCGAGGAAAGGCCTGATACGTGCAATATTTGAGAGATGAAAATGAAGCGAACTGCTTAGAGAAGAAACGTGGTGATTCAGCTTCATAGAGGAGTCAATTTCGACACCCAGGCTTCTAACTGAACTTGATGGACAGATGGATGAATGACGACATTATATACCAACAGTCAGGGTGACACCAGATATCAAGGGATGGAACCGCGGATTAGTAACAGCAAGGAATTCAGTTTTGTCACAGTTCAGTTTCAACAGATTACCCTCCATCCACAGCTGTAGGTCCCTGATACATGCAGATAATGTGGTGAGAGCAAGCTCAATTGCCTGACTGTCCTTCGGGTCTACAGAGGTGTAGAGTTGCACGTCATCAGCATAGCTATGGTGCTGTATGCCCTCATGGGCCCGAATTCACGAAGGTGGTACAAACGAAACCATGGTTTAAACCATGGACAAAAACCATGGAGCGCCAAGTGTCGCATGGAATATTTCTTTACGAAATCAGTCATTTCGTCAACGAAATGATTATTTTGTAACGAAATGACAATATTTTATAACTAAATGGTCATTTTGTCCACGAAATGATAATTTTGTTAACGAAACGGTCATTTCATCGATGAAATGACTGATTTCGTAAGGAAATATTCCTTGCGACACTTGGCGCTCCATGGTTTTTGTCCATGGTTTAAACCATGGTTTCATTTGTACCACCTTCGTGAATTCGGGCCATGGTGTTTGACGATGTCAGCCATGGGTTGGGTGTATGAAAAGTTGCGGGCCTAGTACGGAACCTTGAGGAACTCCGAAAGCAAGAGACATCGGTTCCGAAAGCTCACTTGCAACCTTCAACCTGAAGCTGCGATCGGAGAGGTAAGAGGTGAACCAAGCTTTCACACTCCCGGAGATGCCAAAGTGGCTCGTTAAGCGAGCCAGCATAATATCATGGTTAACACAGTCAAATGCGGCAGACAGGTCTTAGAAGACAATGAAGGTAACGAGCTTGTTGTCCAGTGCTCTGAGGATGTCGTCTTGTACCTTTAAAATTGTTATCTATTCAAGTGGTGCAATATCTATTCATCCCTCTCTGATGAATAGACATTCTTGCATATTTTGATGACTGTGCGTTCAGCGAAACATGACGAAATCTGATCAAAATCTGAACAGGGTACAAGATGAATTAGAGGCAGAATTCAATCAACGAGCACCATGCAAGGCGACAATACTCAAAAATGGGCTCAAATACAGGGAAACAGGTACAAGCAAAAACCTTAACAAGGGCAGATCGGGGAGAAGAGTAACAGTTCGAACACAAGAAAACATTGACATGTCCACGTGAGGCAAAGTCTCATTCAAGAACCCCGACAAAGTAGCAGGAGAAACAGCGTCCCACACGTAATTGGACTACGTACTTTATTCAACGTAATAACAAAACTTGGATTGAGAGGTTTTCTGATGGGTGCTGAAAGAAGGCACAATGGCATAAAATTCAAGCCAGTTGTACAAAATAAATGCTAGTGTATGATTATAAAATAACATACAATATGATTTGGTAATTCTCAACTTATACTCATTTAAAGTGGTATTAGCATTTTTGTGGAACACGCTGTATATATCAATATATGTACATGTATATGTATATATATTATATTATATATATATATATATATACATGTATATATATATATATATATATATATATATATATATATATGTATGTATATATGGATTGGGAGAGACAAACAGACAGACAGGGGGCAAAGCTGCATGATAGTCATGATAGTCAGATTCGTCTTTATTGATTTAGAGCGTGGAAATTGAACTTTTAACGCAACAACTGGATAACTGATCAGACTGTATAATCATTCGTTTCACTCAGCCTTGTTCAAAACGAGATAAAACCTAGTATCAATTTTGGTTATAAGCTCAAAAAAGGAACTGAATAAAATGGAAACCAAACAAAATGGAAACAAAAATGTGGGTAGCTTGTTGATAGGAAAAACAAAAACATAAAACTGCAATAAATGCGTCCATCCCTTTATGTTCCTTATAATCTTCAAGGGATCCATTCACTTTTCTTATTAGGTCCAACCTTTATCGCATTCTACGGATTTCTCGCAGCAACCGTGTTCGTATAGGGAGCGCCTCCGTCCCCCGCCCTTCCCAAGTAATGGTAACGTGTGCTGGCCTAGGGCCTCAAAAATGACGCCAAAGATATGCGCTCTGTAAACTGTGGTGAAAAGAATTCCTAACTTTTTTTTTTTTTTTTTTTTTTTACAAATCATCTGGAAAACTAAATTGCTCTGATTTCTTCTTCATTGATTACATTGTTAGCTCGTCTTATAAACCCCTCTTCCCCCAGCGGTCTCGCTTTTTAGGATAAAGTGTAATATTATTTTTTCCTCAACTGTTGTCTCTTAGTGTTGGTATGTTGGGCAAGTTATGCTCTTCTATACGCCAGGGTAGGGCGATGTACAATCATGAATTACGTATGCTCTTTAGTTGTCGTTTCTCCTTTTTCTAACGTTCAATTCAATTCAACTTTATTTTTCATTTCCATTGAATAAACAGGGAAAATTATATACATGTATTAACAGAACATATTTGTAGTAATTTCAAAAACGTACATTAACAAAATACATGTGATCATGAGTAACAACATAATTGCATTTATAAGGTATATTATACATATGCATATTACACGGATGGGAATGGAAATGGAGGGTCCCACTAAAAAGCCAAGCTTGTACGATATGGGACCCTCATAAATACATAAGAGAACGAATAATGACTTCATGAAACTACAAAACAAACATATGAAACAAAATCAAAGAAACCAATGTCAACTGACATGAAATAAAATAACAGGAAGGAACGGAAAAAAAATAAAAATAAAAATGAAACAACAATGCAACACACGCCATCGTGGACACAAGCAAACTGAGTTCCAGGATGTAGGAGTGATAAGACACACCCTGGAATGATGTTGCTAATTAAGAATTGGGTACATATACCAGAAAAAAATACAGAAGAGCGGAAATATTAAAAGGAAAGAATAGACACAATGTTACATTGTTCAATAACAGTAACATTTGAGGAGAACTTATATTCGACAGATTATTTTACTACAATAATAGAAAATAGTTAATATGTAATTGATTAATGCATATATAAAAAAGATGATGACTTAATTGAGTTAATGAAACAAGCCTAATCCGGTTGTATATTATAAGGTTTCAATAGAAATAATTTCAATCTATTCTTGAAAGAATTCAAAGTCCGTGCTTTGGCCCATCGTAAATATAGGTGTTCTGAGCCAGCAGAGTTCTGAAAAAGGGCAAATGAAATTCATTCGAACGTCTTGTTGGGTAATGGTGAACGGACTGATTTCTTGGAAACATTGTTTCAAATATATTTGGAAGATTAGTTTTATCATAATCATAGATAAATTGTCCTAAATTATACAAATACAAATCATTAATTTTCAATATTTTGTTTTCAAAAAATAACGGGTCAATATGAGACAGAAATGCAGTATGACATAATAAGTACGGAGTGACTTCTTTTGTAATAAAAGTAATTTATCTAAGAGTGTTTGTTATGTATTTCTCCACGCAAGAACACCATAATTTAAGTATGGCAATATGAGAGATGAATATAATGTAATCAGGGACGAAAAAGGAAGACAAAATTTAATCTTGTTAATTATACCAATATTTCGTGAAATAGTTTTACATATACTATCAATATGGAATTTCTATGAAAGCTTATTATCAACTGTTATTCCCATCGGAAATGTAATATGGGAAACATTTTCCAGTGGAGTCTCATCAAAAACAATGTCAACAAGTAGTGTCTCTATAGAGTTGCTAAAAAACATATATTTTGTTTTTTGAAGATTAAGAGATAATTTATTTGCCTTTATCCATTGGGCGACATTTTCTGATTCAGAGTTTATTGTATTTACAAGAGTAAGAGGATTTTTGTGCAAAAACAAAAATAATAATAAATTTGAGTCATCCGCACAGAGAATAAAGGAAAGAAACGTTAAATCGATATGACCGTTCTGTATGGTATTTTATAACGAATGTAATTATGCCACAGATGTATATGTGTAAGGAAAATAATTGTCAAAATTGTGGGAAATAACAGTAGTGTGTAGTACGATACATGTATTACGTCTAATGGTATTGCATGGAAAATAATATGGAATTGCAAAGTGATATGCCATATAAAGACAAATAAACCAATTCAAATCACTAAAAATTTTCCTGTAAGCACTAGGAATTCATATTTATGATTCAAAGTTGTCGCTCGCGTAGTGCTTCTAATGTCTGGCATACACGAAATAGTAGGTCCCGTTCCAGGAGTATCTGTTACGATGCCATCGACGAGAATGACTAGGCAGTTGTGCACCTTTTGCCCGCGGACCGAAGTGGACGGACTCAAAGAAGAAAGGTTTAGACTGTCCGTTGGCTGAAGGCGTCCCACCTTGTCCACACTTGCTGGAACTTCCAGGGATACATGTCATGATTTCAACTGAACAAAAGATACAAATAGCGAAATATGTTACGAAGTCCAAAGAGGATTTATACTATAAACAAGGATACAAGGATACAAGGAACTTTATTGTCTGTTAAAAATACAGAAATTCGTCTTCCACTGGCATAACAAAGGAAAAAAGAGCAGACAACATATATTGCACGTGTTACAGTAATGGTATACAAACAGGCAGACAAAAGCATTGAACGGACAGTGTCTTGAATGATTTAGATAAGAAATCTGTAATTCATATAAAAAATATATGCACAAACACCCGCACGAAGGTACACATACACACACACACACACACACATGAATACCCGCATACAAAGACGTAGTGATAACAACTGCCATTTTATTACATTATAGTTAAAGCATGATGAAAGTCAGCGCTATCTTCAAAACCAACCTTCACTCTATTTTGATTTGTTCTGTTTTTTAGTGTAGTCGAATGAAATTTATAGTGTATGTATATTATCACGTAGGCCTATAATTTATGATTTTCGTATGTATATCAGGGAAATAAAATCCATTTCCGAAAGCTTACAAGGTTAGTGAATAGTTTGATCTTATCATTGTTGCAGTGTTATCACTAGTAATATCATTTAAACAACTATATAGGTAGGACCTACTCGATAAGGGAAAGGTCTCACCCCCCCCCCCTTCGGTAAAAATCCTCAAAAAAAAAAAAAGAACATTAAGTCTAGTCTTAGAAATGGAATAGAAATACATTAAAGTGACATACGGGAAGCAAAAATACATGTTTAACTTTGAAAAAAAAATCATAGCTATAAAATCGTTTAGCATTCTTTGTCTGAATTTCATGTCTCCTGTAAATGTGGTTGTAAACAAATGATAAAGATTTAAACCTTGAGATATAGATGATAAATAACTGCTCAATTATCTCAGCTTCATAATGCGTACGAAATAATCTTGTTACCACTGTTTAACTGGAATTGCAGCCGGGTGAGGTCGTCTGCATATCCGTCGATGTACACCTTCCTTTGTTCCAACCACGGTATCGTCCGCGTTGTCAAATTAGACGGATTCACGCTATTGTCCCCGAACATCCGGAAGACGACGTCGGTCTGCACGAAGAACTCGGTGAATTTCAGCTCGCTCATCTGTTTGATACGGGACGGAGGGATGATCTCCAAGTCGACCTCCGCCTTGTTCTCGTCGATGTAGTGCCAGACACTTCCCATGCCGGACTTACCGTAACGAACCCAGCCCCCTCCGTTCAGGTCCATTTCACAGAACACCTGTCAAATAATGCGTTTGGTAACATCATCTGTTCTGATTCTTTCACTACCATCGGTCTCCTATTTGAACATAGTGTAAATGAAATTTTGAAGGTATTTGTGTTAAGATACCGTCTCAGTGACCATGGTGTTCAGTTCAGTTCAAGTTTATTTCTGCATTCCATTGTCAATACAGTGATACAAGAACTTAAAAAGTGGCGGCATCTTTATATATAAGATTAACATACATTTGTTGAGGTATACATTACGAAAAAGACGTTGAAAGTAAAAATTGATAAAACCAATTTCGTGTTAAATGTACACTAAAAATGGGAACACTTTAAAGTGAAGTTTACTGAAATAATTGGAATGCAGGGGACCATATTCATAAACATAGCCTGACTAGATCGTTATAATTATTTGAATAAAAAAACACACTCGAAATGAACTTACTTGTTGCGGCGTTTCACCAATTATCAATCGGCTTCTTCGGGCGAATGAAGCTCCCAAGTATGGTTAACAGCCTTTATTATAGTGCAAGAAGCCAATTGATAATTGGTGAAACGTCGCAACAATTGAGTTCATGTCCAGTTTTTTATGGATTATGTATATCAGCATGATAAGGAAAAGTATTGTAATACGATGTTACTCCCAATAGCCGTAGACTCATTGTTTGGAGATGCTGGGGACCTATTGTATAAAAATCAAACATTTATTTACGTATCAGAAAATATTGAGATAAAAGGATGTTTTCCAATTCTCTTTAAAAAAAAAAAAAATGTAAAGATGTACACTGTTTTAGGTTAGAAGGCAAATAGTTCCAGACATCTGGCCCATGATGCTGTAATGATTCTTGGGGGTATTATGAAATGGTAATCAACCGACTGACGTGTTAGGTATGAATGAACTGCTGCGTTTGTTTGTAGTGAAAAAAAATATAAATATTTAGGAAAACGTTTAAATTTGATATTTAAAACTCTGTTGGTTGTATAATAATAGAGCTATTCATGGTACAGCACCAGTGTACATACCGGAACTTGTAGAGTTAAAAACATCATTTTCAAACATTCTATCATCTCCAAAGTTCACGGGATCAAACACTATTGAAATATCCATCAGGGAAATCAAAAGCTACCCTTGGTGACAGGGCATTTTTGTACGCTGCACCAAAATTATGGAATAATCTCCTTTTGATTGTAAGGCAAGCAGCTACAATAATGAGTTTAAGGTCAGGTTAAAAAGTCATCTTTGGAACAATGCATTCTATGTTTGAATTATGTGTGTTGTGATTATTACGTTGTATTGCGCAATAGAGTATATCATTATAGTAGCTGTAAATGTAAATGTCCTTTGTTATTATTATTATTATTATTATTATTATTATCATTATCATCATTATCATTATTACTATTATTATTAGAATTATTTCAACAACAACGTATTGCAACATAAAAGCAGCAGTCTGAATATATCTGAATATGAATATCATTGATTTTCAATATTTTAAGTTGATAAAGTAAGGGATAAGAAGGGGTTGAATAATAAGAGTTTGTGATTAATCGCACAATAGGCTTGTGGATAGCAACAAAAGAGTTTATTTTGTTTGAGCCACAATTCCCCAAACAATAATGCAGTAAGTGAGATTAGTAAAATCATAGCACTATAAAATTGTATGGGAACTTTTAAGATACAAAGTTTTCCAGTCGATACTTATAAGTAAAAAATATCATGATCTATTGTATCAAATACTTTCGATAAATCCATAGATATCCCAATTAAATGTTCTCTAATTTTGTAAAAGATTGAGTGTCTACCAATAGTGAATGAGTTATAGCCAAGTAAGTGGAATATATTTTTCTAATTCCAAACTGATATTTAAGTCATTGACATGAAGAAAAAAAAAATATTTTTTTTTTTTTTTTTGGGGGGGGGGAGAGCTCATTTTAACAAATTAAGATCATATCACTATAGAAATGCTATTTGCCAAGTTTGGTGAAAATCCGTCATAGATTTTTCAAGGAGATGCTGAAATGTGGAAACTATTCCCCTGCTCCCATCACCCCCCCCCCCCCCAAAAAAAAAAAAAAATAGGGCACTCCTGGATTCGCCATAATCAATCACGACATTTCAGTCATTAATGTCTTCATAGCACTAACTTAGCTCTATCTTTTTTGTTTCGACTAACAAGAAAAAAAAATTCCAGACTTTAGATACTCTGAGGCTTCAACTCCCCCCCCCCCCCCCTCCTTCGGCGGTGGGAGGGGGGAGGTGGACCTCTTCAAACAAATCAAGATCATATCATCATAAAGATATTATCTGCCAAGTTTTGTGAAAATCCGTTTTGGAGTTTACAAGAAACTCAGTGATAACGGTAAATGTTCATGATCAGATTTGTTAGACATCGAGATTATGATATACCATCGGTAAGTAATACCGTTGAAATACATGATTTTTACATTTCCCGGCAACGTTTTATACAATTCCCGGCAAAATTGAACGTTTTTACATTTCCCGGCGAGACGTTTTTACAAATCCCGTTGATGCAATTTTCGAGATTTTTACATTTCCCGGCGAGACGTTTTTACAAATCCCGTTGATGCAATTTTCGAGATTTTTACATTTCCCGGCGAGACGTTTTTATATACATTTCCCGGCGTTTTTACAAATCCCGGCTCCACACGGTCATCCTTTTTAAATACGGGAATACTGTCGCCTTTTTAGGAGTGTTTAAAGGGATGCTGCAGTATTGGTGGAGATGAAAATTGGGCTTTAACTTTTTTGCCAGAAACCAAGAAAACACTTATGAAATAGTACAGAGCATACCATTTGAAGAGGAATTCAAAGTTTATTTGATAAGAATCGGGTTTGGAATAGCTGAAACATCCGAAATTATTTGCTTCTGAATGGTCTCATATTCAAGTAATGTGCAGTTTAATGTTTCCAGGTTAGCATGCCTGTACAGTGACGGGGCATTAAACTGCACATTACTGGAATATGAGACCGTTCTGAAGCAAATAATTTTCACACAACAATAGATATATAATGTACTCTTAAATGAATCCCACAAGAATTGGAACAATCATCCCCCAGCATTCCCACTGATTCCCACTGATCAGTTACTAGCCATCCCCTTTAAGGGTCATCCTTTTTAAAAACGGGAACTGCTTTCGCTATTTTAAGAGAGTTTGGACAGATCCCTGAGCAGAGAGAAAAACTAAAAATATGCATAATACTATTTTCTTCAATACCCAGACACTTATCTCATCATAACCACTCGACCTACTTTATTTCAGGCTTCAGCAATCTTCAATATTTCTTCCTCATTTTTTTTCGTTTCCATTTTTGGGTTCTACATGTTCGGGATATTCTTGTGAGATTATCAATATGGAAATGAAAAACGTACGATAAAAGAATATGGACTCTTATACGGCTAAAGTATCCACTTTCTTCATATTATCAATATTATAACACCCATAACGTGCAAAATGAAAACTTCCTAGCTTTCTTGTGTTAATCTATGTAAATATTCATCAAAATTATCTCAAAATATCTCAGCTCTGTAACTTGGTGGTCTATGTACAACCCAGGGTCCCGTTTCATAAACTTTGATATAATAAATGACATGAAATGAAAATTTGAACCCTTCCGTGACTTTCGCATCCTGGATGACCACCATAACCTTTTAGAAATCAATATTTCAGAAGCCAAATGTCAGAGGAATACTAATGTCAGGCTAAAACTACTCCGCAGTGTTTACGCTAATCAAGTGCCGCCCATATAAAAATCTGCAGAAATGGGTGGTGACATTTGACTGCACTATTTGGATGTGCATCTATATCTACATACGATTTCATGTGATATGGATTTTGCTATGATTGGATCTGCTAATTTTTCTAGCATGATGAAAGCACACTTGACTTATACCACATTCAGAAGGCAGGGGGAAGTAATATCATCCTTAATATATGTTAGAAACAAGTCCAAAAGATGTGTATTTTTCATTAAAAATGAAAAATTGTGAAATATCTCTTTATATCGTTGCCCTACCGTGACAACACGTATGTTGTTGTAATATTCTTATCCAGCAATGACGGCACATGGATTTAACCAAACTTAAGGATTTCTTAAGTGTTGATTGATTGATTGATTGATTGATTGATTGATTGTTCTATTTTATTTGTTGAACGGATTGTCTGATTTTCCTCAAACTTTACTGATATATGCTGAATGCACATACAGTTAGGATAAATAACCATGCAGGATCGAGGTGTATCAAAGGGTTTTTGGATGGGTGCACTTGTCCTGCTTTGTTCTAACCTTGATGTAGACTCCAGCAGCAATTATGTAGTAATATCCACTTGGTTTATAGCAGACATCCAGAATATGTTGGCAAGAGAAGGCAGGATTATCCGGGCTACCAAGAGAGGATGAACAACCACCTGTCAGAAACACAAAAGCTTATACATCATACTCCCAAGTATACGTGTTCTTGATGATATATATTTATATTAATATCATATCATCATAAGAAGAACAATGATTTCTAACAACGATATAAATACTGATAAATAGGTGTTGCAGTAACCAAGCTATTTCCTCTGGGGTTTTTTTCCCAGAATCTCATATGATATTCCATTACATGCAATACGGGTTTGGAATAGCTGAAACATCCAAAAGCAATTAAGTAAAACAAAATTATCGAATCAAAATATGGGTCCCACACTTTACTATTACGATCACTCTGTTTTGAATATCTCAGCCATTTTAAAATCAATTTTCATCAAATAAACGTTGAAATCCTCATGGAAGTACATGCTCTTTCGTATTTCATAAGAGCTTTCTCACTATCTTACCAAAAAAAAAAAAAGATAAAAACCTGAAGTTAAGTCTTGACCACAACTGTACGATCCCTTTAATCCCTTACCATAAGCATCCACTTGACCATGAACAAGAAGAGTGACCACGACGCCGATGACAACAAGAATACACTTGCTACTAGTCGATGCCATGTTGAAAGTCAAGCTGGAAAATAGGGGAAATAATTATATACATTCTTTTATATTTACCAGCATTTTAAGCACCCCTCGTGACTGCAAAATCAATTTCATTTTCCAGCCATGACCTTGACTGTGATTCATGATATACGGGAAGTTTCCTCTTTTTTTTTTCTTTTTTTTTGTGGTAAAATTACAAAATAACGGTTTTATTGTGCAAAACACAAACAAACGGAGTACGCAACTGCTGACGTGTCCTCGTGGTAATCATGTGAAACTATAACACAGGTGGGGTTTTTAGTTGGAAAGTGTGTTTGTGTGTGTGTCTGTGTGTGTGTTTGTGTGTGTGTGTGTGTTTGTAGATTACATTTCTTTCTTTCGCTTTCACAATTACTGCCAGGAAGTAAAGATGGTAATTATGCGAAGGCCAGATTTATTCAATATTGTGAATAGAAACTGAAACATGAAAGGCTGGAAGCGTGCAATGAGCTGGTTGGGTGTGTAGGTGTGTGCGTATGTGCGTGCGTGTGTGTGTGTGTGTGTGTGTATGTATGTGCAGATTCCATTTCTTTCTTTCACTTTCACAATTACTGCCAGGAAGTAAAGATGGTAATTATGCGAAGGCCAGATTTATTCAATATTGTGAATAGAAACTGAAACATGAAAGTCTGGAAGCGTGCAATGAGCTGGTTGGGTGTGTGCGTGTGTGCGTGCGTGTGTGTGTGTGTGTGTGTATGAGTGCATGCACATGTATACTATAGTGTGTGCGATTTAAGAGAGGATGTGGGGTGTTAGGGAGGTACAAAAATCAAAATTTTTATCCAAATTAATCACTTGTGTTATAAGTGCCGATATTGTCAATGATTGATATCAGTTCTCTATATTTAATGAGGGTTAAGAAAAATAATTTGAATTGAATTGAATAACTGAAACTGCACTGGTCTTGCACTCGAGACACAGTGAACAGTTCCAGCACGTTTATTTTCATATTTCACTTGACATCAAAATACATTTTAAAAAAAAGAAAAGAATACAAACCAAGCAAGATACAAAATATGTCGGGTCATGAACAGAAAGTGTGTCAGCATACATAATGTACAAAAGACAATTCTCTATAACTTGTGAAATATGATGGAACCGCACAAGCAAAGCTTGTAAACGCAGGTTCCATGAAAAAATACCAGTGTAAATTTGCTATGCAATCAATGGAGATAGGACACAAATTAATAATGACGATACTATATGAAAGCTAAAATATCAAGGTACAAAGGGAAAAAGAAGTAAAAGAGAAGAAAAAGAAAAAGGAAAAAAAAAAAAGAACCCAACGAATAAGAACTGAGTGAAAATATGGCATATAGATGCACAAGTATATACGTGCACATATCTGTAATCAAATTCATAATGAGTTCAAAATGTTGATACAGATACGGATGAAGTGATTATATAATGGGAGCATAAACCAGAAATAAATCAATCATACACTGCAGGTTGATCCGTCATACATCGAATGAGGATACTGCAGATAACATATTAAAAAATTCTAATCAGACTGGTTATATTCATTTATTAACATTGATTTCAATTTTTGTTTAAATGTAAACATACTAGAACAACTGATTAAGCCGGCGGGAAGATCATTCCAGAATTTAGGTCTGGTAAAAACAATTGGTTGTTTTTTTTTTTTTTTTTTTTTTTTTTTTTTGAGCAAGGAGTGTGCGAGTACGTGGAAGGTGAAATTAATCTCTTTGTCTTGTGGGGTAAGCATGGACGGCATAGTTTTTCTGAAACATATGAGTAAATACGTCAGGCAAGGCGTTGGCTGATAACTGAAACCTAAATGTGCCTAAGTTGTATAAAAACAAGTCAGCAACCTTAAGGAGTCTGTTTTCAAAGAAGAAATAATTCGTGTGACAATGAAAATCGGCTAGATTAACTGAACGAATAGCCCGTTTTTGCAGTTTGAAAAGTTTGAAAATTTCATATTATGAGTATGTATGTGTTCTGGGTTTTGGAGATTTAATCTTAATAAAGTCGAACGAAATTATGATGATTACATTCTGATTTAAATGTAATCTTTAAAAAAAATGTAAAATTAGTGTGTGTGTGTGTGTGTGTGTGTGTGAGGGAGAGAGAGAGAGAGGGATAGAGTCTGTAGGTGAAGATGTATATATATATATATACCGACTTCTTCCTACCGATGATTTTTGTATTTCAAGTCATGAAACAATTTAATTGTTGGAGCGCTCTTTAACCTAATTTTGTAACTTATGGTACGTTGATGAGTACATATGTCGATATCATAACATGTGATAATACAAAGTAATTGCACACCATTGTTTTATATATATATATATATATATATATATATATATATATATATATTATATATATATATATATAGTGACGTAGAGCATCGCACAAAAATCACTACTTTGGAATCAGGTTATCATGAAAGGTTAACTGAAAGATGCAGAAATTCATATGTGCTCGGATTTAGAACAGATAGGCCTACATCAACTCAACAAGGGATATCCACTACATCAAACAGAAGATTTCGATACCTCTTGTTCAATCCTACTTTTAAAGTGGAAATAACTCTGGACACGTACTATTTACGTTTGAAAAACTAGAAAATTGTGGATATTCACATGACACTGGTGTAATATCGGTCACAACCCAACTATATATGCAAGATTGGTAGAGGTGAGAATTGGGCTTTTAACTTTTTGCGACATATCAAGAAACCGTTTGCAAACTAGTACAGAGTGTGCCTTTCTAAGAGGAATTCAAAGTTTATTTGATAAAAATCGGTTTTGGAATGGCTGAGACATCCAAAAATAAAGTAAAACAAAGCGATCATGATAAAAGGTGGGTCCCACATTTTATTAGAATTGCTCTGTTTTGGTATCTCAGCCATTTCTAAACTAATTTTCACCAAAAAAACGTTGAAATCCTTTTGGAATTACATGAAGAGTTTGTGTGCAAAAACCGATAAGTCCATTTTTGAAGATTTTGAAGTACGGTCTCTGTCATAAAGCACAAAATAATACCTTTTAAATGAGATATTGTTCACTACATATAAAGGTATATTTTTGAAGTTATGGACAAAAGAAGCAAAAATTTTCTTATTATACTCTTTATTTTTCTTGACCTGTAATCGGAAATATCTCCATTTGACAAATATGGACTTATCGGTTTTTGCAAACAAACTCTTCACATGCTCTTCCATATTTCATAAGATGTTTCTCGTAATCTCACCCCAAAATGTTAGAAACCCAAGGTTAGGTTTCAACCATCACTATACGATCCCTTTAGGAAAGACGATGTATCGCCTCAAGACTCTTTAGCTTGTCTGAAAGTGTGTCTGATTATAATTTTAGACGTTATATCAACATTTATTACAACCCCTCCTTGACTCTTATTGTTTGTAAGACTTTAATAAAGTCTGTCTTGTTCTGTGTTGAATGTATACTGTCTAATACTGACCGTGACTAAGCAACTAAAGTTGCTTAGTCACGATGGATTTTCACACTACCACAGTACACCAAGGCAGCTGAAATAAAATCTTGATAATCTGATGTAAACTACTGTCTATAGTATTTCAACAACCTTACCACAAACATATTCATTCTTAGACTTGCTTTTTATCTTAGTTATGCTTGATGTATTATTAATCTCAATCATGAATAAGAGGGACTCATACCAGGTGAATTTCAGATAAATGCGGTAAGCACTATTTGGGCACCCGTCCCGCTTCATCCTGAATATTCATCATCTACATGTATCCGTAATACCGTGGAAATGCAAGATTTTTACATTTCCCGGCAACGTTTTTACATTTCCCGGCAAAACTGAACATTTTTCCATCTCCCGGCGAGACGTTTTAACATTCTCCGTTGATGCAATTTTTTCGAGATTTTCATATTTCCCGGCGATACGTTTTTACATTCTGTGGCACGTATCCAGCGTTCTGCCATTTACTAGTACAGTATCTTACTGCCTAATGAATATTCATGATGAAGCGGGACGGGTGCCCAAATAGTGCCTACCGATAAATGCAAAATACATATACGCTTTCTGGTGATATTATGTTACATAAGAAAACTTGCAAAAATAGAAGTGCAAGAAGAAACTTAAAAGGTGTGTGCAAACTTTTATTAAAAACTTTTGATCTTTGCTTGTGGTATGACATACGTACAAATGCATTTCTGTATAAATGAATAAAAACCCTACACAATTGTAAATCGTCAGGACGAGAGTGTCAAGCTAAAGTCGCTAAAGCTCGACTTTTCTGATTCGGTGTTTAACACAATGCTTTCTAAAATTCACATATATGAATTGTTCCACTTTATTAAAAAAAAAACAACAACAACAACCTACCATGAAAAAGATAAGAAAGCCAGTCACTAGATCGACACAGTACAGACGATGCAAACAAGCGTGTATGAGATTAAGCACATCGACACATCAGGTTAATTTAAAATATCATAATGATACAGGGGCCGCGGAACTGCAGGCGCAGTGATATCATGCGTGTGATATGGATGGAATGCCTAATGAGTAACTAGCTCCCAGACACAAAGAATGATGCTGTCTTCTGGTCCAAAAGAAAGCCACGCTTCACAATTCCAATGCTGGCAAGATGACAAGATTTTGAACTAATGTCTGTCAAATTCCTCCGCAATGTTGTGCAAGAGTCTCGCGGAGCAATTTCTACAAAGTGCATCATCCACCGATTTATCATTACGCCAATCTCAGAACAGCACAAGAGATTCATAGTGGCCTACCCTCTCCCCTGTTACATATGTAAGAAACATTAATAGCAAACAAAGTTCACAGCATTAGGTCCGATGAAGAGTCATGCTTGGTGTACGACCATCCTACATTTGAAATCATGGCTTCACGAACACACACACACACACACACACACACACACATTTGGCTCTTCAAAAAAAAAAACACCCCCAAAATTACACAAAAATTCGGGAAAATCAAAAGACCCACGAACTTAAATTTCCAAATATTCTTTCTGTCTAAGGGGGGGGGGGGGGTAGCATTGACCTCGACAACCCCCCGGCAGCCCCGTCACACTGAAAAACGTTCCGCGGCCCCTGTGCTTGATAATGCTTGATAATGAAGGAAAGCTTCACATTTCAAAATATATATCTTTTTTTACACTTTCAAATTCAGGTTGGCAGAAGATGTAATGCTCAACTTTCGATTTGAAAATAAAAAGAAATTTTTCGCTATATCACAATCTATATCGGCTGCATGTCTGCCATGTAAAATGCCAATAAAATGGGATAAGTACAACTCACCAGAGGCCTGTACAGCTGAAGAGAATCAATGTTCATCTAATGGTTTCGAAATCGTTGCCTTCACTATCACTATAGCTATATCAATATGACAGACTTAATAAACATTGCCAACCGTATAGTGATATGCAAATTAGAAAACTGTCAAAGTGCTGCAACCAATCAGAGAAAGGCAGACGTAGCAAAATAGTTTTAGGGCACATTCCCACTTACTCATACAGACGTGTATATCCAAAATACAGGTACACGCAGATAATACAATACGAAAAGATACAAAGCAAAATAATGAGTTTTAGTTGTGTGTAATTGATTGATAGTTTTCATAGTGATATATTATAGATGAGGAGAAGGGCTTACGGTAAAGGTTCGCCTTCTCTTCACTCGAGCATTGTGAGGTGTCCATCCACATCAAGAGATAAAAACAAAGATGGTCAAACCTTCACCACCATCACACATCAGAGTTTATCTTCCCCTACTATCTTCGCAGCAGAATTTGTATTATTACGAATCTAGTACGACCCTACTTTTTCCTCAGGCCGGCCATCTTTTCAAGCAATGCTTACAATGGCGGCCCTCTGCATAATCGCTTCTTAACTGCAATATTGTTATTGTAATCCCTGCTGTATAAACATGCGTACTGTATATTATACCATTAATTTCCTTTTATATCGCTGTTTATGGAAGTCAAACGACTCTGTTTTAAATTTACTTTGTATATTTCCCACATGTTCATGATTATGTAATTTATGTATATTGATTTGCTGATTGATTTATTGATTTGCAGAGAATAAAGTACCTATCAAACAAAAAACGACGTGCTAAGGGAAGTTCGAGCCGGGCAGGATATTGTGCTCAGCATCACATGTTAGGAGTCCAGTACGTTTTCTCCATTATCAAGTTGTGATTATCATATATTACGGGGCATGAAACATTTCCTGTTCGGTGACGGAGATGATAATTTTTTTTTTCTTCTTAAGCAGGAAGCTGAGCTTCTCTTCCACGGCAAAATGATGATGACCTTAATGAACACATTAAACTGACACTAACTTGTCATAAAATTAATTCATTATATTCAATGCCTCTTTGACCTTCTCTGCATGCGACCATTGTATGGATGATTTCGCTGCGCTGTGCTGCTATTGCATAAATTACTTTTCAATTAAAGGACAAGTTCACCTTCATATACATGTGGAATGAGTGAAGGAAACAATGTTAGTAGAACACATCAGTGAAAGTTTGGGGAAAATCCGACAATCCGTTCAAAAGATATTAATTTTTAAAATATCTATGTAATTACTAATGGATATTGCAGCATACTCTCTAAAAAAAATCGAGTGAAAAAAAAAATCTTCGAGTGATCCCTGACGTCACTCCAAAATGAGTGAAAATGAGCATTTTCACTCAAAATTCACTCCAATTTCACTCGAAATCACTCTTTTTAGAGTGAAAATTTTCACTCGATTTTTTTTTAGAGAGTACCTGTGTACAAAAATTGTTTCTTTCTAGGTGGTGAATTTTTATGTGAAGCCTTCGACAGAAGTGGGTACTTTCTGTTGCTGTCCAGTGTATATATAATTTTTATATATAATGGAGAAACAAACTGGTAATGCATTTTCGGCCTATAAAGCATGAGTTTATTCGACTCGAATTTTCGGCGTCCTACGCCTTCATCAGGAGTCTTGACAAGACTAAATGAGATTGTCAAGACTCCTGAAGAAGGCGTGAGACGCCGAAAATTCGAGTCGAATAAACTCATTCTTTATTTCCCAAAAATGCATTACCAATTTGTTCCTTCATTTCTTCGTGGAGCCAATACGTGAAATCTCAACATGTTTATATGTATATATATATATATATATGTATGTATATATATATATATATATATATATATATATATATATATATATATATACATTGAGAGACAGACAGACAGACAAACGGGGACAACCCTGCATGATAATCAGATTCGTATTTTATTGATTTTAAGAGTGGAAATCTAGTTTTTTACGCTTCAGCTGGTAAATGGTCAGACTGTATAATCATTCGATTCATGCACTTAGCCCTGTTCAAGCAAAATCAAACGTAATACTTATTTCGATCGTACACTTAGATGAAATGGAACTGAATTAAATGGAAACAAAATTGTTAGCTTGTTTTATCGTTGGTAGGAAAGGCTAAAACAAGATATAGGCATAATTGCGAATAAATGTGTCCATCCCTTTAGATTCGTTCATATAATCATCTGGTTCCTTTGACCCTTTTCTTGTTATATAAAATAATGGTTTATGTTCATCCTGTACCGAATTCTACGGATTTCTCTCAAAAACTGTGTTTTTAGAGAGAGCGCCCCCGTCCCCCGCCCACCCCAAGTAATGGCAACGTGTGCTGGCCTATCAACAGGGCCTCAAAAATGACGCTAAAGATCTGCGTTCTGTGAATTGTGGTAAAAAGAATCCGTAGCTTTTTTTACAATTCACTTGGAAAACTGAAATTGTTCTGATTTCTTCTTCAGTGATTACATTGTTGGTTCATTTTACAGGCCTAATCCCTCCGGTGGTCTCCCCTTTTTGGATAAAGTGGGATAACCCTAATGCCCATGTTATTTATCGTGTCAAACAAGGGAGTTCCTATTATTCATGATTCAAATCTGTCGCTATGCGTAGTGCTTCTAATTTCTGGCATACACGAAATAGTAGGTCCCGTTCCAGGAGTATTTGTTGCGATGCCACTGACCAGCAAGATTAGAGCTCAGTTGTGCGCCTGCTGCCCGCGGCCCGAAGTAGACGGACTCAAAGAAGAAAGGTTTAGACTCTCCGTTGGCTGAGGGCGTCCCACCTTGTCCGCACTTGCTGGTACCTCCAGGGATACACGTGATGGTCTCGACTGTGATGAACAAAGAATGCAAATAGCGAAATAATTGATGATAGGGAGGCATATAGGAAGATGTATGATTACAACACAGATAGTGACACTGGCCACCTTCTTGCTTACATAAAGACAGTGCTTTGTTGATAGTCAACCTTCATTGTATTTTTTTTTTAAATCATGAAATGTAATGTTTGTACCTGTATACCGGACGTTATCACGTAGGACAATATCCGCACAGGAAATTCTAAATTCAATGAAAATTGAAGAGTAGTTCCAAATGTAAGGTAAAGTGGTGAAACTTAAAGATTCGAGTAATGAATAATTATACTAATATCAGTTTTACTGGATACGAAATAATCTTGTTACCGCGGCTCTTTGACGGGAACTGCAGGCGGGTGTGGTCGTTCGCGTATCCGTCGATGTACACCTTCCTTTCTTCCAACCACGGTATCGTCCGCGTTGTCAAACTCGATGGATTCACGCTGTCGTCCCCAACCATCTGGAAGAAGACGTCCGTCTGCACGAAGAACTCGGTGAATTTCAACTCAATCATTTGTTTGATGCTGGACGGAGGGATGATTTCCAAGTCGACCTCCGCCTCGTTCTCGTTGACGTAGTGCCAGACACTTCCCATGCCGGACATACCATAGCGGACCCAGCCCCCTCCATTTAGGTTCATTTCACAGTACACCTGTCAAATAATGCGTTTAGTAACATCGTCCGTTCATATGCCTTTCATTACCATCGGGATTTCATTTGCACACAATGTTAGTGGAATAATTGTTTGGCATGGTGTTTGTCAACTGAAGAAATTATCCTGAAGAACATCCTGAACCATTAGTCTTGTTATCCGGCAATGACGGCACATAGATTTAACAAAACTTTGAGATTTCCTAAGTGTTGATTAGGGGATTGGTCGATTGACGAAATGATTGATTGATTGATCGCTCGATTTATTCGTTGATTGCTTGATTATTGATTGACTGATTTTACTTGGTGAAACGGATTGTTTGTTTTTCCTCAAAACTTCACTAATAATAGGCCTGTGCAGGGCAGGCGGAACGGGGGGGGGGGGGGGTCTTGGCCCCCACACTTTTTTGCACCATACAAAGGAATACATAAGGTGTCACCACTTTGCCCCCCCCCCCCCACACACACACACACACACTTTTTTTTTTAACCCCGGAAGTGCATAAGTGGCACTAGAAAGGAATAGATAGAAACCTTGAAATGTGAGCGCGGTAAGGCCTTTTCGTTTTGCGCTGAAGACCCCCCCCCCCTTTTTTTTTTGGCTTGTTAGCTGATGAAACCCGGAAGTGGCACCAGAAGTCTGAAGTGCCCCCCCTCCCCCCCCCCCCCCCCCTCCCCCGACACTTTTGAAAACGTGGCGCCGGCCATGCTATGTGTTCAACCAATATATTAAGAAATGAAAATCCCCTTTAAGAGTAAATCACGAGGATCGAAGTGCATGAAAGGGTTTGAGGATGGCTGCAGTTGTCCTGCTTTGTTCTCACCTTGGTGTAGACTCCAGCAGCAGTTATGAAGTAATATCCGCTTGGTTTATAGCCGACATTCAGAATATGTTGACAAGACAAGGCAGGATTATCCGGGCTTCCAAGAGAGGATGAACAGCCATCTATTCAAAACATATTCATGTATAAATTATACCAAGTTTGCAGGTTTTTGATGTTTTTATTGATATGCCATTTGTGATCATAAGAAGTACAATCATTTATAAATACCTCATAAATACTTATGAATATGTTTTAGCATCCAAACTATTACCTCTGTTTTCCCTAGAATCTCAAATCATGATATTTTTACAAGTAATATCATCATCCTCAAGTTACTCTTCTTTGGAATGATGTACCTTTCGAGGTCATGCTCTTAACAAATGATATAGATGCACTTACGAACTCTTTGATATGATTCAAGTTCTCTTGAGGTGATTGCTTATTGTCTAATCTCGTTGACCTGAGGAATGAATGCAACGTATCAGCATGGAGTAGGTGAAAAGGTATCTTTTCACCTCCCTGGAATTCGTATACCTAAGATGATCAAAGTTTTAAGAGCCAGGGGAAACTGGCATTTGTCATTCAAGCATTTTGTTTTGCCCTGTTTAATCATTATTCAAGTTTAAGATATTTTAAAGTTTTTTTTTTCTTTAGTGTGCCATTTGTAGTGCCATTTGCAGTGCGGTATATACAATCTCTGCATTTCGAATTAGGGCGAGTTAAAAGCTAGTGGTATCTATCAGCTTACAATATCACGTGACATAGGTTAAAGGGGCATTAAAGACGATTTTCATGATTTCACATCATGTAGTACATAAATCGACGGCACCATATGTAGATTTATGGAATTTATTGTGGTCCTTGAGCAGAGAAACAATACTTTGAAAACAAATTACACTGAACAATGATGATGACATAGGAGCCTCACACATTTCCGAAATGTAGCAGTGTAATTCCATTACAATACGGCTAGCTTGCAAGTTCGACCGTGTATAATCTATGCACATCTTCTTCTTTTGTTCTGCTTCCTTAAGTCCCGACTAATGCATTCTCATGGTGAGGCTGCCATGTCATCATCCTCGTTCATTGCAATTTGTTATAAATTTTGAAAACATTCTTATTCTTCATCCTAATTATTAGATATTAGGGAATACTGTCTGGATGGACTGGGATGCGAAATCGAATTGGTAATGCTTTTTTCGAAAGTGGGTGAATCTTGAGCGCTCATCCGGTACAACACAACACGTTCAGTTGTAATCTGCTGGAAGTTACCCTTACTCACATTTGAGAGTCAACCACACAAAATCCCATTATCTTCAGCTGCAATGTATATGGTGAATTAAGCCAAAATTGTTCGCTTAGTTCCTCACCGTGAGCATGGTCAGCATCCACTTGACCATGAATGAAGGGTAGGAGAGTGACCACGATGCCGATGACCACAAATAGACACTTGTTGACTGTCGATGCCATGTTGAACGTGAAGCTGGGACGAAGAGGAAATGAAGGATTTTAAGCACCTTTCATGCGCCATATCTGTGTGCTTCTCTTGCCATGACCTGTAGGGGTCATCCCACGAGACCGACACCCACGAGTCATACAACCCACGAGTTCGACACTGAAAAATTGTCCATGAGTCATATTTATACAGCCTACGAGTTCGACACTAGGGAAATAAGGCCCATGATTGAGTTCGACATAACAACCTGGTAGTCGTATGGACACGTCATTTTCACACTCTGGAGAAAGAGCGTCAGTGTCCATCCAAGAGAGCTTCCAAGCGTGAACAAAAATTTATTTTGTTGATTGCACTTGATAGATGAGACTATTGAAAAAAAAAAACTTTCAAATATTTTCATAGACTTACAGCTGAAATCAACTGTCAACTCTTATCAAAACAGGGCCCAGGTAATGTGTAATTAATGTTTGAAAAAACTCAAAATTTTAGACTTAACTTTTTAACATGTCGAACATGTCTGATTTCGGTAACCATTTAACGTTTACAATCCGTTATTGCGAAGGTTCCTTATTCCGAAGGTTCTTTAATCTTGACAACGAAAAAGGTTCGTTATTCCGTAGGTTCGCAGCAGTGCGTATGGAGCTTCTTTTCATTTTCGGATTAACGAACCTTCGGAATAAGGAACCTTCGCAATAACGGATTGTAAACGTTAAATGGTTACCGATGGTTACATTGTCGGAGAAACGATCATCACTTCCATTCAACTAAATAAATATGCAAATGAAACGACACGCGATGCCGCTCCGATTAGTTTGTCGAATCTATCTCATTACAATTAAAAGGCTAGCAACAGTTTCTACAATTTCCTATTTCTATTGGTGTTTGTACAACCCACTGGCGTAGCCAGGGGGGGGGGGGGGGGGGCGATGGGGGCGGTCGCCCCCCCCCCCCCCCCCCCTAAGATTTGGACCGGGGATTTGGGAGGCGGAAAAAAAAATGCGTGTATACTGTATGCATGCACATGAAGCGGGTCTCCTTTGCAACCTTTCATCAAATAAGATATTTTTTTTTTGAATATTTCACTCAAAGTGTGCACCAGATCGTTGAATTTCAATTCAAAATATGCAAAATCTCTCGTGCTTGGGAGGGGGATACCCCCTCCCAAACCCTCCCCCTCTGTGCCTCTTTCCCTAGCTTAGTACACTTTTTAGATTTACGCACACACACAAAATATGAATAATTCTGAGTGCACGAGACTTATAACTTATATTCCGAAAACTCAAGGTTCCCTCATGTATAAGGGGAATTTCCCCTTTTAATCTACCCTTTCCTCCCTCAGCCCCCCCCCCCCCCTCAGTTTTTTTTTTGGTGATTTCCCAACTGTTGATTCCATCAAATATGCGTATACGAGATATACGAGATATACGGAGGGGGAATCCCCCTTCCCCTATGCTCTACCTCACTAGACTTTATACATACACACAGATGGTGCACATTCGGAATAAGAGCTAAATTCCGTGATTTTAACACTTCGATGAAAAAGTATTGCACCAAAAATTTGCACCAGATCGCTGAATTTCAGGTCTGAAAACGCAAAATCACCTTCGTGTGGGAGGGGATATGCCCCTATCCACACCCTCGTGTGCATGCTTTTTCTGTTTGATTGCTGAACTGCAGACAGCGTTCATGATATTCAGTGTAAGAATTAATACAAGAAGGTTATTTAAATGATATACCATTTTATAGGCAAATTGTTCAATAATAATCTACACTAAAATATACTGCAACCTTAAACAAGTGGGACTGTTTCAACTCGTTAAAACACGCAAAAACATGCATCAAATATTGCACCATTTGCAACATCAAAATGCAAAAAGTTCTCACCGTGGGAGGGGGGACACCCCCTCCCACACCCTCCCCTCCCCCCCCCCCCCCTCTCTCGCTCCGCTCGCTCGCGTTCAGTCGCGTTCATGATATTCAGTGAAAAGAATTAATATTGAGAAGTGTGTTTAAATTATACCATTTTATAGGAAAATTGTTCAATAATAATCTACACTAAAATATACTGCTACCTTAAACAAGTAGGACTGTTTCACGTCGATAAAACGAGCAAAAACATGCATCAAATTGCACCATTTGCAACATCAAAATGCAAAAAGTTCTCACCGTGGGAGGGGGGACACCCCCCCCCCCTCCCACACCCTCCCCTCCCCCTTCGCTCGCTCCGCTCGCTCGGGTTCAGTGGCGTTCATGATATTCAGTGAAAAGAATTAACACAAGAAGTGTATTTAAATTGTACCATTTTATAGGCAAATTGTTCACATCAAAATATACTGCTACCTTAAACAAAGGGGACTGTTTCTCGTCGATAAAACGCGCAAAAACATGCATCAAATTGCACCATTTACAACATCAAAATGCAAAAAGTTCTTACCGTGGGAGGGGGGACGCCCCCCTCCCACACCCTCCCCTCCCCCCTCGCTCGCTCCGCTCGCTCGGGTTCAGTCGCGTTCATGATATTCAGTGAAAAGAATGAACACAGGAAGTGTATTTTAATTGTACCATTTGATAGGCAAATTGTTCAATAATAATCTACATCAAAATATACTGCTACCTTAAACAAGTGGGACTGTTTCTCGTCGATAAAATGCGCAAAAACATGCATCAAATTGCACCATTTACAACATCAAAATGCAAAAAGTTCTTACCGTGGGAGGCGGGACGCCCCCCTCCCACACCCTCCCCTCCCCCTTCGCTCGCTCCGCTCGCTCGGGTTCAGTGGCGTTCATGATATTCAGTGAAAAGAATTAACACAAGAAGTGTATTTAAATTGTACCATTTTATAGGCAAATTGTTCACATCAAAATATACTGCTACCTTAAACAAAGGGGACTGTTTCTCGTCGATAAAACGCGCAAAAACATGCATCAAATTGCACCATTTACAACATCAAAATGCAAAAAGTTCTTACCGTGGGAGGGGGGACGCCCCCCTCCCACACCCTCCCCTCCCCCCTCGCTCGCTCCGCTCGCTCGGGTTCAGTCGCGTTCATGATATTCAGTGAAAAGAATGAACACAGGAAGTGTATTTTAATTGTACCATTTGATAGGCAAATTGTTCAATAATAATCTACATCAAAATATACTGCTACCTTAAACAAGTGGGACTGTTTCTCGTCGATAAAATGCGCAAAAACATGCATCAAATAGCACTATTTACAACATCAAAATGCAAAAAGTTCTTACCGTGGGAGGGGGGACGCCCCCCTCCCACACCCTCCCCTCCCCCCTCGCTCGCTCCGCTCGCTCGGGTTCAGTGGCGTTCATGATATTCAGTGAAAAGAATTAACACAAGAAGTGTATTTATTGTACCATTTGATAGGCAAATTGTTCAATAATAATCTACATCAAAATATACTGCTACCTTAAACAAGTGGGACTGTTTCTCGTCGACAAAACGCGCAAAAACATGCATCAAATTGCACCATTTACAACATCAAAATGCAAAAAGTTCTTACCGTGGGAGGGGGGACACCCCCCTCCCACACCCTCCCCTCGCCCTCGCTCGCTCCGCTCGCTCGGGTTCAGTCGCGTTCATGATATTCAGTGAAAAGAATTAATATTGAGAAGTGTGTTTAAATTATACCATTTTATAGGCAAATTGTTCAATAATAATCTACACTAAAATATACTGCTACCTTAAACAAGTAGGACTGTTTCACGTCGATAAAACGAGCAAAAACATGCATCAAATTGCACCATTTGCAACATCAAAATGCAAAAAGTTCTTACCGTGGGAGGGGGACACCACCCTCCCACACCCTCCCCTCCCCCCTCGCTCGCTCCGCTCGCTCGGGTTCAGTCGCGTTCATGATATTCAGTGAAAAGAATTAATACAAGAAGTGTATTTAAAATTATACCATTTTATAGGCAAATTGTTCAATAATAATCTACACTAAAATATACTGCTACCTTAAACAAGTGGGACTGTTTCACGTCGATAAAACGCGCAAAAACATGCATCAAATTGCACCATTTACAACATCAAAATGCAAAAAGTTCTTACCGTGGGAGGGGGGACACCCCCCTCCCACACCCTCCCCCCCCCCCCCCCCTCGCTCGCTCCGCTCGCTCGGGCTCGGTCGCTTCGCTCCCTCGCAGACTAACCGCCCCCCCTAAGATCAAATCCTGGCTACGCCGTTGGTACAACCTTGATTAAAGTGTCGATGTTCTGTTTTCACTTGATTTCAATTCAACTTTACCTGGTGTGGACTTTAACACTGCAGTGGCGGATCAAGGCGCGGCGCACCGGGCTCCCCCCCCCCCCCCCTTTTTTTGTGTTAAAAACAAAAGAAATAAACAGGAAAATTGGAGGGGCGCGTGCACTCCCTTTAATTTTGTAAAGGCGCCCCCTCTATCAATGTCTATGGAATTCCTGGCAGCTCTCTGACTGGATCCATCCCTGCACTGCGACAGTACAAGAAGACGGCTAAAATTAAATCTTTAACACAATGAAGAGAACTACTGTAGCATTTCTACGACTTCACTATATGAACACATCCTTGAAGATGCTCAACAAGTTTGTGATTTATGTATAAAATAGACACATACCATCTATACTACAAAATATTTAGGGGCTTACCTTTACCGAGGATATATTATACATATACCTGGGCTCCACACTAACTTTTATTTTTGGTGGCCCAAAGGCAAACATCCGACCTTTTTGGTGGCCCGAACAGGCCACCAAATTCTTCATTTCTGAAATTTTGGTGGCCCGACGTAAGTTTTTGGTGGCCCCGGGCCGCCGTTAGTGTCGAGCCCTGCATATATATATATATATATATATATATATATATATATATAACATAATTTGTTCCACTCTATTACCAGACACCTGCTACGAAAGAAATAAGAATTAAAGTCACCAGATCGACAAAGGGAAGCTCCAAGCAAATATGTATGCCCTTCGAAACTTTTTATTAAACTTTAACATCATCGTAATAATTTCGCTTCTCAAAAAAACAAAGTTGTAGTTTTCAAAATATATTTAAGACGTTGAAATTCATATTATAGCGGTAGGTATGATCATCTCGATTTGAAAATAAAAAGAAATACTATTTTCCGAATATAGAAAATATAGAAACGCTACATGAAAATAGGGCAAACACTATACTCACCATGCGGTCCCTCACAGCTGAAGAGAATCAACGTTCTTTCTGATGGCTCGAAATCGTTGTCTTCAGTAAATCAATATTACAGACTTGTAATTGTAAACAGCAAATACTGATATGCAAATTAAGAAGACTATCAAGCTGCTTCAACCAATCAGAAAAAGACACTTGTACCAAATCAGTATAGGGTATCCTTTCCCACATGCATAGACGTGCACCTTTGTGCACGCAATACACACGAACAAGCAGATATTGAAATGATTAAACATAAATACATAGGAAAGAGCATGGTTTGGCTTAATTTTTTCTCTGTATTACTTTTTTTTTTCTCAAAATTTAATGACAAATTAATTCAAAGTATGCCAAAAAAAAAGAGAAGAAATTCAAGTCAATAAAGGGATTGCCAATTCCGTAACGGCATTGTCCCTAATTAAAAAACGTAAGAGAAGGATGGTGGCATTACATGGTCATCATAAGTAAACAAGGATACATATTTCAATATCCAATCACTTCCTTATTCTATGTCCGATCCCTATGAAACTTCCTCTTTAACTCAGTCTGCTAAAGTCTACTGGATCGTTAGCGTGGAATTTGCGCTTTAACCCTTTCTGTGCCATGGACACTGGACTTTTTATAACGCTATAGAGTTTTCTGTGTCAATCAGCACTTAAAACACACAAAGGCCCGAATTCACGAAGGTGGTACAAACGAAACCATGGTTTAAACCATGGACAAAAACCATGGAGCGCCAAGTGTCGCATGGAATATTTCTTTACGAAATCAGTCATTTCGTCAACGAAATGATTATTTTGTAACGAAATGACAATATTTTATAACTAAATGGTCATTTTGTCCACGAAATGATAATTTTGTTAACGAAACGGTCATTTCATCGATGAAATGACTGATTTCGTAAGGAAATATTCCTTGCGACACTTGGCGCTCCATGGTTTTTGTCCATGGTTTAAACCATGGTTTCATTTGTACCACCTTCGTGAATTCGGGCCAAATGGTTAACTATATATTATGCGACTGATATACAGCGACCAGAATTTGCTTTCTCTTCTCGTTCAGATGTACAGGCCTGTATCAGCCCGTCCTCGGATATTGAAAGTGACTGGCGCTCTCTTGAAGACAAGTGGTGCAACATCCGGCTGCCCTGGATATCTCATGATTATACATTTTTTGTATTTTGTGCTTTGTCTAAAAAACACCCTCAAACAATTGATTATCCTGGTATTCTGATATCAAATAACATTTTCAGCCTATACAGGAAATCCTGTTCACAAGATCCCAGACATGCAACCTATCGATTATCGCCTCTAGAAAAATTAACTCGTCAATTTATTGACATTTGTCCAAAGGATTATAATGTACATATATATAAAATGTAAATATATATATATATATACATATATATATATATATATACACTTTGTTCACAAAATTTTATGCTTGCTATCATACAAGGACACCACACACATTATGACTGCTTTAAACTGTGACATATTTTTTCACTGGTACGCAAGGTTATCCAAAAGGAAGAAGGGAAGAGAGAGAGACTGCGATCATGCTCCCCTTTCAGTTCAGCAGAAAGGACACCGATACATGTATTTTGATATGTCTTCTTCAACCTTATTTTTTAGTTCACTGCATTCCAAGTGCAACCATGTGTCGCAAAAATCACAAGAAACCCATCGATCTTCTACGGCTTCTTCTTTCCTGCATGCTGGACATACATATCTAACATCATCTGATTCAATTCCTTCCTTTTTGTTCCTCTTCTTTTTTTTCTTTTCTTCTACGCTATTCTTCTTCGTAGAGTCATCTTTTGTTTTCTTCTCTCTAGTTTTACATTTCTTCTTCAAAGCTCACTTCTCTCTTCTTCTTTTTTGCACTCAGATTCTTCCAACTTCATTTCTTCCTTCTGCTTTATTTCTTCTAATACATGTACATGGTTCATTTTTTCTATCCTGATCACAATCCCATCTCTGTGATCTTTGTTTCTGTTTCCTGCACCCAACTTCATCTCTTCTATCTTCTTCTTTAGATCTTCCCTCTTCTTTCTCAATGTCTTTGTGCCTTCTTCTTTTTTTCCTTTGTTTCTCTCTCTTTCTCTTTCTTTCTTTTCTTCAACTCTCTTTTCTGTTTGAATTTCATGTGAGTTATGAAATCATCTCCTTATATTGCTTCAGTAGCTGCAATTTCTTTGTTTGACTTCCTGGAACGTGTACTTCGGGAAACTCGATATAATGTTCGAGAGACGGGGACATTTTATTTGAAACCTTATTTCATTTTGGGACTAAGGAACCTTATGAATAACGATCGAGTTGTAACCGTATATATACATGTATTATACATATAGTTATATGTATGTATATTTATTTATAGCAATGTCACAATAGAGGAATGCATTAAATGTCAATTGCCTTGATTTATAATTCAAAATCTGAATTTTCGGGGGCCTCCCACTTCGTCGGAAATCCAAGAGGATAGTTAGCGGGGAGGAGAGGGGAGGTAATAAATCAGTGGTCTGAAAGCGCACGCGCCACATACTGTACACACGTAATTTTATAGTGGGGGGGGGGGGGTGAGCGGTAACTAGTCAAGAGCCATCTCTGTACGAGTTTCGAACTTTTTTTGTTCGCGTACGCAATTCCACGTAAATACGTACACTACTATCGTTCAGTTATTTGCCGACAGTTGTCAGGTCGACGACTAGCGCCTATTCGTACGACTTATCTCAACTTTGCGGGATTTTAACTAAAAAATCACGGCCTACTCACTAACTTCAGTAGACGAGACCTTTCCGGCCATCGGGAATCTCCATGGCCCTGTTGCATAAAACCCTTACCGCTGGACTTACCGCTCCTTTCTAGCGGTAAGTCTTCAAATTAGCGGTAAATTTTATAATCCTTGATGCTGATTGGCTGTGACGCCTAATTTTTACGGTAGTTACCATTGAAATTCAACGGTAAGTTTTATGCAACGGGCCCCAGATGTGGCTAATTGCATTTAAACATCATAAAATAGTCGTGAATACTTTGAATATTGCAATTTGTTTGAGCATCGAATTCTTAGCATTGCGCACACGCGTACTGCAGTGCGTGCAGTGCGTATTCGAGAATGTAGGGCAGATATTCGCGGTCATCATCAACTATGAATACACTCGTGCGCTAAGGGGTGAGCGGTTACTAGTCAGGCTACTGTACATGTTTGTAGTATGTGTTTGGCCATGGTTTATCATTCTGATTATTATACGGTTGAAGAATTCAATGAAAAATTTAATATTGATTATGATAACGATTTCGATCTTCATTACAACAATATCAAACATCATTTCAGTCTGCTTCACTTAAATGCCAGAAGTATGAACAAAAATTTTGATTCTTTTGATTCATTATTGTCTTCGATTAATAATTTTCAATTTTCAATAATGGGAATAACAGAAACTTGGTTACATAAAAACTCCCCCGTATTTAATATACAATTAAACAATTTTTACGAAATGATCGCAGATTCAGACGAGGAGGAAGTGTCGCCTTCTGTTTACTTCATGATTCTCTCACTTTCAAAAACAGAAATGATATTGCCATACATTGAAGGAACTGAAAATACATTCGTA